>CM055872.1:17497242-17817242 GCA_029582165.1 Portulaca oleracea
AAATTAAATAATTAAATAATGTTTGTGTCTTAAAAATTTTTTACTATTAATTCATCATTATATAGTCAAAAAATGACTAAAGAGTCCTCATATTTTAATATAATTATTTTAAGGGCACTGTATTTTGATAAATAATTGTCGGGTGACATTATCTTTGTTGTAGTTTTTTTGGTGGACATTCTGATCTATTTCCCGATGAACATAGTATTAATTGCAGTATTTATTGTTGATTTGGGTTATATATCTTTGACTAACTCTAAATATTAAGGCTTAACATGATAGTTGACTTCAATTAAAACAACTTTAAATACAAAAAACATTGCTTCGCTCATCTTTAGACTGGAAAATTGGTCGGAATGTCCCCAATAAATAATTACCGCAAAGATAATGTCACCCCATAATAATTTGTCAAAATATAGGACCCTTAAAATAATTACATCAAATTAAAATATAGGGACATATTAATCGTTTTTTGTTTTATAGTACCAATTGCTTTGTAACCAAAGATTTATCTATATTATTTAACATTTATAGTTTATAGTTACTTATTTTAGTAGCATTATAAATCCCCATTGCACTAACTATTTGCAAACAAAAATATTGATATGAAACCATAATAATTGATAGTTTATTAGTTGAAAATCCATACAGAAGTAACAGAACTTCTTCTACCAAAAACAATTATATTAGGCCATGTTCTTTTCTGCGGTATTTTGCAGTATGGCGCGGTATAGTGTGGTGAAATTGTGGCAGGTTGTGGTGTAATTGTGACGGGTTATTGATATGTAGGGTAAGTGAGGAGAGATAATGTAAAAAGTAGAGGAAAAAAGTGAGGAGAGAGAAAAGTGAGGGGAGAGAAAAGTAATGATTTGTGGTAAATTGTGGTGGGTTGTGGCAAATTGCGGTATGTTGTGGCACCGCAGTTTGCCAACCGCAGAAAAGAACATGGCCTAACTTGATTTTAAGCATCCAAATATTAACTTATAATTACATTCAAACATTTTGTTCAACTCTATACATTACAATGATATCCATCTTCTCCATATGAAAACAAAATATTCAACAATAGAAATATTTCTAAATAACAAATAAATAACTCCTTTTAATTTTTAAAATAAATGGTTAATAAATCAAATATTTTTCATAAAATATGTAATTTAATTAGTTGCGTTCCGTGAGTCTAAAGACTAGTATATAATAATGTTATGACTATGTTCTTGCAGTGAATTTATAGATTCCATATTTCACAGCATTTTCCAGCTCCCATAATGCCAAAATTTAATTTATGACAACTTCAGCTGTAGCTAATAAATAGAGAGAAAAACAAATAAAGCAGTTACCAAAAAAGACATTCTATAAATTTAAGCTTTTAAATTAGTAACCTGAAGTTCGATGCCTAAATGTAAACCATCACGACCATTTTCCAGTACATTCCTGCCAAGTCCTTCAATGTAATCACATGATGGAAAACAAAAGCCAATTAGAAAACATATATTACTGTGATTATTGAACTTAAACAAAAGGCAAGATATGATGTATGTCAAAAATACCAAATAAATTGAGTATAATATAAGTTAAGTAGACATGTAGGAAATTCAAAAAATACGTACCTGGGCGAAGAGAAAGGAAAAGAAGTGAAGAAAAGAGAAGAAAGACTATGAAGGGAGATGGACCCATTTCTGTTGCTTCTTCTCAAAATGTCAAATTTCAAACCCAGTTGAGAGTTCATAAATATAGACAAACGGCATGTACTGTAAAAGTAGTAAAGTTTATTTATTTATTTTTATTTTATTACTATATTTTCTGAAAGATCTCCAGATAGGGTGATGAGGAAGCTGCGTTTTCACTTTTTAATGCAAACCCTCTCTCAGTCTCCGTGTTTGGCTTCAGATCCAATGTGCCTCTTTAATTGTAAACTTCGAGTTTACATATACACTACACGACCCGACCCGACCCGACGCTAACCGACCCGGTTTTTCAAACCTGAAATGTAACAAACTTGGAATACGGGGCATACCAAATCCGACCCGATCTGTCCCGCCCGAATTGAGAGGTCTACACCTTGTGGTTTCGGACGCTAGGTAAATATAAATGGGTTAGTAGAAAATCCATATTTTATATATAGTTTTATATTTATGAAATAAATATAAATAAATAATTATTTTTAAATTATTTATAAGTTGTAGTAACCCTAAAAATAATGAAACGTACCTTTAGAATGATTTAAATACACTTACATTTCATTTTATTAGTGATTTAAAATAAATGCAAGATGGTTAAGAGTCATCTTGTGTCAAGATGTTTAACATTTTCGTTAAAATATAGCAATTATATTTAGATTGTTGTATTTTCATCATTTTTTGAAATCATATTTTATTTATATTTTTGAAAATTATTTTTACATCCTAGTTTATTTTTAAAATAAAATTTCACCTAACTCCTATGGTTCAGGCCCTTCAGCAGCCTGATCTGAAGTTTGGTCTGGAGTCTGATCTCCAACCTGTGAAACTGCCAATGGTTCCTCCATTTCCTTTGTTTTCTTCTTAGGCACGCCAAGCTTGACAGAAAACTTGGCTGTCTCAGCTCCCACTAACTTCTTGTCACCTAAGACACTTGATGTCTGTCAGTCTTTATACAACACATTCTCATTAAAGACTACATCATTGTGTCTCAACATCTTTTTATCATCCCACAACTTGTATCCAAAAGCGTCAGTCCCATAGCCAACCAAATAACACTTTTTGGACTTTGGATCTAATTTATCACGCTTGTCATGATCAATCATCACATAAGCAGTAAAGTCAAAAATACGAAGAAATGAATAATCAAATTTCTCACCACTCCATACATCCTCAGGTACCTTCATATCTAATGGAACTGATGGACTCCTGTTGATTAGATATGTGGTTGTGCTCATTGCTTCTGCCCACAAGTACTTGGGCAACCCAGCATGAATCCCCATGTTCTTGGCTCTCTCGTTTAGAGTCATGTTCATCCTCTCTGCTATCTCATTTTGCCTTGGTGTCCCGGGATCAGTTCTCAATAACCTAATGTCATTCTTATCATAGTACTTCACGAATTCCTTCTTTTCATATTCCCCTCCATTGTCCGTCCTCAAACACTTCACCTTCAATCCAATCTGTGTCTCAACATGTGCTTTCCAGTTCAAGAAAATATCAAACACATCAAATTTATTTTTCAAAAAAAAATCCATACCTTCCTACTGTGATCATCAATAAAGGTGACCTAATATTGAGCACCACTCATGGAGTTGACTGGCGCAGGCCTCCACACATTTGAATACTCTAACATCTCCGGTTTTGGTTCCCTGCCAGTTTTGGTGAAACTGACCCTCTTCTTCTTACCAAGGACACAACTCTCGTAGAGCTCCATGTCTACGGTTTTCAGATCCTTCAAAACGTCCTTTGAAGCTAGAATCATCATGCCTTTCTCACTCATGTGACCAAGCCTGCAATGTCAAAAGCTACAACAAGAAGCATTATTGACATTAGAAATTAGATTAGTGTTTTCCCTCGTGTAGTACAATGTACCGGACCTCAACCCCTTCACCACTACCATAGCACCCTTCACAATCTTCCATTTACAATTCCTAAACCCTGTAGTGTAGCCCATCTTATCAAGTTGATTCACTGAAATCAAATTCCTCTTAATACCAGGAATCTATCTCACATCCTCCAACTTCCAAAAACCATCATTAGCAGTCTTAATTATCACATCTTCTCTACTTGTTATATCATAATATTTGTCATCAGCAAGGTAAACCTTGCAAAAACTCTCACTCCTGAAATTACGAAATAACTCCTTGTTTGAAGAAACATGAAAAGATGCACCAGTATCAACTACCCAAGACTCTTGAGGATTGGACACACTCAAAATTATGGCTTCACAAAGGTGTTCTGCAGAGTTGATAGAGTCACAATCATCATTACCCTTCCTCTTTCTAAGCTTAGGGCAATCACTCTTAAAATGACCCTTGTCACCACAACCATAACACACAACATTCATGTTCCTAAACTTCGACCGCCCCCAGGAATTGTTTGAATTCCTATTTTTCTTCCTACCCCTGACATTCAAGGCACTTCCCGAAGATTCACCACTAGAATGCTTCCTACAAAGGCCCTCATTGAGCAGCACAGATTTGACCTCGTCAAATTTCATCTCATCACTACTCTTGGCACTACTGACAGCAGTTACAATTGTATCCCAAGAGTCAAGCAGAGAAGACAACAATGTGAAGGCTTTAATGTTATCAGCAAAAGTCATCTAATGGAAGCAAGTTGTGATAAAATCTTAGTAACCTCATTGATGTGATCAGCAACATTAGCATCATCAGGCATCTCACAACTGGTTAATTTGCGGAACAAATATACTTGATCTATTGCGCTAGGATTCTTATATATCTCCTCCAGTCCCTTCAGCAATTCCTTCGTCGTCTTTTTCTCCATAACGTTGAACCTCATGTTCCGCGCTAGAGACATCCTGATCTTGGTCATTACCTGACGATCTAGCACTTCTTACTCTTCCTGTTTCACGTTATATGGCTTCTTCTCCAACAACGGGATATACATGGACTTCGAGTACAGCAGATCCTCAATCTGCAATCTCCAGTAAGTGAAGTCGGACCCGTCGAACTTCTCGATCTCATACTTATCTTCCGACATTATTTGAATGAGAGTTCTCTTTCGAAAACCTGTAGGCTCTGATACCAGTTGATAGGATCGAAGAGCGCTCAAAGCAACCACAAACAATGAAATATAATAGTGGAAAAGGAAATCAGAACTTGACACTAGATATTTCACGTGGAAAAAACCCAAAGTGGGAAAAAAACCATGGAATCAATGCACTAGTAATATGATGATTACAGATACAAATATTGTATTTCTTTCCATCTCACTTGATCAATGGATAAATAATAAGGAAAAACTGATGCCAAATATATACCCGACGGCATAAGGAAACCTAGGTTACAAATAACAATAACCTAGACAAGAGACAAAACATGTCGCCGCAACAACTGGGCTTCAGAGACGCGAGCAGGGTCCAAGAGATGCGAGCAAGAATGGCCCAGGCGCGGGTAGCGTCATGTAGGCGCGAGTAGCGGCACCGAAGTCCTCGGTTCTGACTGAGGCGCGCCTGGAGCCCCTGTGGGCGCGGGTGGCATCTCAATCTTCAACGCATATTTCTACCAAACGCTGGCGGCGTCATCTGATGCTAATTGTGTCCCATTCTCTCGCCTTTCGGTCCGAGACGCGCCCAGCGCCCCTTCTAGCGCGGGTAACGCCTCGCACCCCTTCTCCTCTTCTTTCCGTTTTCTGCTTCCTCCTTCTCCTCATTTGGTCTCCATACACAACAAATTCTTCTTCAAATGTCATTGGGGATCTGTTTACCTTGACTCCAATCCATTTAAGAATAGAAGTCATTTATCCTTCCATATTTTGACCCTTGGGGCATTTCCAATGTTCCATCGTATGCCTATTTCTTGGATTGGTTTGCCTTTCATCAAACTTTGTCATAAATAGCCAACCTAAAACCCCAGTTTGGTATCCTAAAATTCACCCCTAGGGTCGTATAGTGGCTTAAGGATCTTCCTCACAAGTGAGTCTGGACATTGCATTAAGAGCCATCCTTGCTTACCTAGGAAAGTGAGGATGAAAGCATGGAACTTCCTAAAGCCTATTCCATCACCCATGCTAAGCTTTTTTCATCGCAATTTGAGCCCCACCGAAAATTTCCTCACTATCTTTCCATATCATCAGTCATCACATAAAAATGAGGGATAATTTAAAACATTGTACAACATATGTGAGGTGGCCTTCACAATGGCATTTATCAATACTTCTCGAGTTGTTCTTGAGAGACTTTTCTCCTTCGAACCTTTGAGTTTCTTCCAGACATGGCCGTGGACATATTAAAAGATCATTTTTCTTAGAACGCACAATGAAAGTACGCATTCCAAGGTAACAATCATAAGCCTCAACCTCCATAAAATTCAAACCTTATTTGAAAATTTCACAAACTCTTTTCAGCACATTTTAAAATTCAAACCTTATTTGAGAATTTGACGAACTCTTTCCAGCACATTTTGATTATACAAACCCTCAAGCAAGTTCATAGGAGAACGAAGGTTATACAGGATTCTAAGCTCCTCAGCTCATTAACTCTCATAAAAAAAGAGTAAATGGGAAACATCGGTGCTCATGTGCACATTTTGACACCATGAAGTTGTTTCTTATGCACTGCATCTCATATAAAAGAGGAATGGCCTTCCAGCTTCCATACAGTATACAGTATACAGTATACACAGTGAAAGAAGAGGAGAGCATTACTCACCCTATTGTTGATTTTTTCCTGTTAATTTGTGGCATGAGCAGACAAAAGAAGAATGGAGAGGAAGAATGATTATTATTGTTGTGTAATCATCTCCCTTAGCACAGAGGAAGCTAGGAACATATATACAAAGATAGTGACAGAAAGAGCACCAAAACAGAAAAAATGCCACATTAGCATAACAAACTAACCACCTAACAAATTTATTCTCTACACTCCCCCTCAAGTTGGCAGTGGCATGGTTGTGACACCCAACTTGGCAAGAAGATGTTGATGCTGAGTTGCAGAGATAGGCTTGGTCAGAACATCTGCCAGCTGCTGTTTAGTAGGTATATAGATAGGAGAAATCTTCCCAGATCTCAATTGATCTCTGATGTAGTGGCAATCGACCTCTATGTGCTTTGTCCTCTCGTGGAAAACAGGATTGTTAGCAATATAAAGAGCGGCCTTGTTATCACAGTGTAATACAACTGGAGTAAGGTCAGCCATCCTCAAATCTTGTAGAAGAGATAAAAGCCATTTGATTTCACAGCAAGTGAGAGCCATTGCCCTATATTCAGCCTCAGCAGAAGATCTAGCTACCACTGATTGCTTCTTGGATTTCCAAGATATGGGAGAGGAACCCAGGAGAATACAGAAGCCAGTAGTAGACTTCCTAGTCATTGCACAGCTTGCCCAGTCTGAATCACAGAATGCAGACAAGGTAGAAGAAGATTTGCTATACATAAGAATTCCTTGAGCTGTAGAGCCTTTGAGATATCTTACTACTTGATAAACTGCTTTCATGTGTTCATCAGTAGGGTGCTGCATGAACTGACTTAGCACTCAATCGAGTAGCGATATCGTGTCTTGATATCAAATATATAAGTTTCCCAACAATTCTTCGATACACTTCAGGATTGGACAAGGCATTTCCTACTTCCTGACTCAATTTCAAGTGAGAGTCTATAGGTATTTTCAGAGATTTTGCCTCGCTTAACCCCAGCTCCTTTATCATATCTTCCATATTTCTTTTGACTCAAAAATTCCTTGTTCGACCGCAACTTCAAGCCCCAAAATAATGCAAGGACCAAGGTCCTTCATGAAACTTACTATCAAGGAATCTTTTAATATTGTTAAGCTCCACCTCATCGTTACTGTCAGATCATATCATCAACATATACCAACATAGCCAGAATTGTGAGCCAATCGGATTTTGTGAACAAAGAGTAATCTGCTTTGGATTGCTTGAATCCATACTCTAGCAGGGCAGCTGAGAGTTTGGCAAACCACTGACGCGGTGCTTGCTTCAGTCCATATAGAGACTTAAGTAATTTTTGCACCGCCACGACTCCGGTTTGCAACTCCATGCTGGGTGTAACCCGAGATCCTACCCCAAGATAACCCCGTGGCAAAGTCATGTAAACATCTTCCTCAAGGTCACCATGCAAAAAGGCATTGGTGACATCCAATTGATAGGTCGGCCATTGGTTTATGGCAATATGACCGGGAGGGAGCGTGAGTCATTTTGGCTCTTTGAGCAAAAGTCTCTCATAATCTTCCCATATCGCCGACATCCTAAGATGACCAACCTGGCCTTGTGTCGTTCAATTGAGCCATCAGCATGATATTTTGTCCTGTATAGCCACTTGCAGCCAATAGCCTTCTTCCCGGGAGGCAAGGAGGTGACTTCCCATGTGCCATTTTCCTCCAAGGCCTGAAGTTCTTTGTTCATAGCCGCGACACCGCACGGCTCGCGAACTGAGAAAAAGAATCGGATCATTGTTATGCAAGAGCGTGACAAATCCTGAATGTTGAAGTGCGAACGTAGTCACAGTGTTGGAGACATAATCAGTCATCCAGGTAGGTGGTTTACTAGGCCTGGTGGATTTCCTTATCAAGGCTGGAGGGGGGGCTGGATGGGAAGAAGATGAAGAAGGAGTAGGGAGAACAATGTTGTTGGGATCAGTTTGGGGGCTAGGAGGATGAGGAGAGGAAGGTTGGTTGTTGGATGGAGGAGGAGAATTTGGTGGAGTGATGGGATCGGGTTGGTTGATGTGAAGAAAATCATCTGACCAGGTGTGTACTCCTGGCAGAGGACAGGGTAAAGGATGGATGTAGGATTGAATGGAATCATGTTTAAATGGGAAGACATGCTCAATAAATTTTACATCTCGTGAAACAAAGGTAGTGTTGGTAAGCAAATTGAGAAGTTTGTACCCCTTTTGTGTCGAAGGATAACCAAGAAAGACACAAGGTACTCCTCTGGGCTGGAATTTGTCTGTGGTTCTGACAGGGTTTGAAGCAAATGCAAGGCATCCAAAAATCTTGAGGTGATCATATTGTGGAGGTTGTTGAAGAAGTATTTCATATGGGGTTTTGTTGTGCGAGCCGTGAGGAAGACGATTGATGATATGAGTAGCTGTGAGCACACAATCCCCCCAAAATTTCAAAGGTAAAGAGGCTTGGAATCTCAAAGCCCTAGACACCTCCAATAAGTGTCTGTGCTTCCGTTCCACTATTCCATTCTGCTGTGGTCTATCCACACAGGAGGTCTGATGAAGTACACCATTGGAAGCAAAAAATTCCTTGCATAAGTGAGAATCAAATTCTAGAGCATTGTCAGACCTGACCACTTTCACCACACAACCAAATTGATTCTTCACATACTGAAAGAAAGTTTGCAAGGTAGTAAGAGACTGAGATTTGCATTTAAGTAGATAAGTCCAAGTAGCTCGACTGAAGTCATCCACAATTGTCATGAAATATTTGTTATTACCGTGAGTCGAAACACGATATGGACCCCAAAGATCAATATGTATCAACTGAAATATATGATCAGTGGTTGTGTGACTGTTTCTATAAGGCAGATTAGCAAATCTTGCCATAGGACATGTCAGACACACAGAACTATGATCTTTAGGAAGTCTAACATTAATGCCTTCCACAAATTGCATCCTAGACAGAGGTATATGTCCTAGTCTATGATGCCACAAATGTAAGTCATCAACCTTGACGTTATTACAAGTGTAATCCTTAGACCTAACAGATGTCATGGAATTCCTCGAAATCTCAGCTTCTCGCACTTCATTGTCCACAAGATAGTAAAGCCCTTTCTTCTCCTTACCAATTCCTCTCACTTCCTGAGTAGCCCAGTCCTGTATTACACAGATATTGGCATGGAAAGTGACAGAACAATTATTGTCCCGGGCCAATTTAGAAACTGACAGAAGATTGAACTTGAAATTAGGCACATATAGCACATTTACCAATTCGAGTCCATTCTTTAGTCTTACTTTGCCTATTCCTTTCACAGGAACACTATCACCATTAGGCAGATTTATGTGAGAAATACCAGGATTCGAATATTTTTCTTGAAACACATCACAACATCTCATATGATATGTGGCACCCGTATCCAAAATCCAAGTATGAGATGCAGCTAAAGAGGATGAGCAGAAGACATTACCAGCAAAATTGTGCTCAAGCTCATCATCTGTATCAGGTTGTGATTGTGGAACCAACTTCAGCAGTTGTTCAATTTGCCAAGGTGTCAAATGTGTGACTTGCCCATCAGGTTTCATCTGAACTCCTTTAGTTTGAGCAGCCACCTTCCAACCCTGCATACCACTGTCATCATTTCCAGTTTCCTGGATCCTTCTCTGTTGTTGTTGATAGCTCCTTTGCCCTTTCTTTTGAGTTTGCTGAGAGAAAGTTTTCTTGGATTTAGGATGCCATGGAGGGTATCCTATCACTGTCCAACATCTTTCCTTTGGATGACCCTTGTTGCCACATTCGGTGCACCTAACTTCAGCTCCTTTGCTCAATAAAGCTGCTGGTTCAGGCAGTGTGACAGTTCTGGCAGCTAGTAATTCTCGCTGAAGTTCTTCTTGTTGAATCATCCCACACACAGAATCTACAGATGGCAGAGGTTGCATAAGAAGCACTTGGCTTCTTTGATGACTGTATCTATCATCTAGACCATTGAGAAATTGGAAAAGCCGTTGATCCTCTTGTTGTTTAGTCAAAGCTTGTAAAAAATTGGTCACATCATCGGCAACAGTGGTAATTTTTGGCAAATCACTCATAGCCTCCAATTCTTCCCAAATGCTTTTGATCTTTGTATAATATTCACTCACACTCCCAGTTTGTTTCAACTCATATAATTCTCTATTCAACTGATATTTTCTAGATCCATTTGCTACTGAAAATCTTCGAGCAAGTTGTTTCCAGATTTCAGAAGCATTAGCAAAAATAGGATGGATTTAGAAATAGCATCACTTACATTGTACATAAACCAGGAGATCACCAAATGATTACAAGCGTCCCATTGCTCTCCTTGGACATCATCAGTCGGTCTTGCTAGAGTTCCTTCAGCAAATACAAGTTTTCGCTTGGTGATTAGAGCAATCTCCATTGCCCTACGCCATGATCTGTAATTAGCAGCTCCAATCAACTTCTCATTGAGAGCTACAGAATTAGGACCATCAGAAGGGTGAATGAAGAGTGGATTCTGCAAATCGTTGAGATTTACATTTCTTCCATTCATTTTTGATCAAATCAGCGTTGATTTTCACCAGAAAGAAAAAAATCAACAGAATTGCTGATTGAGATAGATCAGGATCTCAGGTATATTTCTGCTGATGCCGCTCTGATACCATGTTAATTTGTGGCATGAGCAAACAAAAGAAGAATGGAGAGGAAGAATGATTATTATTGTTGTGTAATCATCTCCCTTAGCACAGAGGAAGCTAGGAACATATATACAAAGATAGTGACAGAAAGAGCACCAAAACAGAAAAAATGCCACATTAGCATAACAAACTAACCACCTAACAAATTTATTCTCCACATTTCCCCCCTTTTAAGACCAACCTAATGTCATTAACACAGGGATATCTAGAAGAGCGAGCGCAGAGTTGGCAGTGAAAGTACTGAAGTAGCCTGTTTGCCTATTCACTAGAAAAGTAATGTTTTTGCTTAAAACGGACCTATGTTGTAAAAGCCGGATTGGACCGACCGGACTGGCCGGTTCGACCGGTTCAACGGGGAACCGGGCACTTGACCGGTCCGGCTCTGAGGTTAGCCCGTCTGACTGGTTTAACCGTAAAAAAAGGGCCAACCGGAATGAACCAGACGAACCGGTTGACTCGGCTAAGCCATGGTCAAACCGGTTTTTTTTTTAAAAAAAAAAATCATCTTTTCAAACAAAATGGCAAAACCTCTAGAAACTTGAAACCTAACTCTTCAACTTCACTTGGCTCTCTTTGCCTCTCCTTCGCCTGGCGCCTGCTGTTGCGCTCCCCTGCTTGCTCCCTCTCCTGCGCCTCTCGCCGCTCACCGTCGCAGATCCCAGCGCCGGCCACCAGTATAGGTGAGTCTTCTTTCTTTTTTCTTTTTTTTTTTTTGTTTTTACCTCTTCGCTTCTCTTCTCATTTTCTCAACACTGGGCTGCTCAGATTCGCTGCTGCTGCTGATTACTGGTTGGGAGTGCTCGACTGCTCGGCGACGACAACTCGGCAAAGCGTGATCTTCTTCCCCGGAGGGGTTTTCGTAAGTTTTTGGGGATGTGATTTTGGGGAAGCTTACAATTTTTCAGATAACTATGCAACTATGGTAGGGCGTCAAAGTTTTTGTGGCTGGAGAAGGCGCTTTCCGCTTTTCGTTTTGTGGGAGTTGATTTACAGGCTGGCACCAAATGTTTTTGTTTTGCAAGGGTGGGGTGATTTACTGATTTGAGTGAATGTTGTTTGTCCCACATTATTGGCCCGCAATGATGCTTTGTTTTGGTGGTTAGTGCTCGATTTGTTGGCACATATGATATTAAAAGTTGGGCCTTGGCCTTGAATGATTAAAAAAAAAAGAATTTATAGTTTTTAATCTGAAAATTTTCTTAATTTGTGACCGCCTACGCCGGTTTTGACGGCTCAATCACGACCGGCCAATCGCCATTGGCTCAACCAGGTCAAATTCGACCGACAACATAGTTAAAACCTATTCTATTTAGATAAAGCCATATAGGAAAACACAGGAGAGGGAAGGCGGATTAAGAGAATAAATCTACTCAAACCTTTTATGAAATTTAAACATACATCTATTTTGAAAGATGAGTCTAACTACCTCTCCCAATACATTACACTGTTGATCATTCAACCAAAATCACGCAAACTCAATACACAGCTATTGTTCATCAGAACACTCAAAAGTCAAAAACATGATAAACACGTCCTACTTCGACAGACTTCTGTAACTGTGACGCATTCTGAAGCCAAAAGCTTAAGAAAAGACAAATGGCAAATAGTCTATCACAACAAAACACTACTCAAACGATACACACAAACCGAATAAACACAGCGTAAAGAATAAACATTCCCCTCCAAACCGCCAAGTCGGATTTGGCCAACCAAATTCCAGTAACAAATGAGAGTCGCTACCCAGAACCAAAACGAACCCGAAAAAGGAGGAAATTTCACAAAATGTCAACATGCATATCTATAGCTATCTGTAATAGGGACCCGCCTGTCCAGCAGGTGAAACTGCACCAGGAGGTGGTATGCTAGGTTGTGCAGGAGAAGCCATTGGCATTGAGCCTAAACCCGGCGGCGGAACCAAAGGAGAGGAAGCTGCAACTGGTGCAGAAACATAAGCAGGTGTAGCACCTGCTGGAGATGATGCAAATGTTTGACCGGGGAATGTGCTTGGGACTGAAACAAACGTTCCCTGGCCAGCTGGGATGGATGTTGAGGCGACAACATTCTGAGGCATATTGGCATTACCACCATAGCCATTTGGAGTGTACCCTGCTGCTGCTTGAGGATTTGCCCAGGCCGCTGCTGGAGCAGCAGGGTAACTTGAATTTGGCTGTGCTGCAACCAGGGTGGGGTCCAGGACTGTGTAATCTCGACTTTTGTCACTGTAAGCCTATTCCAGAAGAAATTTACCACTTCAGATAATCAGGAACTCCGCTTTAAGAGTCGAATAAATGGCATTTGGGTAAAGCTCGAGAAGCATACATGTAACGACCAACTTTATTTTTTGGACTCATGGATTGCAACTTTCTTTGTAATAGACTCAAAATCACATGTGTATACCTTTACATTGAGATCAGTATGACGAGAATATGTTATATGAAGCTTACAATAGCCACCATCATATATGCAGTGTCCTTCCAATGCGTCTTTAGCAACAGAGGCTGTTGTAATATCTGCAGGAAAAAAATTGCTTGATCAGCAAACATTTGTTTCCCAGCAGTCGGTTTTATCATCATTCATACCCACATATCTAAGTCATGGGTAATGGCCAATCAATAACAGTGAACAACCATGCAATTTACAAATGTTCCATCTTCCATGGCATGATACAATGCTCCATATATAGCTGCCAATTTCGTGCATATCGGTACAATGTTTTACAGTTTTACCATATGTAATTACAAAGTACTTCATTCCATACTTTTTCGGGATTCTTATTCTCTTTCTTTTTTCTTTTTTTTTTTGGGGGGGGGGGGGAGAGTCAATTGAAAAGAGCAAGACACCAAATAAAGAAGTGTTTTGCTTTGTGCAGTTTAACAGACTTGATGGTTCAAAAAGCTTATTAACCAATCCAAAAAAAAAAAAAAAAGAACCTAACAATGAACAATCCTACAAATTCTATTCACCAAAATGAAGCAGATGAGACACAAGAATACATACAAACTAAAAAGAAGACAGTGAGGTCTCTCACCAGGATACTGAATAAGTGCCTGTGTCTGCCCATTCTTCTCAAATATAGCAATTTTTTGAACTGTCCCAAATGCAGAAAACACCTGAAAAGAAAGTATGAAATGAGCACAACAAAATCCAATTGAAACTGACAACTATTGAGGGATGGCAACAATGCATTCCATTACCGTTTGAAGAACATCAGGAGTCACTGCATATTGCATATTTTCAATTGCAGCCAGAAGCACGTTACTCTCTGGTTCTTTTTTAGTCCCATCAGGACCCATAACCGGCTACATAAAGGCATGACTTTAGTAAACCTTGAACATAGAAATCAGGTCAAGTTTATACACCCAAGATTTACCTGAACAAAACCCTCAAATGCTGTAGGGTTCACCGGAAGGTATGGATTGGTATAGTCCCTGCAAAAGGACAAAATGCATTTATAGGGTGAACCATGTTTTAACCTACTACACTATGACATGCTAGTGACAAAATAGGACAGGTATTTTACATATATTTTCAAGAAAGTAGGTAAATAAAATTACATACTCACTTTAGAGTTAAATCAGAGGGAAAGGAGCAGTAAATTGCAAAATCTAAAGTAGCTAAAGGTCATCCACAGAAAACCCTTTCCATCAGGATCGGGTTGCAAAAGAAAAGCATCAAACAATAATGCCACCACTTTTCAGTATATTCCAGAAAGATATTCATTTGTGCCTTTGACCCAGTATACCCCATCAGATACAATATTCCATAGTTGATAAATGTTGGAGATAGCCAGATAGGGTTTGCTTAATTCTCCATATTTGACAAATTGGCACCCTAGGATCATGTTTCTGTACAACATATGAACCAGTTCAAAGCATGCCAAGGAGGGTTCAGGAATTCTGTAAATATGATCTAGCACAAGCACAGCCATGTATGCAATGGAGGCGCAGAAAGTTCATCGGAGAACAGTACACCTATTAACAAGAGTACAAAAGTTACTGAAAAAGCTCCTCAATCTGACACTTGATATGCTTACAGTTCCAAACCGGCTCATGGAAATGAAGGCATTCTTAGTTATTGCAGAGATATAATGTAAGCCACAAAAGACATGTGAACAAATACATTTAAATCACCTATTGTAATAGACCGATCCCCAAAAAAAAAAAAAAAGAAAGAAAAAGAAACTGACAAGCTTCTCTCATGCAACAATTCCCCACAACATGCACTTGGATACTGGTCTGGGTCTAAGCCAAATAGGAAGCAAAATCTCCATGTTATTCCTTATTCAAGTTGTCAAAATCACAATCATTCAAAGAGTATTAGCTTCATAAGCAGCTGCTCCTCCTGGCACCCTCCACCACAGAGGGTTGGGACTCTGCCTTCATGCATTTGTCCTCAAATGCTCTTCAAGACATTTAACTCAGTATTATACAACTGGCCTCAAGAAATGGTTGCATGGGAAGGCAGATGACTGCCAGGTCACTCGGCCATACTCAAATTAGAATGTTGTGCACAGAATGGTCGTCATGCCACACTCAGGTCTCACAGTCCGACAACTTTGTGTCCCAAGAACATCTGTGTTGGGTTTTCGGTTACCTTTTGGCAATTGAACCCAAATTGCACGCCGCAGCGCCCACACTCACAGACATAAGTACTTAAGGTGAAAAATTAGGTCATGCATCACATACACAAATCAGTTGTGCACTTTAATCATTCACTTTCATCTTCCAATAGAAACTTGTTTTTCAAGTCCCCGTTCATGTAAGTTCTAGCAGCATCACATTGCTACCCAAACTAATGCAACGTGCTAAAACTCTAAAGTTAGTTGCCATAAAAGTGATCAAGATCCTCAAACCATGCTGGTCACGATCCTTTAAACCCCAAAATCACCACCATGTAGAGATCCATTCCAAAGCTAAGTACTCTATAAACACTTGAGAAAAGGGGAATATTCTAGAAACATAGCATATGTATCCCAATCCTAATATGACTTGAAAATGTCTTTTGAATCTTTCTGAGTCTTTGTCATGCTTAGAACCTTCAACAGTAATCTGATTTCTAGATTGACTTCCTAGATTTGAATTAATCTTGTAACAGTGACTATAGCATATTTTCCCTTTCTTTTTCATGATGAGCATTTTCTCTAAACAGTAGCATATTTAATATAATGATTTTCAATAAATGAAATCCAGAGGGTCTTAGCCACAGACAAACAATGGCAGATATCGGCATATCGCATATGAAATTCCACAATAAGCTTTACCCACACTAGCAAAGCCCACCTGAAGCACATTCAAGTATTCCCCAACATCTTCAGAGTACCACACACTAATATTTTCATACTGAGACACTAACCCAAAATAATCTGTAAATCAATACAGAAGGAATTTTCTGGCGCAATAATACTTAAACAAATTAATCAACTCCCAACCTACCATATCTTGTATCAATGGTTGGATTTTCAGTGAAATCAGAGAATGGATGGTGGACTATAAAATTTTGGCCATGGGTATGGTGCATTAAATCATGGTTTATTGAGAAGAGTAGCTTTGGTGGGAACATCATGAAGGTTGGCACAGATTTCTTTATGAAGTGTCATCCATATCCCCGAAGCAAGCATTACATAGAATACCAGCTAGTAATTTCGGATTACTAGTACACATGTCAGATAGGAGTGCCTGCTTATGAATGGAATTCTACGAGCAATGAGAAAAAAGTAGAAGAAAACTTCCTCCACTTCAGAACAATGCAAGAATCTCTGCCATCAAGATCAGAGAAGCAGCAGCCAAATATTTCTACAGATCTACTGAAATATGCATGAAACTGTCAGAGTCAAAGAAATTACTAAGCTCTCGAGAACACATCTGTGTTGTGTATCTGCCAGGCTTCACTAACCTATAATCACAAAAGAATCCACAAATATAAGCATGAACAAAATGAAGATTTACAGGCATAAAGAAGTTCAAGCACTCAGAAATTGGAAAAAGAGAGAGGGGGGGTCAAAATATGTAAGAAACATAACCCTAATGCTCAATCTCCTTAATCAACCATACCTGCTCCTGTGAGACTGAAATTTGATATTTAGGTCGGTGTGCGCAGAGTATGATATTCGCAAGTGGCAAGAACCAACATGTTCTGGAAGCAAATACCTAATTAAACATTTCATCAGTACTTTTTGTCATCAATCAATGTACAACTTTTAGTTTTGACTGGTATTTTATCTTCCTACAACAACAAATCACAAGAAAATGTATAGAAACCCATGAACTATATACTTCAAAGACAGTGACTGTGAGCCATTGGAAATTGGGAGAACATAAATAGGGAAGCACAACTAATACTATAAGTACTACAGCATACTTGGGTATACTCCTTCCATCCAAGGCATTCTTTGCTGCACTTGCAGTCTCTACATCACTAAATTGGATTAAAGCCTGCAATTAGACATCACATAGTTAAAAACAATGCCAAAGGATGCCAGAATCAAAGATCTATGATTCACAATCAAAAAAGGTCGCAAAGCTATATCACACACCTGAAAACCAGCTGCCTTCTCGAAAGTAGCAATTTTGTGGACAAACCCAAAGGCAGAAAAGACCTTGCAAATTAAAGAAGGATTTAGTAATGACAATAGCACATAAAATATAAGACCTATACCAAAGACAAAAGAAGACATTATGTGATAAACTCATAGGAACAAAATAATACATGAGAATCAAATGCAAAATGACACCTGAATATTTTAATCATGATAATAGAACTTAGAAAGCAGAATGGCCTACATAAAATATTTCCAGACTATCCCCAACAGAAGAGTTTAAATAAGAAACATCACATCTGTTATCCAATCAACTTAATAAAATTCATGATGCAGAGGAAACAAACTAGATAACTGCAAAATTTAGCCAAGTTATTTTATTTTGAAGCCACACATCAGAAAAGGGTAGAAAATGTAGGGGAACAGATTAGAACAGAAAAACCCCTCTATCCCCCCCCCCCCCTTTTTTTCACTCTCTCTTTTCTGAGAGAGTGAGAGAGTGAGAGTGAGAGAGAGAGAGAGAGAGAGAGAGAGAGAGAGGAACCGAGAGAGGGGAGGGAAGAAAGCTAAAAAGAGGAAAAAGGATGGGAGAAAGAAACCCACACAGTAACACAATAGAAGCCACGCCCACAAGGAAAATAACGCAATCAAGAACACATGCCCAGGCCCAATTAATAATTAACATAAACCAGCATTGTGCTCTGCCTACTATAAGGTCCTTGAGAGCTCTGATACTAAATAGTAGCCGTACCCATGTCCGACACGACATGACACGACATGGACATGGACATGGACATGGACACAGGAAATGAGTCCTACACCCACTTTGGCAATCGGCCACTTCTGAGTTGTCCTTGGATGATCCAGAGCTTGAAGTGGTAATTTTGGAGGATAATGAAGAGTGAATATACTCATGCAAACTAGGGACATTTCGATTGTTTTATGAATGAACTCCATAAGTTTACTGTTTATTTTTATGTTAGACTTTATCTAAGTTGTTAATGTTGTTTTATGAACAATGATTATGAACATTTTAAGTATTTAGCTTATTACAAAAATTGCATCTGTACCCATCTTCGTGTCCCGTACCCGTGACCAAATACAAGACCCTGTCCCCAGGTCCCGTAAAAGCCAAAAAAAAATGTCCGACCCACGGATATGTGTCCAAGTCCGACACCCGTACCCGAGTCCGAGTAACATAGCTTGAGAGTCAGTCCAATATCAATAATTGTAGGCTGTTTTGCCAGGTGTCAAGTAAACGGAAAACCTTTAGTGAAGTACAACAAAAACTGCTCACCACAAAGCTACCAACACAAGAAAACTCAATAAAAAGGATCATGTGTATGGGTCAATCTTCGGTTAAACAAAGATAGTATATCCTGGACATTAAAGAACACATTTTAAAAGGAAATTCAAAACCAAATAGGTGCTTGTTTTAACAAGGAATTAAGAATATGTGTGCACGTGTGTGTGTGTGTGTGAATAAAAGACACCAAGGTGGTGGCAGCCCTCATACAAAAGGAGTGCTCGAAGTCATGCCTTCAGTCTCCAACCTAATTTTGTACCTTGTTTGAGCACTTGGTTCTAGTACACAACTTCTTCAAAAAATGGAGCTTAAAATCAGCAAAAGATAAGTCTCTGCCCTGGAACATCCATCAATTCCTCTCATTCCAAGTACAAATTCAAATCCAATACCCCAGAAGTCTCAATGCAAAATAAGGACTGGAAAGTCTAATGTAGCAGTCCTACATAATGAATTAAAAAAATAAAAAAAAACAAAAGGCTAAGTTTGGACTGACGCCAGATTTTAAAATATTTCACTCCCTACTACTCCATGGAAAAGAAATAGAAGAGGTATAGAGAGGTATTTTACTTTAGTCCATTACAATCGAGGTAGAAAAATAAATCACTTTTCACCTATCCAGATTATGGACAAATGATTTCTCTCTTTCCAAGCACACCACCAAATAGGTAGAGGAGCCAACTTCCAAATTCCATAACTCCAAGCTTCTTTAATCCTCTAATTCAACCACTCAAGACGTCTTTAAAATTGGACTGTTGGATCCAATTAACCCTCGTCAAAGCAAGATGAATGCCATAGTGATGAGACCCATTGCCAACAAACAAGAACTGATCAACCCCATTCTCCCACATTGGCGCATAGGATATTCATTTGCCAAATTGACATTTCTTCCCTTAAGCATATCCTCCTCCATAGGAATTGTACCCAAAGTTGCAAGTTGCAACCTCAAACCAAATATGTACATCACATGGCAATAGCAAGTTTTAAACCTTCTACAAACCAATGTGGGGATTCCTTTGAAGTTGAATAAGGAGATATACATCTATTTCAAAAACTGAGGCATTTCTTTCATCTGATGTTACTTTGGTGACCCCAAAGGAATACAAAGCCTATGGTAAAAACGCTACAAAATACAAGTCATTTCACACCAGTTTTTTTTTTTTTTTTTTTTGTGTGTGTGTGTTTGTGTGTTTTGGGGGGTGTGTGTGTGTGTGTGTGTGTGTGTGTATACATGCTCGGTGGTGTTAAGAAAGGATTCCATCAAATATAATGAGATTCATTCTAACATCCAATAGAAATAAAGAAACAAAGGAAGAGAGAGTACCTGATAGTAAACGTTACCATAATAGTTCCACATAAAATAAAGGTGCAAGTCAAAACTGAAAGAGAAAGTATTATTGTTTCGTGACATCAGTTCACTTAAATGTTCTGGAGAACAACCACAACTTAATCCATTTTAGAGGCTAATGGAAAAAAAAAAATTAAATCAGATAGTATCCTAGCAATTGCAATAATAGAAATCCCAAAAGCTTAATTATCTGAAACTTTAGGCTATTTACAAGTTTTACACAATCGTCTTCCTATTTTTCCAAGAAGTTTGGTTGCTATAAGATTACGGAATTTAGTTTGGACCAATCTTTCACTTGTAGATCACTCTCAATCACTCATCAAGGCCATGAAGGTGGCCTCTCTAATCTTCTAATGGATAATTAATCAAAACAAAAGAAGAAATCATGTACTGATTAATTCAATTGCAGTTTTCATTTTCAAAATCCCTGACTACTTGAACCTGATAGGTGCGAGTTAAAGCACATGACATGTGACAAAACTTGACATACAAGGCAGCCAACAGCTTCTCATATTTATCTAATACCAAACATTTACAGTAATGTAAGAACAAGATGCATAAAAGAAAAACGCATACCAAATCAAACTCTTGACAACAAACAGTAATATACCAAATGTATCATGTATGACAGAAACCAACTCCTAAATAAAATATCATTAAACTACTATAATACCAACAAGAAAGGAATGATAATCACATCAATATGTAAAAACTATTTTGACAGGCTACATTAATGTTAAAGTAAATGTGGGATGAGTACTCACCAAGTGAATAACTTCGATGGTTACATCACCAGGTTGTACTCCCTCCATGGTAACTAGCAAGACATTCCCGGGAGTGTCACCGGGGCTCTTATTGTTAACAATTTCATGTCTGTTTGAATATTGAATGTAAACAGTTTTGCCACGAATCTGCGCAGGCTCTGAAGAAGAAGCATAGTACGAAATCATTGAGATGGCCTGATTAAGGTCTGCCTGCAATTAATTAGTCATTAGAACCTGATTATAGTACAGGATTTTGGAGCAGCTAATAAATCTAGATCTCAAGGAAAAGATGCACTAACCAATCAGCACCTACGACATGAAGCAGATATCAAGGCTTGAAGAACATACTCAAATCAAATCAAATTAACCTAAATCTGAAACAACTACCATGAAGCCAATTAGTCAGAGAACCTCCTCGAGGTAAATTTCAGGAATGACTTTCAACATATACCCCTTTAGAAGCCTAATTAGCCTTCACATTTTCTATGACCTCCTCACTTAGCACAGCTCTCCAATAAGCACATCACATCCATGTCAATGAATGTAAGAGAGAAGGGCTACTCCACAAACATTTTCCACAGTATTCTTTGAAGTTTGAACAAAGCTCTCCAACAAACATCTTATAGAGTATTGTTTGAACAAAACACGCCCACAAACATCTCATAGAGTATTTTTTGAACAAAAAAGTTTGAAGGTGTAAAAAGGAAAGTCACAGCGTTAGCTTATTTTGGGTTAACATTTGCACATAATCATGCATAGAGTAATCTAATAAAACACGACAATTGGATAATGTTAGCACATAGTTTCACCAATACATAACAATTGAATGTATCAATATTTATGGCCCCAAGGTTTCATCTCATATTGTTCGCTTATGATTAAACATCACCCATCTTTCTCAGCTCGCACCACCAACATCTCTCCCATGGTAAATACCCAATCAAAGTTCATAAAAATCTTTCCCCAAAAAACAAAAGCCTCACAAATCACACCTCATCCCCCTTTTCGCTGTCGCATTTAGGCCCAATAGAACAGCATTAAAACCCCAAATTCACACAATCCCAAAGGAGGCAAGGACTATACCAAGTGAAGCACCCAAAACAAAATATCCGTGCACATACACACAACAATCAACCAAGTTCAAATGCAGAAATACGAGAATAATGGACTACAAATTTGGAAACGAAATTGTCGATAGGGAAATTAGAGCTCACAAATTCAACGAAGGCCTGATTCCGATTAGCACCAACATTGCACTTGGTGTTAACAACTTTGCCGAAGGGTTTGCAGAGCTCAATAAGCTCCTCTTCAGAGCACTCCCATGGGAGGTTGCGGAGATGAAGGACTTTGGATGGAGTCTGGGTATATCTAAACTGCTGTTGCCCGGCTGTCGACATTACTAGGGTTAGGGTTTCAAATCAAAGTACGTGAAAAAGCTGAACGGGAATTCGATCGGATGAATAAGGATTAGAGGTTTCTATTCGCGAGGGTTCGGTACGATGATTGATGACCGATCACAAACCTATGGAGTATCGACCGAGCATCTGAGGGTATAGATTACTTGCCCGGATCGTATGTAAAACTTTCTTTTCTCACAAAAGCTTTCTTTTTCTTTTCTTTTTTTTTTTTTTGGCAACGGGGAGGATACCCATGGAAAAACCAGAAATACAAGGGTTTTTTGCCACAAATAATCCGTACTTAGATAAAACCCGACATGGATGGGATAGCTAAGTGTTCAAGTGTCCAATATATATGGATTGTAGTTTGGGTTTTTGGCCACAAATAATCCGTCTTGAGAACTGTTAGGAATAATCAAAGTGACTTTTTCACATCGATGATGTACTTTTAACTATTTTCCCATAGCAGTCCAGAATCAATTTTCAGCACCGGAAGCTGACTTGGCGACCAGAAATTTCCTTTTTGAAGTATGAATAAACATGCTTTTCGGTCACCATGTCAGCTTTTCGATGCCGAAAATTGATTCTGAACTGCTATGAGAAAATAGTAAAAAAGTACAGACTGTCATTGGCAAAAAAGTCACTTTAGATTATTCCCAATCACAAGCCCCTCAGTATGGATTATTTGTGGCCAAAAAACCAAACTACAATCCATATATATTGGACACTTGAACACCTAACTATCCCATCCATGTGAAAGGGTCCACTCCAAAACCAAGAGGGTACTAACTAACAGCTGAGTCCTCTCCGAACCGCAGGAGATAGTTTCCCATCATACGGCTCACCAACTTAACTTGCCTCTATGGGAGGCTCGCTCCGGGCAGGTTCGGATCACTTACAATAGAGGGCTCCACGAAGGAAGGGCTTGGGTTAGGAGCGTTTTCAATATGATTCTTTTCCCGTATTTGTTCGATGAAAAATGCGAGACGAAAAAGGAACCCCTCTTTTCAACTGGGAAATGCAAGTCTCTTTTGTCCACTTTCTCTATCCCCCTCTATCAAAATGATCAAAAAGGTCACAAGAGTGACTTCTTATTCTCGTGTTCGATCTCTTCCATCTCTGCCCTGCTCGTTGTCACCTATGTTGAAGAAAGGTTTGGAACGGGTTTATACTGAATCGAGCCGGCTTGCAAATCGCTCGGGTTCAACTCATTCAAAGCTCAGCTCAAGCTCGGTTTCACCAAAATTTGGCCCAACTCAAGTTCCGCTTGGATATCTGCTAAGCTGAGCCCAATGGTTGAAGGGTTTAGCTCATACTCCACTCTACTAGGTTCGTTCAAGTATTTTAGTAAGAAGTATGTTATGCTCTATAAATACTAATAAATTATATATTAATTTAGATATTTAAAATTTAATATTAGAGTATAAATTTGTTATTTCTTTTTAGTGTTTTTGTTATGCTTAGTAATCTCAAGCATTAATGTTTAAATTTCGCTTGATTGTACCCTTATTGTAAAAAATATTATTTCTACTTATGTTTAATAAATATCTAGAAGTTTATTTGTTTTATTTGAAGTTAGAAAATGTTAAATTTTTTTTAAAAAAAAATGGGGTCAGGTCGACTTACAAGCGGGGTACGGGCCCAAATATATGAATCAAATTCGAGCATTGACTTTGGAAGCACAACAATATTCAAGCCTTGCTTTTCCTAACTAAGTTGAGCCCAAGCCTAAGGGGGCTCGCTTGTTTACACCCTAGATCCATATATCACCTAACTACCTAACCAATGTATCACCAATGGATTCTTCAAGATGAATGATAATCTTGTGATCAAGTTATTAATGAAAAAAATTGTACTTAGAATCTAAGTATTGAGTATTTAAGCTCATTGTCATCCTTGATCTAGGCTTATTTTAACCTTTCTAGTTTTTCTTTAGGGATGCTCTCAATTTCTTTTAAGATCCAAAGGAGATTAAGAAACCTCATAAAAGAATAAAAGAAAGATTGTTCCCAGTTAATTTTTAACTATTCCAACTTGGTTTCAACTATTGAGGCTTATATCGACTATTATGGGGGAATTTTCACATCAAGGGCAAAATGATCATTTCACTTGGGCTAAAATTTGGATATATTGGTTTTAAGAAGACGAAGGAGTACAAAAATCAGGTTTGTGAGGCTTGGACAACACAAATTCCTCTATGGCAAGGAGAATAACCAAACTTCTTATTTATGCACACTCCCACTATCTCCTTCTACTTTCTTATTCCCCCCCCCCCAATTTTCTTAGTTGATTTGTATATATTTTAGGTTATTTTTATCATTTTCCAATTGCTTTTGGACGAAATTTGATGCTATATCAACCCTTGGATGAGATGGGATTGTAGTTTGCTTTTTAGGGCCTTATGATGCTTCCGTTTTTGTCTTAGGGGCTTTCCCTACTCTCTACCTTGAGTTCCATAGAAATACCTAGATGTGAGAAGGATTTTTGACAACTTTTGAATGTAATGAATATAAAGTTGGGTTATTTGAAAATTGTTTTTCAAAGAAATTCTCTATTACTTATTCATTTAGCTTAAATGGTAGTGTTTAGGGTAATCTCTTTATAGTTTTATTAGTGGTCTTCCTTTATATCAAACTTGGTGAGGTTTCTCTTGGGCATTTGAGTGTGATTGCTAATAGTTCTACCATTATGCAATCTACTTGAAGTTCCTACATCATCTTGGTTGATTAGCCCATTAGGGTAATCATATCTTGCTCTTATTTCATATTTTTGCATCTGGTTTTGTGAAGTTGTTGTGTTGGTCAGTTTTACATGATTTAGAGTGTGTAAGATTCATGGGTAAAAAGTAGTTGGGTAAAAATTAAATTTTAGTATATGTTGGTAATTTGTAGTAACTTTTAGTAAATTTTGATAACTTTCAACAAATTTACACTACTATATCAAAATTATTTTTTTTTTGTTTTTTTTAACCTTGATAATTTTTGGTAAATTTTGGTAAATTTAGGAAAAATTTGGTAAATTCTTGTAAAAACAATTTACCCTACAATTTGGCATGTCCTTAGTTTCAAGTTTGGAGTGATTTTTGTTCTAGAAATTTTGCTAAATGAGTTGGGTGTTCCATAGAAATTAATCAGATGCAATTTTAAGCTTATATTAGGTTGTTTTGATGATTAAAATGGATATATTGCTTCTTATATGATCGTTAGGGCTCAAGTAAATCATAAAGTTCAATCATTGCTTATGAGATATGGATCATTTGATACCAGAGCTTATATGGTGTCTATTTGGAGGTTGATTGGAGCTATTCTTGTTTGCTTCAGTTTGTTACATTACGCTTCTGTTTTTGGCTGTTTAGACATGTATTTGGAGTGTGTGGGGGTTGGTGAACCAACACTAGCTTGAGTCAAGGTCCCTGAAGTAACACAATCAAATTACAAGGACTTCCCAAGGTATGAATAAGACTAAATACAAAGTCGTCACCTAAGACTAAAAGATCCACCAAGACTTGCATAAAGGCTAAGCCACCAACAAATCTATAAAGGTTCCTACTTAAGATCACCAACTTAATAACAAGGATAAAGAAACATAAGATTTTTGAGAGAAAAACTTCAAAGCTTCAAATTTTAAATCATACGTCAATGTTATTTTTTTTCCAATACAATTACTAAAAAAACCTTATAAGGCCGAATAAACAGCAAAAACTTGCTAGTCAAGCCCAAGTACTCGTCGAAAAGAGGAAACAAAAGATGCAAAAGTTTGAAAAATAAAATTGGGAAGATCAAGCTTCCATTTGACACATAAATTGGACCGAAAATTTAAGCAACTTAAGTATTGTCTCTTCTTAACACCTCTTATGATGACACCATTAAGCAATCCAAGCAATCAAGTTGCCTTGACACCACATATGAATTCTGCTTTGAGCAAACAAGTTGATCTGTTGCACTCTTCACTTTCTCCCACTGGTTAAAGGAGATGCAAGATGGCACTGAGTCTATAACTTTTAGATCATAAATTCAATCATTTTGAACCAACATAAGCTCAAATCACCCCAAAAGACATTGTGTAGATCAAAATATGACTTTCCAAAGTCAAACGCACTGTGCCTTAACTCCAGCCTGCACACTTTGAATGAGGACTTTGACCTCTCAAATGGTTATAGAAGACCCTCAAACTTGTCCCTCGTGAAAGACAACATCCCAAGCCATGATCCAACGTACTGCAAGACTTCAACATTGACTTAAACGAAATCAAAACTTGGCCTTAAGTTGACAAAGCAGGTTACCAATTTCCGCCTTAATGAACATGGACCGATTTTTGCTCTATTTATTGATGTTTTTAAGGAGGTTGGCCTAAAATGAGTTTAAGACCCCTTAGAGGACTTTAGACATCGGATTTGTCCCCAATTTTATTTGTAACATTTTTTAAATAATTTTCAAAATATATTAGGATTTGAGTCAATTAATTAATTAAGGAGGTTTTTGGGTTAATTATTTTCTATTTAAGTTATGACGTGTTTTAATTTATTAATTAGGATGTTAATCACTTACTATATGTTAGAGTGGCATATTGGAGAACTTTATCAAATTAAATGGCATTTTGGGACAAAAAAAAATAGTGGCTATTTGGCTTTTTGACAAGTTTAGTTGCAATTTGGTGTCCGTTTGGCCAAAATTCTAGAAAACATGTTTTTGGTTCTTAAAAACAGTTTTTACAAAATTTATTGTAACACCCCGCATATATGGTTAAGTGTGATATAAAGGGATTGAAATGACTACTCATATCACCAAGGTGCACCTTCTTTTATGGTAGCTCATCCGTTGGGAACTCCTCAGTTAAACGTGCTTGGCTGGGAGTAGTCTCAGGATGGGTGACCTCCTGAGAAGTTTTCCCGGGCAGCGTGTGAGCGAGGACGAAGCACGTTGGAAAGACTCGTGGTGATTTGTGGGGCCAGTCAGCGATTCTAGAAGCAGTTATCGGTAATGTCCGCGACCCGGGAGGGGCCAATGCGTTACAGATGGTATCAGAGCCGACCCGCGACCGTGAGCTGCGCCAGTGGACGGGAGATCTATGGGCAGTCATTTAGCGGGGCAAAAATTCTGGAGTGGATTCTGGCACAACGAGGACGTTGTGCGCTTAAGTGGGGGTGATTGTAACACCTCGGATATATGGTTAAGTGTGACTTAAAGGGATTGAAATGACTACTCATATCACCAAGGTGCACCTTCTTTTATGGTAGCTCATCCGTTGGGAACTCCTCAGTTAAGCGTGCTTGGCTGGGAGTAGTCTCAGGATGGGTGACCTCTTGGGAAGTTTTCCCGGGCAACGTGTGAGCGAGGACGAAGCACGTTGGAAAGACTCGTGGTGATTTGTGGGGCCAGTCAGTGATCCTTGAAACAGTTATCGGTAATGTCCGCGACCCGGGAGGGGCCGGGGCGTTACATTTATGTTTGGAGAAATATTGAAGTGTTCGGTCTAGTTTATGACATAATCAATTTTACAAAATTAGAATATTTGGCCTAACATATAATATGGTATTTTTACTAAGTTTAATTGTTTAACCTAACTTTTGCAAATTACCATGTATTTTCCTAAAGCAAAACTATCACATGTTATTTACATTTTTCTATTTTTATTAATTTTTAAACCGATCATCATATTCAATGTTAATTATTATTATAATCGTATAGTTATAGTTACAATAATAATAATTATTATAATTATAACTATATAGGGTATTACTTAACTATAAAATTCGTTACATTAAATATTTATATATCAATAATTTACTAAATACCATATTCGTAGGAATAAGATAATTAAATTTTTTTATGAATTTTAATATTGTAACACCCCGTATTTTAAAAATTTATTTATTACGCTAATTAAAATCATAATTTCAATTATAGTACATTATTTGATTTAATTAACTACATATTCTTTACTTTTCAATTAATTATAGTTACTCAAGTATGAGTAATTTAAAAAAAAATTAAATTTTAGTTTACTAATTATTATAAATTACAATACTTCACACATTTTCCATATTTCATTTATTTACATGCAAAATGATAGTAATATTTTATATTACACACATTATTCTTATTATACTTATTAAATAGTAATATTATTATAATTGTAACTATATAGGGTATTACTTAACTATAAAATTCTTTATATTAAATATTTATATATCAATAATTTACTAAATACCATATTCGTAGGAATAAGATAATTAAATTTTTTTTATGAATTTTAATATTGTAACACCCCGTATTTTAAAAATTTATTTATTACGCTAATTAAAATCATAATTTCAATTATAGTACATTATTTGATTTAATTAACTACATATTCTTTACTTTTCAATTAATTATAGGTACTCAAGTATGAGTAATTTAAAAAAAATTAAATTTTAGTTTACTAATTATTATAAATTACTATACTTCACACATTTTCCATATTTCATTTATTTACATGCAAAATGATAGTAATATTTTATATTACACACATTATTCTTATTATACTTATTAAATAGTAATATTTTTATTTCACACATTTTCCTTTCATCTTTTATAAATTAATCTTTTCATACACATTTTCCTTATTTTGTACAATATGATATTTATAAAGATATTACTTTTATTTACTTTTGTTATAATCAAAGTTGTAATATTACTTTATAATTCATATTTCTCACATTTTAGTTATTGATTTGTAAAATATTATTAGTATATATTTTTATTTACTTGGTTTTGAGAAAAGCTCCAAAGTAACTCCACCACCATCTCTCCCTCCCTCTCATGTTCATCTCCTTCTTCTTCAAGCCTTGCCACACCTTTCCATGGCTCCTCAAAAGACCAAATCAAAGTCAAATTGAATTACTCCTCTTCATACCAAATTGCAATGACTCATCCAAGCTATACAACCTACAAAATTTACTATGAATAACAATCCCATCATCATCAAACACCACCACCATTACCATCATCTTCTTCCTTCTCCTCACCATTAACGCACCACCATTCAACCACCAATCACCACCTTACACACCACCGTCACCTCCCACCACCCTCCTCGGCCAAATACCATTTCCACCTCCAACCATCGTGTTTCCCGACCACTGTCGACCACCATAGCCACCCAGAATCACCATTTCCGCCACCAGTAACCACCAAGAAACCCACATCCACAACTCCTATTCATCTCAATTTCAAATCAATACTCATCCAAAATCCAACCAAATACTCACACCTATAACCCAAATTCATCAATCTCAAATACTCTCACCTTTTTCCAGTCGATAACTCGCCGGAAACCACCCAAAAAACCGCTCCGAAGCACTGCCCAAAAACGCCCAGAAAAACCCACTAGTTTTCCCCTGTTTCGCGGCCGACCACCCCGACCGCCTCCTCTGCGGTGGTTCTCGCCGTCCTCTCCTTCGCTGGCGACTTTCTGTCTTCTCCGACCACCTTTTGCCGCCTAGCTCCGTCGTACGCCGTCGCCGCCCAGCCTCCCTCGCCTCAGTCCCCTTGTTGTCCTCTCTGTTTCTCACGCAGAATAGAAATAGAGATAGGGGTATTAAACCCCCTTTAAAAAGCCCACCTTAGTTAAACAATTACCCTACCATTTTAACCCAAATCCATATTTCCTCCTCTTTTGGGCCTCTCAATTCATCCGCCCAAAACTCAAGCTCTTGGGTAATTTTTCCAATTCTAATTTTCATCCTACTTTACTAATTATTTTTCTAATTATTCCTTATATTAATATTAGTACCATTTATTATATTTATACGAATCAGATTTCTCAAGTTAAAGGGAGGATTTATCATTCCTTTTATCCGCCGTCTCAAGTATATTTCGATACTGTAACCTTCGAAACTGTTTAAATGTAAAAACATAATTGACCCTAATTAAAGTGGAATAATTATTGTTTTTTACTATTTTTCAAAGTTGGTTTTATGACTAATATATGTGGACTCACCCATTGTCGTTTTCGAAAATCTAACATTTAATGTTCCAAACACATGCGTCTTCATGGTCTATCTTGTACCTAATCGAGGGTTGACCGTCCTCGAGTGTACGTGCCTTTGGAAAACACCCCTTTTTGAAAACCTAGCTCTTGACGTTACGTAAATAATCGGGTTGATCGGCCCGAACACATGCATTTTCATGGTCTATCTTATACCTAATCGAGGGTTGACCGTCCTCGAGTGCATGTGCCTTGGGAAACCGTGCCGGAAGGGGGTACTGGCTTCCAAGATCTAATTACTATCCCCTGTCGCAATTCAATGTTCTATGTGTGTCGTTACTATTTAACAATTATTGGTTGTGTGTAATTATATTGTGTTTGATTTATGTGTTACCCAATGTCTGTTAGTTGTCTACGTTCTAATCATTGATGCGCTATTTTAATATTATTGTTACTTTTGCTGCTATTTTTATTAAAATTATCTGGGCAGAGTTCCACATTCAGATAATAACCTGCAACTGTTTTCGCATATTCTCCTCTCCTTCATTTCAAAATGAATTTACACTGGGCCCAATAAAACTATTTGTTTTTAAAATGTTTTTACGTTACAGTGTCGAATATATTGAGCTCCGTCTCATTTTTCTCCATGTTTTCAAATGTTTTGTTTTTAGGTATCAGCGGGACATTTTGGGGCAGATTCGTGGCAAGGATAACTCACATAGCAAATCAGGCCGCCACATAGTGATTTGGTCTAAGTTTCAATATTAGTAGTTGGCTCACCTCTTTAATTTGACTGCACGTTTTAATATTTCCATTGTAGTTGAATAACATTTTTATTTTCTAAAATTTTCCTTATGAAATATATTTCTATTTTCAGTTATTTTCATAGCAAAAGCCTTGCTTTTCCTCGTGGGAAAGCAGTGTGACGCTCTCGGCTTTTTAAATACGCTTCCGCTAAATCAAGATTAAATGGATTAAAATATTGCTAAGTAACACCCTAAAAGTCGGGGCGTTACATCTTGGTATCAGAGCGGTCGAGCCATAGGGTTTAATAATATATAAAATTTGAAAAATAAAAATTTGTAGACATAGGTGAGAGATTGCGAGCCTTGGGTTAGTATTCTATTTTGTTTGATTAAGTTTACTAACCTCTTTATTTCTATATTTATGCGACTTATGAGTTTTCATATTATGTTGCTTTAATTTATGTGAGTAAGTGATTAGAGTTTATGTGATTATTGATTTTGGATGAAATGATTTCCAAATATTAATTTGTTAAATTCACGAGGTCATACTTTATATATGTTTCGTATTTTATAAATATGGTGGTCAATTTCTTTGTGTTTAGTTGCGTTATAGTCATAAAATTTTCGCATGCTTGCAAATCATTATTTGTTGTGACTAATGTTTAAAATTTGATAATTATCCATGTCTCTTATTTCTCCTATTTCTCACGATATTTGATTTATGATTCATTGCATTGCATATCATTTTTTTTTCAAAACATATTATTGGGGCAGATTTCCAAAACTATGCATCTTTGGATTTCAAAACTTCATGAAACCTCTTTCATTGTAAATTTTGGTTGGAAAATGTGTAGTGCACTCATAAAGAATGTTAGTGTTAATAGCCCAGCACGACCAACCCGACCTAATTGAGTCTTTTAATTGTTAGAATGTCGGAGCAAGGGAGTGAAGCTAATGGTCACAACCACATCGCTTATTACCCTCAGGCCTCAACCCAATGACCAAATCCCACCTCATTCACGAGAAAGCCCAGTAAACACCCCACCAGTTCAAAACGTCAACCCTATGGGTCTAGATTTCTATATGGTGGGTCAATTATTTGTGGAGTTGCTTAAGAAATTGGGAGACCAAAATGGAAGTCACGAGGGAAACGGTAGCAAACTTATTGAGAGGGTAGCCAAACAAAACCCGAGAACCTATGATGGTAAGGTTGATCCCGTTAAGTTGGAGGATTGGATTAGATCCATGGAAAAGATTTTTGAGGTTGTTCAAGTCCCCAAGAGTAGAAAAGTCAGTATTGGAGCATTTTATCTGGAAGGTCAAGCAGATATTTGGTGGAATACAATTCGTGAGAGACAATATGAATTGCGATTTAATTGGGAAAAGTTTGTGAGAATATTGAGGCAACAGTTTTATCCAATAGCCCTTCAGCGTCAAAAAGAGAACGAGTTTATGAATTTAAAGCAAGGGGAGAAAATGTCTGTTTTGGAGTATGCTGAGAAATTTATGGAATTAGCACGCTTTACCCCTGATTTTGTGGTTAATGAAAGACTCAAAATGACTAGATTTGAAGGAGGACTTGCAGATTATATACGTTATCACCTAGCAGGTCAATTTATTAGTACATATCAGGACCTATATGACAAGGCAGCAGATGTTGAAAGAGTATTCAATGAGCTTCAAGGTATTGTTTCCTTTGATTGCATTGTAATTCCCTCTCAAATACAATACAAATCTTTTGCACTTTTAGCTCTCTAATTCACATGGTATCAGAGCTAAGTGCTCGATCCCTGCCCCTTGTTGATCATATCTGATCATCTTCTCTTTTGTTGCCTTGATCAAATTGATCATTACCTGCCAATTGATCATGTCTTCCTCGACAACAGGAGAGATATCAAGCCAAGTTCAGGAAGAATACAACAATGACCCCCTCTTTCTACATCCCTCATATCATCCTAGGATTCCATAAACCAGCTTGAAGCTTAATGGCCTGAATTTTCAAAAATGGAGCAAATCAGTGAAGATGGCTCTCAAGATTAAAGTCAAGACTGGATTTATCGATGGGAAATGCATCAAACCTGCTGAGAATTCACCCAACTTTCAGCAATGGATCAAGTGTGATTCAATGGTTGTAAGTTGGCTCTTAAATTCTATGACTACTATCTATCAGATGCATTCATATATGTAAACTCAACAAAAAGTCTTTGGGAAGATTTAACTGAGAGATTTGGACAGTCCAGTGGTCCTCTAATGTTCCATCTAGAGAAAGAAATTAATGAGCTATACCAGAATGATGATTTTGTGGCAGTATACTTCACAAAATTAAAGAAACTCTGGGATGAATTAGTTGACGTCTCAGAGGTTCCCATCTGTACCTGTGTCAAAACATGTCCATCCATTAAGCATGCCTATGATATTGATAAAAAAAGAAACTCATGCAGTTTCTTTTACACCTAAATGATCAATATGATAATATGAGGGGGCAAATCTTGATGACTGAACCTTTACCCACTGTTAATAAGGTCTATAACCTTATTCAGAGAATTGAGAGGCAGAAGCAGATTACATCCAGCATAAATCATACTAATGACTTTGTTGTTGTTGTAAGAAGAAACCAAGATAGTGACTCTAATTCAGGATTCTTGACAAAGAATGGGAATAAGAACAACAGGGACAACAAGAACAAAGGAAAACGTTTTTGCAACCACTGCAAGAAAACTGGTCATACTGAGGATCATTGTTTTTTGCTAGTTGGATATCCTGATTGGTACAAAGGACCATGAGAAGGCAAGCATAAAGATCCCAAATTAGCTGCAAATACTCAGATGATTGATGAGGATCAAGAAACTCCATTTGACAGTTGTGCAACAAGTAATGATTTGAGCACCTTCACAAAGTTTGTCAGCAACTTCATGCATGCACTTACACAAGAAGTTGCCAAGATCAATCAAGGAAAGACTCCAGCTAGTAAAGCCTTTACACAATTTGTTGGCAATGACCAATTTACAGGTAATATCTTTCATAAGCATACTAAAGTTGAGGGAAAAGTAAGTCCGTGGGTCATAGACACCGGAGCCAGTGATCATATGACCTTTGAGCTATCTACTTTACATAATGTTCAGACCTTGTCTAAACCGATTCGTGTTATTTTACCAGATGGAACTTTAAAATCAGTCACTAAAATTGGTGATATCAACTTAAATAAGCAACTGAGACTAAAGAGAGTCCTATTTGTTCCTGGATTTAAGTATAACCTATTGTCTGTTCTGAAGTTACTAAAGGAACAACAATTATCCTTGCATTTTTATTCTAACTGTTGTTTCTTTCAGGATCTTTCAAGTAAGAAGATCATAACTGAGGTCTCTTCTAACAATGGTCTGTTCAAGATTGTGCCTGACAAGCAGATTCATCAAATTGATCAAACTTCTTCATCAAGCTTTACTGGTTTTTCTGCTACTAATAAATCTTTGTTGCATACTTTACATAATAGACTAGGTCATACTTCTATGTCTAAAATTGTTCATATTCGAGATTGTAAAGACTTATCCAGTACAAACTTCTTTTGTGAAACTTGTATTTTAGCTAAGGCCCACATATTACCTTTTCAGAGAAACTCTATAAATACTAGTAGAATCTTTCAACTTGTGCATTTAGATCTTTGGGGTCAATACAAGATCCCAAATATAGATGCTTCTACTTACTTCGTGACTCTTGTGGATGATTACTCAAGAAATACTTGGACTCATCTACTATCTGATAAGTCCAAAGTCAGCAACATCATTCAAAATTTTTTCAATATGGTTAAAACTCAGTATAAGGTTGATATAGCCACTATTAGATCTGATAATGGAACTGAATTCATTAATAATGGCTGCCATCAACTCTTTTCTGAATTAGGTATAGTTCATCAAAAATCCATTCCATATACCCCTCAACAAAATGGTATAGTTGAGAGGAAGTATAGGCATTTGCTTGACATTGCTAGAGCTCTAAGATTTCATGTTGCCTTTCCTAAGAGGTTTTGGGGGGGAATGTATCCTTGCATCAACTCATATAATTAACATGTTGCCCATGGCTAAGTTAGACTAGATATGTCCATATGAAATACTCTATGGGGCTAAACCTAATCTTAAGAGTCTAAGAACAATTGGATCTCTTTGTTTTGCTGCTAATCTCAAAAGACGTGACAAATTTGAACCTAGAGCTATGAAATGCATTTTACTAGGATATACCTTTAGTTACAAAGGGTACAAGCTTTATGATCTTCAAACTAGAAAAGTGTTCCACTCCAGAGATGTCATCTTCCAAGAAAATATCTTCCCTTTCAAGAAAGATATTGACATCACAAAATATGACTCTGACATTTTTTCTAAACCTGACAATATTGATTACATTGATCGTTCTATTAAGGTGCCTGATAATCATGTGCCTCTTCAAGAACATGATGACATTGATACCACTCCTGTCAATACAAAACACTTTGAAAATGTAGAACCTGCTCACATAGATTCTGAGCAGGCATTGTCAGAGCATGACTCAACAGATCATGATGAAGATGTTCAATAACAAATTCCTTTGAGGAGATCATCAAGAACAAGGAAACCCTCCTCTTGGCTTCAAGATTATACTAGTGATAAACCAAACACAGCTTCTTCTCAAAGTCTTCAAACTAAAGTTGTTTATCCTCTTTTTTCTAAAGTTGATTTTAGTCATTTTTCAAAGGATTATGTTGAACCCTTAGCAGCTGTTATGAACATTTTTGAGCCAAGTTCCTACAAACAAGCCATCAAATCCCCTGAGTGGGTAGCAGCCATGAACAAAGAGCTAGAAGCTCTTGAAACCAATGGGACTTGGAGTTTAACTGAATTACCACCAAATAAAAAGGCCCTAAGTTCCATATGGGTATACAAGGTAAAATATAAACCTGATGGCACTGTTGAGAGGTACAAGGCTAGGCTAGTTATCAGAGGTTTTCTTCAAATCAAAGATCAAGAATATAAGTATACCTTCTCTCCTGTGGCTAAACTTGGCACTGTAAGGATTTTTATTGCTTTGGCCACTATGAAAAGTTGGGATTTACACCAGCTTGACATCAACAATGCCTTTCTACATGGTTTCATTCAGGAAAATGTGTATATGTTGCCACCCCAAGGATATACCAAAGCAGCAGAAGGACAAGTATGCAAACTTGTTAGATCTCTATATGGCTTAAAACAGGCATCCAGACAATAGAACTTGTAATTGACCAAGTTCTAATGTGATAAAGGTTTTAGTCAGTCTAAGAATGACTACTCACTTTTTTCAAAAATTTATGATGTTGGTTGTATATATGTTTTGGTGTATGTAGATGATATGCTCATCTCTGGAAGTGACAGCAATGGCATCATAAGCTTGAAGCATTCCTTACACCAAGCCTTCACTATAAAGGATCTTGGGTTGGCAAGATGCTTTTTAGGCATTGAGATATCAAGATCAGAAACAGGAACCTTTTTAAATCAAAGGAAGTTTATTTTTGATATCCTATGTGATGTTGGCTTGACAACTTGTAAACCTACTAAATTTCCTATGCCTACTAACCTAAGGTTATCTATTGACATAGGTACTCCTCTTACTGATCCATCCTTATACAGAAGGATTATAGGAAGACTCCTATATTTGTCAATCACTAGACCTGATATCAGCTATTCAGTGCAACATCTATCTCATTTCCTACAAGAGCCCACAGACCTGCACATGAATGCTGCCATACATGTTCTAAAATACCTCAAGGGAAGTATCAATAAAGGGTTGTTTTATCCTACTAATAGCTCATTTCAAGTCATTGCCTACACTGATGCTGATTGGGGCAGTTGTCAATTCACTGCCCGATCCTTGACAGGTTATTATGTCTTTTTTGGATCCTCACTTGTCTCATGGAAAACAAAGAAGCAGAAAACTGTCTCCAAATCAACAGTAGAAGCTGAGTATCGAGCTATGTCAGCAGCTACATCAGAACTTGAATGGATTGCTCAAATCCTTGCTGACTTTCATGTTTCTCTCTCAACTCCTATCACTATGTATTGTGACAATAAAGCTGCTCAACATATAGCAGTAAACCCAGTATTTCATGAGAGAACTAAGCATATCCGCATTGATTGTCACTACATAAGACATAAGATCCAAGAAGGTTTTCTTCAAACCTCACATGTCTCTAGTTCCAATCAAGTTGTTGATATATTGACTAAATCCCTTAGAGAAAGCCAACACAACATTCTCTGCTTAAGCTTAGGATTGTTCGAGACACCTCCCATTCCACCTTGAGGGGGGGGGGGTTGTGAAGCTAGCTGGAATAATGAGTTCTTACTGAGTCAAGATAATCCAAGACTCAAGATTCTATTAGGAATTAGTTTTTCTGTTTTCTAGCTATTGTAGGCCCATTAGTTTTAGTATAAATACCCTTGTATTGTTTCCTTTGATTGCATTGTAATTCCCTCTCAAATACAATACAAATCTTCTGCACTTTTAGCTCTCTGATTCACAACTACTTTCACCACACTTTTACAAATTCCACCGCACCACACCATTACCACGCCGCAACTAACTGTATAAAAGAACATAGCCTTATTATCTTCTAAACTACTTTATGCTTTTTAACTCTAAAAGCACGGTCAAAAACTTGGCTAAATAGACATTTATCCAAAGACTCTCTCATTACTCATTAGGTTGCTAATTTCTAAAGCCTGTGTGTTTGTCAAGGGGTTTTTTTTTTGGCAGATGGTCCGAAAAATAGAAAAAAAATTACAAGGGAAGCCTTCATTTCCTAGTTAGAGTAGCCAGTTTATGGGCTTTTCCAACTGAGTTTCTAGAGACCTTACTAAACAAACAAAGCTGATAAGTGCTTCTTGTATATATGAGAACTTGGTTGTTTTGATGAGAATTTGGGGAATATTTGATGTGATTGTATTATTTTATGCCCGAATTTCCCATATTACGCTTGGTTTGGAGTTTGGTGAATTTTGTAGGAAATTTGTGAAGAATCGATGTAAACCGAGCCAAAAATCAAGTGTAGATCCAAGTTGTGTGCATAAAGGACCAAGAAGTGTGAACTTGGATCACCCAAGGCCCAAACAATGGCCCAAAGGACTCCTAGGCCTGAATCTGCGATGCGCGGGTAGTGCGGAGGAGGCACTGTAGTGCCTATGACCGAACTTGAAGAAATTTGTGCAGGAGTCGACGGGTAGTGCGGGGAGGCACGTGCATGTCACTGTAGGCACGGTCCGTGTCACCCCTGACACGGTCCGTGTCTCTTGTGTCTTTTCGTTTCTGGCGGTTTCGAGATGTTATTTGCCTATATTATGCTGAATTCCGGCTGTGAAGGAGAGGATATTCTACCATCTCCCATTCCATAACCTAACCCTAATCCATATCCTTCATCATCCTTAATCCATCCACCATTGAACATTGGGAGAAAATTGAAGATTGAAAAGCAATTTCAACACACTTTGAAGTGGAGGAGCAAAAGTCCTCCATTGTTGATTCCTAGCAAGATTGTTCTTCACTTGAGTTTATTTCTCATTCCTTCATAGATTTTCATATGCTTTCTAGAATAGATTTCAATTGCTTAGTAGTTTCAAACATGAATAGTGAGTAGTTCTTTTTAGTTTGGGGGATGAACCTTTGAAGTTGTTTGATGAATTGACTTTGTTGGATTGAATAATCATGAATTTAGTTTGTTTCAATCTATTTAGCCTTTGAATCAAATTGTTATTGCTTTTGTTTGATCACCAATCGCATGTAATTAGGTTGTTGAACGAAGTACCGAAAGGAGAAGTTTGATATCTCGAAAACCTAGGTTAAACTAATTAAAGATTGTCTAGACATAGAAGTTTTTAATTAGGGTTCTTGAGATAATTAGATATTTAACCTTGATTAAATCAAAATAACCACGAAAGTAGGTGATTGGTTTGTCTTGGCAATTCGCTCTAGTGGCAAAATCTCATTGCGAAGTATTCTATGCAATTATCGAACCTTGATTGTGCAAACTAATGAAATGAGTGTTTAATCCATATCGTTGATTCGTTACTTGACTTAGGTTTCATCCCCTGAGCGTCCTTTTACCTTGGTTAAATCAGAAAAGCTTTGTGAATATTAGTTTGTTTAGACCTAGATTGTGATTAGAATTAGAATTGGATGCTTCAAACCAAAAACCGGATCGACTTAGCAATCAACTAGGAGGCTAGTTCGTGCGTTGAAAGGAAAAGTCCCTATGGGAACGACCTTGATTCATGCTACAATTTCACCCGCACTTGCGGCTTATCAAGTTTTTGGCGCCATGTCGGACTTTGTCCCTAGCCACCATTGAGCGAATACCCTAAGGTTGCCTAAGTCATTTATTTTGCTTTTATTTTCCTTGGTGTTTTGGTTTTGTCTTGCCAGTTTACTCGTGCATGCAAAAAGCTTCGAGTTTGATCCTGAAATCGAAAGAACCTTTCGCTCCCGTGAAAGAAGCAAAGTTGAAGCACGCCGGAGAAAGCAAGAAGAAAACTCCAAGCGAAAGAACGCCATGTCTGGCGGTGGCGGCGAGCCTAGAGTCACGCTTGGCTCTTATGTGATGCCCAACGTCACAAATCAACCCTCCGCCATAAATCCTCCAAATGTGGACTCTAATGATTTCGAGCTGAGGAGTTCACTCATCAATTTGGTGAAGGCCAACCCATTCCATGGCCTTCCCAATGAAGATCCCAACCGGCACCTTCGCCTTTTCAACCAAGCATGTGAGACATTTAAGGCAAATGGTGCAACGCCCGATGCAATCAAGCTGCGATTGTTCCCCTTCTCACTTGAAGGGAAGACATGAGAGTGGTTGGACTCTCTTCCATCAAGCTCCGCCATCACCACTTTTGACCAACTTGCTAGCGTATTCTTGACGAAGTACTTTCCTCCTAGCAAGTTGACGAGCCTCCGAAATCAAATTTCAACATTTGTCCAAGAGCTGGATGAGTCCCTCTATGAAGCATGGGAGAGGTTCAAGGACCTCTTACGTCAATGCCCCCACCATGGTTTCGAACCATGGGTCCCGATACAAGCTTTCTACAACGGGGTGGACGACAACTTGAGGGCCAACATCTTGGCGGCGGCGGGAGGCAACATTATGTCCAAAACAGTGGCGGAACTTCAAACCTTGATTGAGGAAATGGTGATCAATAGCTACCAGTGGTCAAAGCCCCGTTCCAAGAGGACGGGAGGTAAGTATGATGTTGATGCTATTTCCATGTTGAATGCTAAATTGGATGCAATGACTAAAAAGATGGATATGTTGAATGTGAATGCTCCCCCTCCCCAACCATGTGCGTCGTGTCAATCATATGAGCATGAGACCTTGAATTGTCCTAGTGGGGTGGTTAGCGATGAATCGACCGAAGTGGTTAACTACGTTGGTAACCCTTCTAATAGGGAAAACTTTGACCCTTTTTCCAATACCTACAATCCCGGTCTTAGGTTCCACCCGAACTTTTCTTACCGGAGCAACAACCAAATGGGTCAACCCCAAGGGCAAAGACAAACCCAAGCACCTCCACCACAAGCTTCCCAAAAGCCTAACCTAGAGGCCATGATACAAGCTTTGATGTTGTCTCAACAACATCACCAACAACGGCAACTTGAGCATCAACAAAAACAAGATGAGTTGATTAAGGCCTTAGCCACTAAAGTTGACCTTATGAGCACCCACACTCAAATGCTTGAGAACCAAACCGCTATTCAAGCTAGTACCTCCACTACGCCTCCGGGAATGCTTCCCGGAAAGCCCATACCTAACCCTAAGGAACAATGTCAAGCCATAACCTTAAGGAGTGGGACACAATTGGAGGGGCCTAAAGACCCTAGGATTGAGCATGTGGTGATTGATGTGCCTAAGGATGTTGAAAATGTTGTGATTGATCTTGAGAATGTTGTGGTTGATGAGGAGGTGTCTCCACCCTCCAATGATCTTTGTGATTGATGTTGATGTGCAAAAGAGAACGAGGTTTCTAATGACCTACCAAAACTCCCAAAGGATTTATACTCCGCCCGTGCCTTTCCCTCAAAGATTGGCTAGGGCAAAACTTGACAAACAATTTGGGAAGTTCTTGGAGGTCATCAAGAAGCTCGAGATTAGCATTCCATTCACCGAGGCTTTGTCTCAAATGCCCGCCTATTAAGCAACAAAAGAAGACTAGAAGAGCATGAGACAATGGCTTTGACTGACCATTGTAGCGCCGCGATCCAAAACAAGCTTCCTCCTAAGCTTAAGGATCCCGGTAGCTTCACCATTCCATGTGTTGTAGGGAATGTTTTTATTGATCGTGCTTTGTGTGATTTAGGGTCAAGTGTGAACTTGATGCCTCTTTCTTTGTCTCAAAAACTTGGTATGGGTGAGCTGAAACCCACTACCATGTCCCTGCAACTTGCTAACCATTCTGTGAAATACCCCTTGGGTATACTTGAGGATGTCCCTATCAAGGTGGGTGACATCTTTGTGCCTGTTGACTTTGTGATACTAGATATGAATGAGGACATGCGCACCCCAATCATTCTTGGGAGGCCTTTTTTGGCCACTTCGGGGTGTTATGTTGATGTGAAAAATGGCAAGATGACTTTTGATGTGGGAAGTGATAAAATTGAATTTAATGTGAATTAAGATTCAAATTTTCGTTCTATTTACGATTATTTTATTTTCGTTGATTCTATTGAGGTTATAGTTAGGGAATATGAGTCTAACCAGTGGCCAAGTGATGATCCACTTGAGCAATGTTTACTGTTTTGTGAATCTTTGCAGGATGACAACCCCGAAGTTGCTATTTGTGCCGAGTTGTTGGAAGCATCCCCACCAATCCCACCGGGGTTTGCCAAGATTGAAAAGCTGGAGGTGGAAGAAGAGCCTACACATGCTGCGAAAAAGGCTCCGTAGGTAGAATTGAAGCCTCTCCCATCTTCTTTGAGGTATGAGTTTCTAGGTCCTGATTCCACATATCCTGTCATTGTGAATGCAAACTTAAACAAATCTGAAAATTCTGCTTTGTTGGAAGTTTTAAGATTGCATCGCAATGCCATAGGATACACTCTTGACGACCTAAAGGGGATTCACCCTTCGTTTTGCATGCATCGCATCCTCATGGAGGAAAACCATAAGCCATCTATTGAGCATCAAAGGAGGCTTAATCCTACCATGAAAGATGTTGTGAAAAAAGAGGTTTTGAAATTGTTGAAGGCCGGTATTATCTACCCTATCTCCGATAATGAGTGGGTAAGCCCGGTCCATGTTGTGCCTAAAAAGGGGGGAATGACTGTTGTGAAAAATGATAGAAATGAATTGATCCCCACTAGAACGGCCACCGTTGGCGATGTGTATTGACTATAGGAAATTGAACAAAGCCACCGGAAAGACCACTTTCCTCCCTTTTGTAGACCAAATGCTAGAAAGACTTGCAAAGAATTCCCATTTTTGCTACCTAGATGGCTATTCCGGATTTTTCCAAATCCCGATTCACCCAAAAGACCAAGAGAAAACCACGTTTACTTGTCCTTATGGAACCTTTGCATATCGGAGAATGCCATTCTGGTTGTGTAATGTACCCGCTACCTTTCAAAGATGTATGATGGCTATATTCTCCTAATTTATTGAGGACATAATGGAGGTTTTTATGGATGATTTTTCTGTTTATGGCACCTCATTTGATCATTGTTTGAATAATTAGAAAATGGTGCTAAAACGATGTGAAGAAGTTAACTTGGTTTTGAATTGGGAAAAGTGCCATTTTATGGTGCAAGAGGGGGTAGTTCTTGGTCATGTTGTTTCCTCCAAGGGCATTGAAGTTGATAGAGCAAAGGTGGAGGTGATTGAAAAATTGCCGCCACCAAATTCTGTAAAGGGAGTGAGAAGTTTTCTTGGACATGTTGGTTTTTACCGGCGGTTCATAAAAGATTTTTCAAAAATTGCAAAACCACTCACCCAATTGCTCATCAAAGATGTGCCCTTTGACTTTAATGAAGAATGTATGAGTGCTTTTCTCAGGTTAAAGGAAGCTTTGATCACCGCCCCCATCGTACAAGCACCGGATTGGGATTTGCCCTTTGAAGTGATGTGTGATGCAAGCGATCACGGTAATTTGTTTGGGCCAACGGAAGGACAACAAGCCCTATGTGATTTACTATGCAAGCAAGACGTTGGATGGAGCTCAAGTGAATTATGCCACTACCGAGAAGGAGTTCTTAGCGGTTGTCTTCGCTTTGGAGAAATTCCGCTCTTATTTGATCAATTCCAAGGTGATTGTGTTCACGGATCATCGCTCTCACGCCTCTTGACTAAGGCGGATTCTAAGCCTCGCCTCATTCGTTGGGTCCTCTTACTCCAAGAGTTTGACCTCGAGATCCGAGACAAACCTGGATTGCAAAATGTGGTGGCCGACCACCTTTCGAGATTGCAACTTGAGGCTCAAAGTGATGACGACATTCCCATTGATGATTCCTTTCCACATGAGCAACTTTATGTTCTTGCTCATCAAGTCGTCCCTTGGTATCCGGATATAGTGAACTTCATTGTTAGTGGTGTACTTCCCCCGGAGATGTCATGGCAACAAAAGAAGAGGTTTCTTTTCGAGTTGAGGAGATATGTTTGGGAGGAGCCTTTACTTTATAAGCTTTGTGGGGATGGAGTGTATAGAAGATGTTTGCCGGAAGATGAAGTTCAAAGTGTGCTCCACCATTGTCATGCCGCTACTTGTGGTGGTCACTTTAGCACCGACAAGACCGTTGCAAAGGTGCTCCAAGCCGGGTTCTATTGTCCTATACTCTCCAAGGATGTGAGAAGTTTTGTACTTTCATGTGACAAGTGCCAAAGATCCGGAAGCATTTCCAAGAGGAATGAGATGCCACAACACTACATTTTAGAGGTTGAACTTTTTGATGTGTGGGGGATAGACTTCATGGGTCCCTTCCCTCCTTCTCACAATAACCTCTACATTTTGGTGGCGATCGATTACGTTTCAAAGTGGGTTGAAGCAATTGCAACACCCACTAATGATTCCAAGGTGGTGATAAAGTTCCTCAAGAACATTTTTGCAAGATTTGGAACTCCACGGGCCCTATTGAGTGACAATGGCACTCATTTTTGCAATCGGCCGCTTGATGCTCTTTTGGCCAAGTATAGGGTGACACATTGAGTTGCTACACCGTATCATCCCCAAACTAGTGGCCAAGTGGAGCTTTCTAACCGGGAAATCAAGAGCATATTGGAGAAGACGGTCAACCGTTCGAGGAAAGATTGGTCTCTTAAGCTAGATGATGCATTGTGGGCCTACCGGACCGCATTCAAGACTCCATTGGGAACCACTCCATACCGGTTAGTATATGGAAAAGCTTGTCATTTGCCGGTTGAGATGGAACAGAAGGCTTTTTGGGCTGTTCGAACTCTTAACTTCGACCTTGCAAAGGTTGGAGAAAAGAGGATGTTGCAACTTCAAGAGCTTGATGAATTGAGGTTGGAGGCCTATGATAGTGCCAAGTTATACAAGGAGAGGACTAAGAGATGGCATGACAAGCACATCTTCAAGAAGAGATTTGAAGAAGGAGACCAAGTTTTGTTGTTCAATTCAAGGTTGAAATTCTTTCCGGGCAAGCTTAAGTCCCGATGGTCGGGTCCTTTTCGAGTTTTGAAGGTTTTCCCCCATGGTGCGGTTGAGATTTGTGGGGATAATTCAGAGCCATTCACTGTCAATGGGCATAGACTTAAGCCCTATTTGGTTGGTCAACCTCTTGAAGATAGCCAAAGCATCAACCTCACCGATCCCGGTACGGTTTGAGAGGTACTTGGTCAAGCTTAGGACGTTAAACAAGCGCTTCTTGGGAGGCAACCCAAGTTTTTAATGCTTTGTTTTTATTTTTATTTTTTTCTTTTGTTTTACATTCTTTTTTTTTATTTTTATTTTTAGGATTTTTAGATTTTTCGTAATTTTATTTTTCAACTTTTTAGGATTTTTAGAGGTTTCTTTTCTTTTGTTTTTGTATTGAGGAAATTTTTGAGAAAAAAAAAAGAAAGAAAAAAATATAGAAAAAACAAAAAAATGAGAGAAGGAAAAAAAGAGGGAGTTGAAAAATAAATGAGTGAAGAAAAAAATTTGAGTGGAAAAGGATGGATTGTAAGAAGAATGAGTGAAATGTAAGAGAAAAATGTATGATTGAGAGTTAGGGAGTTGTAGGGGTCGAACTCAAGACCATACAAGGTGAAAGGAAGGGGGCACGGGTTGTGTCCACTGAGGCGCGGTCACTGCCCCCTCCAGAAAGTCCAGAAACGCAGCAAGCAAAGGCGCACGGGTAGTGCCAACTTGAGCACGGACCGTGCGCTCCTCCAGGCAGTCACGCAATTCATCAGGTAAAGAGGCACGGTCCGTGCCAATCTGGCACGGTCCGTGTCCTCATCGAAACCCTAAAAAAAATCTACCTTCTTTTTCTCTTGATTCAGTCCGTGCTCTTTCAGTCCCCAGCGCACGCCACTCTCCCTGCTTCGCCATTCCTCTTCTTCCTACTCTCCTTCTGCCCCTCGTTCTTCGCTCAACCTCGCTCCCCTGTTTCTTCTTCTCTGCTTCTCACGCCATTGCGTGCCCTTTCGTTCAGCCTGGCGCCCTCCACTTCACCTCGCCTCGCTTCGTTCGACCACACTTCACACCGCACCTTCGCCCCAGCCTCGCACCTACGCCCCTCTCCGCCTCTCGCCCTTCGTCTTCTTTTCTCCATTGCTCGCCACTCTCCACATTCACCCCCACCACGCTCCATTCCTAAACCCTAAACCCTAACCATTCCAAGCTTCATCTTTTCTTCCCTCATTCTCTTGTAAAAGGTTTGATTCTTGTATCTATTTAGTTTTCTTTGCTTAATTTGCTAAATTTTGAGATACATTGTCTTAATGTTTGAATTTAGGGTTTATTTGTGCTTGATTGGTTTGATTTGGTGGATGCCCTATTCAATTCTTGAGGTTAATTCGAACCCTATTGCTAATTTTGTTTAAATTGTTCAACTTTGATTTCTCTTTTCTTGGTTGAATTGTTTGGAGAGTAATTGTTATGCTTTGGGTTTGGTTCGGTTGTGCCTTTGGTGTGATTTGTCTCAAGAATTCGTGTGTTTACTTGGTTGGATGTATATACATAGAGTTTTGGTGGTACTAATTAGTCCTTGTGTATAGCTAACTTTGTTCTTGCTTAGGTTATAGTTTCATTTAGTTGTAGTTAAGAGTAGTGGTGATTTGTATATACTTTGTCATTCCCCATTGTAGTGTTTCTAGTAGTGTAGCTCTTGATTTTGGTTTGTTTAGTTTGGTGGGTTGTAAATATTGTTTTAGTTTACCTCTTTGCTAGACTTTGTCTTAGGAGTCTTGGTTCGTGTTTCTTTGTTACGTTTTTGAGTCTTCGATGGCATGTACAACCTAACTTCACCATCGATTTTGCGTCTTTTGCACTTTTGTATATAACTAACGTTGTTGTCGAATCTTGTTGTTGAAAGATGGCTAGGGGACGCGGTCAAGTTCAAGAGGAACCTTCTTCAAAGAGGAGGAAAGCTGATGCAAGCACGGGTCGGGATAAAGGCGCGCGTTCTTCTCGTCAAAGCCGAGGTAACAATCCCTTTCATCTCGAAGGTGAAATGTATGATTGTTATCTTGCTTTGAGCAAGCGTAGAGTTGTGGCCACTAGGTATATGCATGAACCATTTTTAGAATCAACTGGCATGTTAACTGATGTTGAATGGTTGTTAAATAGATTTGGCATGTTACGCTTTGCTCGAATGAGAGAACCAACTTATAGGAACCTGACCTTGGAGGTGCTTAGCACTTTTGAAGTAGATTTGGCCACTAGGGATGGTTTGATTAGTTTTCACATTGATGAAGAGACCCATTCCCTGACTTTGGCTGAATTTGCTGAGATTTTTCAACTTCCTGTTATAACTGACCGTAGGAAGAGAGAGGTGCCTGATGATGATGTATGGAACCCCACGACCTTTTGGCAGTTCCTTACCACAAGGACTGATTATAATCCACGCAAATCTAAGTGCACTGCCATCCGCAATCCGATTTTTCGGGTTACTCAACGGATTTTATCCTGTGGAATGTTTGGACGTGGGGATAGCATGAATGTTGCTTCTAAGGCTGAATTTTATGTGTTGTGGGGGATGTATTATGGTCGACCTGATCTTAATCCCGCTGCCCTTTTTGCTCTACATTTAGCACGACATGCTAGCCTTGGGAAAGGGGATATTGTTATGGGGGGTTTGCTTACTGTGTTAGCGAGACATTTTGGTTGGGACCCTGTTCGCCATCAAAGAGATTTGGTTGGTGGACCTTTGCCTTTGGATGCCAAGACTTTTTGTTCTATGAAAATGTGTGCATTGGACGGGGCTGTTGTTTTGTGGCGGTACCCTAACAATGAGTTGATGCGGCTTCCCAATGATAATGTGACCATCCAACATGTCCCTAACATCCTCTTTCTACCACTTTTGAACCCGAACCAGCCTGCTCTTGCGGGTCCACTTGCCATCCGCGAGGATGAAGCGAGTGGGGACAGTAGTGGTGATGAGCCGAACGATGAGGGAATGAGTGAGCCTACCTTTGAAGAGAGGCTTAACGACCTCCAAGTTTTTTGTGAGCATGAATTTCAAGCCCTTCGGGACTCCCAGGGTAGAATTGAGCAGACCCAAGCTGAAATGCTTGCCTTGATGTGCTCCATGCGTGATTGGCAGCTAAACCATACCTGTGGTCCATCCCAACCTCCTCCTCCTTGATTCATCTCTGTGGTTTCCTTCTCCATCCCTCCTTTGTTTCTAGTGTTATGTTTTGCATTGCGGACAATGCTAGGTTCAAGCATGGGGGGGGGGGGGGTTCTTATCCATCTTTGTGTATATGTGTATTTTGAGTCTTTTTATTTTGATTTTTACTTGTTTTGAGTCTTTTTGTTTTGATTTGGTTTGATTTTCTTTGTTTTTCTAGTTTAGTTTCTTCTTTTTCATAGTTTGTTTTAGTTCTTTTTATTTTCTTATTTTCTTTTTGAGTCTTGTAAAGTTTTTGAAAAAATCTCAAAGAATTAGAAAATCTGAGAAAATTAAAAAAGAAAAGTTTTGAGTAGGATTAGGCGAGATAGTTTTCTTTTGACTTGATTTAATCTTGTATAGCCCATTTGTGAAGTTTTGTGAATTGACATGAGTTGTGAAGATAAATGTTGTGAGAATTGTGCTAGGAAAATGAGACCGATTACCTTTGTCACTATATTAAGAGTTAATTGTGCATATGTATATCTTTTTAAACTGGGTATTGATTGTTGAGCGTTACCCGTGAGTCCACATAAGCCTAAAAGAAAAGACTAATCATTTTTATTGGTCTTATTTCCATGAGTGACTCACCATTGTGGTATCCTCCTTCATTTGCTTTGCATCTCCTTGAAATTGCCATGCGTTGTACTTTGACAAGATGATAGAGGCATTAGGAATGAACCCCCAAGCCTTGGCCACTTGTTTATATCATAATATCCGTAGTTAGCCCCTTCTAGCCTTGACCATTTCTTTTCTTGATAACCCGCATTATAAGCCACTGGCCGATTACATAATTCCTATCCTTAAGCCATTGCTTGAAATGTTTTGAGTTTGAAGTTGGGTTGATTGTGGTTACTTTTGTGGTTTGGTTTGAGGTGGGGATTGGTTTGAGTTGTAAATATTGGTTTGATTCCCCAATTGAGTTCATTGAGGTTGTTGTTAATTGGAGCTTGCCTAGTGTGTTGTATATGTGTGTGAGTGTTTTAATCAATGAAAAAAAGAAAAAAAGAAAGAAAGAAAAAAAGAAAAGTGTGAAAAAAAGGAGAAAAAAATCAGAAAATTCCTGAAAAATGAAAAAAAAGAGAATAAAAGTGTTTAGCATTGTGTTTTTTTTTTGTTTTGAGGCAAGTTTCCAATTGATTGTGGGGTTGATTTGTTGATTTGGATTGACTATAAGTGGTGAGAATGATAGTATGTTGAACTGGTGTGGTTTAGTTTCAAGCTTTGGCTTTTAGCTCCACATATCCCAAATAATTTCCACTCCTTACCCTTAATCCTAGCCTCGTTACAACCCTTAAAAGTCCTCTTGATTGTCATTGTTGCATTGCATTTTCGCGGTGGAGAGTTGAGATTCTTAGCAAGTACGTGGTTGGTTGTTGCTTTGGTTAGAGTAATGAGAGAAACAACATCTTAATATATTCAAACACATGAGAGGAGTGTTTCCACATTCCCAAAAAGTGAGTTTGCTCTTCATTCTTACCTAGTTCCATGCTTAACATGTGCATTCTTTTCTCATCGGTGAATAAGGGTGATTGGTTGAAAATGATGAGTACCGTTCTTGAATAATTTGTCTTCATTTACTCGTGTAAATTGGCTTTGTCTTCATTCTTGGGCTGTACTATAGATTAGATTGGGTTGATTGAATTTCCTATCGATGCCATCCTTAGGAGTTGTAATTAAATAAATATTTTCGTTTTTATTTTTTTTATTTTACTTTTGAGTCTTTTAATTTTTCTTTGATTTGAGTTCTTTTGAGTCTTTTTGTCCCGGTTTCTTTTATTTTGTTTTCTTTTCTTTCTTTTCCTTTTCTTTTGAGTCTTGACTTGCTTAGGGACAAGCAAGGACTAAGCATGGGGGATTTTGATAAGTGCTTCTTGTATATATGAGAATTTGGTTGTTTTGATGAGAATTTGGGGAACATTTGATGTGATTGTATTATTTTATGCCCGAATTTCCCATATTACGCTTGGTTTGGAGTTTGGTGAGTTTTGTAGGAAATTTGTGAAGAATCGATGTAAACCGAGCCAAAAATCAAGTGTAGATCCAAGTTATGTGCATAAAGGACCAAGAAGTGTGAACTTGGATCACCCAAGGCCCAAACAATGGCCCAAAGGACTCCTAGGCCTGAATCTGCAGTGGCACGGGTAGTGCCAGAGGAGGCACGGGTAGTGCCTATGACCATAACTTGAAGAAATTTGTGCAGGGAGCTGACACGGGTAGTGCCAGGGGAGGCACAGTCCGTGTCACTGTAGGCACGGTCCGTGTCACCCCTGACACGGTCCGTGTCTCTTGTGTCTTTTCGTTTTCGGCGGTTTCGAGATGCTATTTGCCTATATTATGCTGAATTCCGACTGTGAAGGAGAGGATATTCTACCATCTCCCATTCCATAACCTAACTCTAATCCATATCCTTCATCATCCTTAATCCATCCACCATTGAAGATTGAGAGAAAATTGAAGATTGAAAAGCAATTTCAACACACTTTGAAGTGGAGGAGCAAAAGTCCTCCATTGTTGATTCCTAGCAAGATTGTTCTTCACTTGGGTTTATTTCTCATTCTTTCATAGATTTTCATATGCTTTCTAGAATAGATTTCAATTGCTTAGTAGTTTCAAACATGAATAGTGAGTAGTTCTTTTTAGTTTGGGGGATGAACCTTTGAAGTTGTTTGATGAATTGACTTTGTTGGATTGAATAATCATGAATTTAGTTTGTTTCAATCTATTTAGCCTTTGAATCAAATTGTTATTGCTTTTGTTTGATCACCAATCGCATGTAATTAGGTTGTTGAACGAAGTACCGAAAGGAGAAGTTTGATATCTCGAAAACCTAGGTTAAACTAATTAAAGATTGTCTAGACATAGAAGTTTTTAATTAGGGTTCTTGAGATAATTAGATATTTAACCTTGATTAAATCAAAATAACCACGAAAGTAGGTGATTGGTTTGTCTTGGCAATTCGCTCTAGTGGCAAAATCTCATTGCGAAGTATTCTATGCAATTATCGAACCTTGATTGTGCAAACTAATGAAATGAGTGTTTAATCCATATCGTTGATTCGTTACTTGACTTAGGTTTCATCCCCTGAGCGTCCTTTTACCTTGGTTAAATCAGAAAAGCTTTGTGAATATTAGTTTGTTTAGACCTAGATTGTGATTAGAATTAGAATTGGATGCTTCAAACCAAAAACCGGATCGACTTAGCAATCAACTAGGAGGCTAGTTCGGTGCGTTGAAAGGAAAAGTCCCTATGGGAACGACCTTGATTCATGCTACAATTTCACCCGTGCACTTGCGGCTTATCAAGTTTTTGGCGCCGTTGCCGGGGACTTTGTCCCTAGCCAGCCATTGAACGAATACCCTAAGGTTGCCTAAGTCATTTATTTTCTGTTTTTATTTTCCTTGGTGTTTTTGGTTTTGTCTTGCCAGGTTTACTCTACGTGCATGCAAAAAGCTTCGAGTTTGATCCTGAAATCGAAAGAACCTTTCGCTCCCGGCGAAAGAAGCAAAAGTTAGAGCACGCCCGGAGAAAGCAAGAAGAAAACTCCAAGCGAAAGAACGCCGTATCAGCGGCGGCGAGCCTAGAGTCACGCTTGGCTCTTATGTGATGCCCAACGTCACAAATCAACCCTCCGCCATAAATCCTCCAAATGTGGACTCTAATGATTTCGAGCTGAGGAGTTCACTCATCAATTTGGTGAAGGCCAACCCATTCCATGGCCTTCCCAATGAAGATCCCAACCGGCACCTTCGCCTTTTCAACCAAGCATGTGAGACATTTAAGGCAAATGGTGCAACGCCCGATGCAATCAAGCTGCGATTGTTCCCCTTCTCACTTGAAGGGAAGACATGAGAGTGGTTGGACTCTCTTCCATCAAGCTCCGCCATCACCACTTTTGACCAACTTGCTAGCGTATTCTTGACGAAGTACTTTCCTCCTAGCAAGTTGACGAGCCTCCGAAATCAAATTTCAACATTTGTCCAAGAGCTGGATGAGTCCCTCTATGAAGCATGGGAGAGGTTCAAGGACCTCTTACGTCAATGCCCCCACCATGGTTTCGAACCATGGGTCCCGATACAAGCTTTCTACAACGGGGTGGACGACAACTTGAGGGCCAACATTTTGGCGGCGGCGGGAGGCAACATTATGTCCAAAACAGTGGCGGAACTTCAAACCTTGATTGAGGAAATGGTGATCAATAGCTACCAGTGGTCAAAGCCCCGTTCCAAGAGGACGGGAGGTAAGTATGATGTTGATGCTATTTCCATGTTGAATGCTAAATTGGATGCAATGACTAAAAAGATGGATATGTTGAATGTGAATGCTCCCCCTCCCCAACCATGTGCGTCGTGTCAATCATATGAGCATGAGACCTTGAATTGTCCTAGTGGGGTGGTTAGCGATGAATCGACCGAAGTGGTTAACTACGTTGGTAACCCTTCTAATAGGGAAAACTTTGACCCTTTTTCCAATACCTACAATCCCGGTCTTAGGTTCCACCCGAACTTTTCTTACCGGAGCAACAACCAAATGGGTCAACCCCAAGGGCAAAGACAAACCCAAGCACCTCCACCACAAGCTTCCCAAAAGCCTAACCTAGAGGCCATGATACAAGCTTTGATGTTGTCTCAACAACATCACCAACAACGGCAACTTGAGCATCAACAAAAACAAGATGAGTTGATTAAGGCCTTAGCCACTAAAGTTGACCTTATGAGCACCCACACTCAAATGCTTGAGAACCAAACCGCTATTCAAGCTAGTACCTCCACTACGCCTCCGGGAATGCTTCCCGGAAAGCCCATACCTAACCCTAAGGAACAATGTCAAGCCATAACCTTAAGGAGTGGGACACAATTGGAGGGGCCTAAAGACCCTAGGATTGAGCATGTGGTGATTGATGTGCCTAAGGATGTTGAAAATGTTGTGATTGATGCTGAGAATGTTGTGGTTGATGAGGAGGTGTCTCCACCCTCCAATGATGCTGTGATTGATGTTGATGTGCAAAAAGAGAACGAGGTTTCTAATGACCTACCGAAAACTCCCCAAAGGATTTATACTCCGCCCGTGCCTTTCCCTCAAAGATTGGCTAGGGCAAAACTTGACAAACAATTTGGGAAGTTCTTGGAGGTCATCAAGAAGCTCGAGATTAGCATTCCATTCACCGAGGCTTTGTCTCAAATGCCCGCCTATTAAGCAACAAAAGAAGACTAGAAGAGCATGAGACAATGGCTTTGACTGACCATTGTAGCGCCGCGATCCAAAACAAGCTTCCTCCTAAGCTTAAGGATCCCGGTAGCTTCACCATTCCATGTGTTGTAGGGAATGTTTTTATTGATCGTGCTTTGTGTGATTTAGGGTCAAGTGTGAACTTGATGCCTCTTTCTTTGTCTCAAAAACTTGGTATGGGTGAGCTGAAACCCACTACCATGTCCCTGCAACTTGCTAACCATTCTGTGAAATACCCCTTGGGTATACTTGAGGATGTCCCTATCAAGGTGGGTGACATCTTTGTGCCTGTTGACTTTGTGATACTAGATATGAATGAGGACATGCGCACCCCAATCATTCTTGGGAGGCCTTTTTTGGCCACTTCGGGGTGTTATGTTGATGTGAAAAATGGCAAGATGACTTTTGATGTGGGAAGTGATAAAATTGAATTTAATGTGAATAAAGCTTCAAAATTTCCTTCTATTTCCGATGATTGTAATTTCGTTGATTCGATTGAGGGAATAGTTAGGGAATATGAGTCTAACCAGTGGCCAAGTGATGATCCACTTGAGCAATGTTTACTGTTTTGTGAATCTTTGCAGGATGACAACCCCGAAGTTGCTATTTGTGCCGAGTTGTTGGAAGCATCCCCACCAATCCCACCGGGGTTTGCCAAGATTGAAAAGCTGGAGGTGGAAGAAGAGCCTACACATGCTGCGAAAAAGGCTCCGTAGGTAGAATTGAAGCCTCTCCCATCTTCTTTGAGGTATGAGTTTCTAGGTCCTGATTCCACATATCCTGTCATTGTGAATGCAAACTTAAACAAATCTGAAAATTCTGCTTTGTTGGAAGTTTTAAGATTGCATCGCAATGCCATAGGATACACTCTTGACGACCTAAAGGGGATTCACCCTTCGTTTTGCATGCATCGCATCCTCATGGAGGAAAACCATAAGCCATCTATTGAGCATCAAAGGAGGCTTAATCCTACCATGAAAGATGTTGTGAAAAAAGAGGTTTTGAAATTGTTGAAGGCCGGTATTATCTACCCTATCTCCGATAATGAGTGGGTAAGCCCGGTCCATGTTGTGCCTAAAAAGGGGGGAATGACTGTTGTGAAAAATGATAGAAATGAATTGATCCCCACTAGAACGGTCACTGGTTGGCGTATGTGTATTGACTATAGGAAATTGAACAAAGCCACCCGGAAAGACCACTTTCCCCTCCCTTTTGTAGACCAAATGCTAGAAAGACTTGCAAAGAATTCCCATTTTTGCTACCTAGATGGCTATTCCGGATTTTTCCAAATCCCGATTCACCCAAAAGACCAAGAGAAAACCACGTTTACTTGTCCTTATGGAACCTTTGCATATCGGAGAATGCCATTCTGGTTGTGTAATGTACCCGCTACCTTTCAAAGATGTATGATGGCTATATTCTCCTAATTTATTGAGGACATAATGGAGGTTTTTATGGATGATTTTTCTGTTTATGGCACCTCATTTGATCATTGTTTGAATAATTAGAAAATGGTGCTAAAACGATGTGAAGAAGTTAACTTGGTTTTGAATTGGGAAAAGTGCCATTTTATGGTGCAAGAGGGGGTAGTTCTTGGTCATGTTGTTTCCTCCAAGGGCATTGAAGTTGATAGAGCAAAGGTGGAGGTGATTGAAAAATTGCCGCCACCAAATTCTGTAAAGGGAGTGAGAAGTTTTCTTGGACATGTTGGTTTTTACCGGCGGTTCATAAAAGATTTTTCAAAAATTGCAAAACCACTCACCCAATTGCTCATCAAAGATGTGCCCTTTGACTTTAATGAAGAATGTATGAGTGCTTTTCTCAGGTTAAAGGAAGCTTTGATCACCGCCCCCATCGTACAAGCACCGGATTGGGATTTGCCCTTTGAAGTGATGTGTGATGCAAGCGATCACGCGGTGGGGGCTGTTTTGGGCCAACGGAAGGACAACAAGCCCTATGTGATTTACTATGCAAGCAAGACGTTGGATGGAGCTCAAGTGAATTATGCCACTACCGAGAAGGAGTTCTTAGCGGTTGTCTTCGCTTTGGAGAAATTCCGCTCTTATTTGATCAATTCCAAGGTGATTGTGTTCACGGATCATGCTGCTCTACGGCACCTCTTGACTAAGGCGGATTCTAAGCCTCGCCTCATTCGTTGGGTCCTCTTACTCCAAGAGTTTGACCTCGAGATCCGAGACAAACCTGGATTGCAAAATGTGGTGGCCGACCACCTTTCGAGATTGCAACTTGAGGCTCAAAGTGATGACGACATTCCCATTGATGATTCCTTTCCACATGAGCAACTTTATGTTCTTGCTCATCAAGTCGTCCCTTGGTATCCGGATATAGTGAACTTCATTGTTAGTGGTGTACTTCCCCCGGAGATGTCATGGCAACAAAAGAAGAGGTTTCTTTTCGAGTTGAGGAGATATGTTTGGGAGGAGCCTTTACTTTATAAGCTTTGTGGGGATGGAGTGTATAGAAGATGTTTGCCGGAAGATGAAGTTCAAAGTGTGCTCCACCATTGTCATGCCGCTACTTGTGGTGGTCACTTTAGCACCGACAAGACCGTTGCAAAGGTGCTCCAAGCTGGGTTCTATTGGCCTATACTCTCCAAGGATGTGAGAAGTTTTGTACTTTCATGTGACAAGTGCCAAAGATCCGGAAGCATTTCCAAGAGGAATGAGATGCCACAACACTACATTTTAGAGGTTGAACTTTTTGATGTGTGGGGGATAGACTTCATGGGTCCCTTCCCTCCTTCTCACAATAACCTCTACATTTTGGTGGCGATCGATTACGTTTCAAAGTGGGTTGAAGCAATTGCAACACCCACTAATGATTCCAAGGTGGTGATAAAGTTCCTCAAGAACATTTTTGCAAGATTTGGAACTCCACGGGCCCTATTGAGTGACAATGGCACTCATTTTTGCAATCGGCCGCTTGATGCTCTTTTGGCCAAGTATAGGGTGACACATTGAGTTGCTACACCGTATCATCCCCAAACTAGTGGCCAAGTGGAGCTTTCTAACCGGGAAATCAAGAGCATATTGGAGAAGGCGGTCAACCGCTCGAGGAAAGATTGGTCTCTTAAGCTAGATGATGCATTGTGGGCTCTGGACCGCATTCAAGACTCCATTGGAACCACTCCATACCGGTTAGTATATGGAAAAGCTTGTCATTTGCACGGTTGAGATGGAGCAGAAGGCTTTTTGGGCATTCGAACTCTTAACCGACCTTGCAAAGGTTGGAGAAAAGAGGATGTCGACTTCAAGAGCTTGATGAATTGAGGTTGGAGGCCTATGATAGTGCCAAGTTATACAAGGAGAGGACTAAGAGATGGCATGACAAGCACATCTTCAAGAAGAGATTTGAAGAAGGAGACCAAGTTTTGTTGTTCAATTCAAGGTTGAAATTCTTTCCGCAAGCTTAAGTCCGATGGTCGGTCCTTTTCGAGTTTTGAAGGTTTTCCCCATGGTGCGGTTGAGATTTGTGGGGATAATTCAGAGCCATTCATCACAATGGGCATAGACTTAAGCCCTATTTGGTTGGTCAACCTCTTGAAGATAGCCAAGCATCAACCTCACCGATCCCGATGCAGTTTGAGAGGTACTTGGTCAAGCTTAGGACGTTAAACAAGCGCTTGGGAGGCAACCCAAGTTTTTAATGCTTTGTTTTTATTTTTATTTTTTTCTTTTGTTTTACATTCTTTTTTTTTATTTTTATTTTTAGGATTTTTAGATTTTTCGTAATTTTATTTTTCAACTTTTTAGGATTTTTAGAGGTTTCTTTTCTTTTGTTTTTGTATTGAGGAAATTTTTGAGAAAAAAAAAAGAAAGAAAAAAATATAGAAAAAACAAAAAAATGAGAGAAGGAAAAAAAGAGGGAGTTGAAAAATAAATGAGTGAAGAAAAAAATTTGAGTGGAAAAGGATGGATTGTAAGAAGAATGAGTGAAATGTAAGAGAAAAATGTATGATTGAGAGTTAGGGAGTTGTAGGGGTCGAACTCAAGACCATACAAGGTGAAAGGAAGGGGGCACGGGTTGTGTCCACTGAGGCGGTCACTGCCCCCTCCAGAAAGTCCAGAAACGCAGCAAGCAAAGGCGCACGGGTAGTGCCAACTTGAAAGACGACCGTGCGCTCCTCCAGGCAGTCACGCAATTCATCAGGTAAAGAGGCACGGTCCGTGCCAATCTGGCACGGTCCGTGTCCTCATCGAAACCCTAAAAAAAATCTACCTTCTTTTTCTCTTGATTCAGTCCGTGCTCTTTCAGTCCCCAGCGCACGCCACTCTCCCTGCTTCGCCATTCCTCTTCTTCCTACTCTCCTTCTGCCCCGCTCCCCCTGTTTCTTCTTCTCTGCTTCTCACGCCATTGCGTGCCCTTTCGTTCACAGCCCCAGCAGCGCCTCCACTTCACCCTCGCCGCTTCTCGTTCGCCCAGCCACACTTCACACCGCACCTTCGCCCCAGCCTCGCACCTACGCCCCTCTCCGCCTCTCGCCCTTCGTCTTCTTTTCTCCATTGCTCGCCACTCTCCACATTCACCCCCACCACGCTCCATTCCTAAACCCTAAACCCTAACCATTCCAAGCTTCATCTTTTCTTCCCTCATTCTCTTGTAAAAGGTTTGATTCTTGTATCTATTTAGTTTTCTTTGCTTAATTTGCTAAATTTTGAGATACATTGTCTTAATGTTTGAATTTAGGGTTTATTTGTGCTTGATTGGTTTGATTTGGTGGATGCCCTATTCAATTCTTGAGGTTAATTCGAACCCTATTGCTAATTTTGTTTAAATTGTTCAACTTTGATTTCTCTTTTCTTGGTTGAATTGTTTGGAGAGTAATTGTTATGCTTTGGGTTTGGTTCGGTTGTGCCTTTGGTGTGATTTGTCTCAAGAATTCGTGTGTTTACTTGGTTGGATGTATATACATAGAGTTTTGGTGGTACTAATTAGTCCTTGTGTATAGCTAACTTTGTTCTTGCTTAGGTTATAGTTTCATTTAGTTGTAGTTAAGAGTAGTGGTGATTTGTATATACTTTGTCATTCCCCATTGTAGTGTTTCTAGTAGTGTAGCTCTTGATTTTGGTTTGTTTAGTTTGGTGGGTTGTAAATATTGTTTTAGTTTACCTCTTTGCTAGACTTTGTCTTAGGAGTCTTGGTTCGTGTTTCTTTGTTACGTTTTTGAGTCTTCGATGGCATGTAACCTAACTTCACCATCGATTTTGCGTCTTTTGCACTTTTGTATATAACTAACGTTGTTGTCGAATCTTGTTGTTGAAAGATGGCTAGGGGACGCGGTCAAGTTCAAGAGGAACCTTCTTCAAAGAGGAGGAAAGCTGATGCAAGCACGGGTCGGGATAAAGGCGCGTTCTTCTCGCAAAGCCGAGGTAACAATCCCTTTCATCTCGAAGGTGAAATGTATGATTGTTATCTTGCTTTGAGCAAGCGTAGAGTTGTGGCCACTAGGTATATGCATGAACCATTTTTAGAATCAACTGGCATGTTAACTGATGTTGAATGGTTGTTAAATAGATTTGGCATGTTACGCTTTGCTCGAATGAGAGAACCAACTTATAGGAACCTGACCTTGGAGGTGCTTAGCACTTTTGAAGTAGATTTGGCCACTAGGGATGGTTTGATTAGTTTTCACATTGATGAAGAGACCATTCCCTGACTTTGTTTGAATTTCTTTGAGATTTTCAACTTCTGTTATAATGCGTAGTAGGAAGAGAGGTGCGATGATGATGTATGGAACCCCACGACCTTTTGGCGATTCCTTACACAAGGATCGATTATAATCCACGCAAATCTAAGTGCACCGCCATCCGCAATCCGATTTTTCGGGTTACTCAACGGATTTTATCCTGTGGAATGTTTGGACGTGGGGATAGCATGAATGTTGCTTCTAAGGCTGAATTTTATGTGTTGTGGGGGATGTATTATGGTCGACCTGATCTTAATCCCGCTGCCCTTTTTGCTCTACATTTAGCACGACATGCTAGCCTTGGGAAAGGGGATATTGTTATGGGGTTTGCTTCGTGTTAGCGAGACATTTTAGTTGGGACCTGTTCGCCATCAAAGAGATTTGGTTGGTGGACCTTTGCCTTTGGATGCCAAGACTTTTTGTTCTATGAAAATGTGTGCATTGGACGGGGCTGTTGTTTTGTGGCGGTACCCTAACAATGAGTTGATGCGGCTTCCCAATGATAATGTGACCATCCAACATGTCCCTAACATCCTCTTTCTACCACTTTTGAACCCGAACCAGCCTGCTCTTGCGGGTCCACTTGCCATCCGCGAGGATGAAGCGAGTGGGGACAGTAGTGGTGATGAGCCGAACGATGAGGGAATGAGTGAGCCTACCTTTGAAGAGAGGCTTAACGACCTCCAAGTTTTTTGTGAGCATGAATTTCAAGCCCTTCGGGACTCCCAGGGTAGAATTGAGCAGACCCAAGCTGAAATGCTTGCCTTGATGTGCTCCATGCGTGATTGGCAGCTAAACCATACCTGTGGTCCATCCCAACCTCCTCCTCCTTGATTCATCTCTGGTTTCCTTCTCCATCCCTCCTTTGTTTCTAGTGTTATGTTTTGCATTGCGGACAATGCTAGGTTCAAGCATGGGGGGGGGGGGGGTAATTATCCAGCTTTGTGTATATGTGTATTTTGAGTGTTTTTATTTTTATTTTTACTTGTTTTGAGTGTTTTTGTTTTGATTTGGTTTGATTTTGTTTGTTTTTCTAGTTTAGTTTCTTCTTTTTCATAGTTTGTTTTAGTTCTTTTTATTTTCTTATTTTCTTTTGAGTCTTGTAAAGTTTTTGAAAAATCTCAAAGAATTAGAAAATGAGAAAATTAAAAAGAAAAGTTTTGAGTAGGATTAGGCGAGATAGTTTTCTTTTGACTTGATTTAATCTTGTATAGCCCATTTGTGAAGTTTTGTGAATTGACATGAGTTGTGAAGATAAATGTTGTGAGAATTGTGCTAGGAAAATGAGACCGATTACCTTTGTCACTATATTAAGAGTTAATTGTGCATATGTATATCTTTTTAAACTGGGTATTGATTGTTGAGCGTTACCCGTGAGTCCACATAAGCCTAAAAGAAAAGACTAATCATTTTTATTGGTCTTATTTCCATGAGTGACTCACCATTGTGGTATCCTCCTTCATTTGCTTTGCATCTCCTTGAAATTGCCATGCGTTGTACTTTGACAAGATGATAGAGGCATTAGGAATGAACCCGCAAGCCTTGGCCACTTGTTTATATCATAATATCCGTAGTTAGCCCCTTCTAGCCTTGACCATTTCTTTTCTTGATAACCCGCATTATAAGCCACTGGCCGATTACATAATTCCTATCCTTAAGCCATTGCTTGAAATGTTTTGAGTTTGAAGTTGGGTTGATTGTGGTTACTTTTGTGGTTTGGTTTGAGGTGGGGATTGGTTTGAGTTGTAAATATTGGTTTGATTCCCCAATTGAGTTCATTGAGGTTGTTGTTAATTGGAGCTTGCCTAGTGTGTTGTATATGTGTGTGAGTGTTTTAATCAATGAAAAAAAGAAAAAAAGAAAGAAAGAAAAAAAGAAAAGTGTGAAAAAAAGGAGAAAAAAATCAGAAAATTCCTGAAAAATGAAAAAAAAGAGAATAAAAGTGTTTAGCATTGTGTTTTTTTTTTGTTTTGAGGCAAGTTTCCAATTGATTGTGGGGTTGATTTGTTGATTTGGATTGACTATAAGTGGTGAGAATGATAGTATGTTGAACTGGTGTGGTTTAGTTTCAAGCTTTGGCTTTTAGCTCCACATATCCCAAATAATTTCCACTCCTTACCCTTAATCCTAGCCTCGTTACAACCCTTAAAAGTCCTCTTGATTGTCATTGTTGCATTGCATTTTCGCGGTGGAGAGTTGAGATTCTTAGCAAGTACGTGGTTGGTTGTTGCTTTGGTTAGAGTAATGAGAGAAACAACATCTTAATATATTCAAACACATGAGAGGAGTGTTTCCACATTCCCAAAAAGTGAGTTTGCTCTTCATTCTTACCTAGTTCCATGCTTAACATGTGCATTCTTTTCTCATCGGTGAATAAGGGTGATTGGTTGAAAATGATGAGTACCGTTCTTGAATAATTTGTCTTCATTTACTCGTGTAAATTGGCTTTGTCTTCATTCTTGGGCTGTACTATAGATTAGATTGGGTTGATTGAATTTCCTATCGATGCCATCCTTAGGAGTTGTAATTAAATAAATATTTTCGTTTTTATTTTTTTTATTTTACTTTTGAGTCTTTTAATTTTTCTTTGATTTGAGTTCTTTTGAGTCTTTTTGTCCCGGTTTCTTTTATTTTGTTTTCTTTTCTTTCTTTTCCTTTTCTTTTGAGTCTTGACTTGCTTAGGGACAAGCAAGGGCTAAGCATGGGGGATTTTGATAAGTGCTTCTTGTATATATGAGAATTTGGTTGTTTTGATGAGAATTTGGGGAACATTTGATGTGATTGTATTATTTTATGCCCGACTTTCCCATATTACGCTTGGTTTGGAGTTTGGTGAGTTTTGTAGGAAATTTGTGAAGAATCGATGTAAACCGAGCCAAAAATCAAGTGTAGATCCAAGTTATGTGCATAAAGGACCAAGAAGTGTGAACTTGGATCACCCAATGCCCAAACAATGGCCCAAAGGACTCCTAGACCGCAGCTGGCACGGGTAGTGCCAGAGGAGGCACGGGTAGTGCCTATGACCATAACTTGAAGAAATTTGTGCAGGGAGCTGACACGGGTAGTGCCAGGGGAGGCACAGTCCGTGTCACTGTAGGCACGGTCCGTGTCACCCCTGACACGGTCCGTGTCTCTTGTGTCTTTTCGTTTTCGACGGTTTCGAGATGCTATTTGCCTATATTATGCTGAATTCCGACTGTGAAGGAGAGGATATTCTACCATCTCCCATTCCATAACCTAACTCTAATCCATATCCTTCATCATCCTTAATCCATCCACCATTGAAGATTGAGAGAAAATTGAAGATTGAAAAGCAATTTCAACACACTTTGAAGTGGAGGAGCAAAAGTCCTCCATTGTTGATTCCTAGCAAGATTGTTCTTCACTTGGGTTTATTTCTCATTCTTTCATAGATTTTCATATGCTTTCTAGAATAGATTTCAATTGCTTAGTAGTTTCAAACATGAATAGTGAGTAGTTCTTTTTAGTTTGGGGGATGAACCTTTGAAGTTGTTTGATGAATTGACTTTGTTGGATTGAATAATCATGAATTTAGTTTGTTTCAATCTATTTAGCCTTTGAATCAAATTGTTATTGCTTTTGTTTGATCACCAATCGCATGTAATTAGGTTGTTGAACGAAGTACCGAAAGGAGAAGTTTGATATCCCGAAAACCTAGGTTAAACTAATTAAAGATTGTCTAGACATAGAAGTTTTTAATTAGGGTTCTTGAGATAATTAGATATTTAACCTTGATTAAATCAAAATAACCACGAAAGTAGGTGATTGGTTTGTCTTGGCAATTCGCTCTAGTGGCAAAATCTCATTGCGAAGTATTCTATGCAATTATCGAACCTTGATTGTGCAAACTAATGAAATGTGTGTTTAATCCATATCGTTGATTCGTTAGTTGACTTAGGTTTCATCCCCTGAACGTCCTTTTACCTTGGTTAAATCAGAAAAGCTTTGTGAATATTAGTTTGTTTAGACCTAGATTGTGATTAGAATTAGAATTAGATGCTTCAAACCAAAAATCGAATCGACTTAGCAATCAACTAGGAGGCTAGTTCGGTGCGTTGAAAGGAAAAGTCCCTGTGGGAACGACCTTGATTCGTGCTACAATTTCACCCGTGCACTTGCGGCCTATCAAAAGCGGAATACAACGTTTTAATAAGAAACAGTTTGTGATAATGGCCTCACAGTCCCTCTCCGATGACTTATTCATGTTGATCATAGCCAAAGCTTTTTTCGAGTCTGAATGGATCTCCACAGCCCTGTAACCGTTGTCAACCGCGTGTTGCAATGCCGCTTCAATTGTCAGTAATTCAACTTGTACTGCCGACGATCTATAGCACGGAATGACCTGCTTTCGGTTCATCTGTGATCCAATCCTATTAACCCATGCAAATCCAGCCGCCTTGGTCCTTGAACACCATGAACCATCACAAATATACACTGCTTCTATAGGCTGGCGTTCTTTAACAAAACATGTCCTTCGATCATGATTGTCTTTTTGTCTCTTGTCTTCATCAACTTCTTCACTTCCACACGACCCGCTTGCCAAGCCTTGGTCACCATGGAGACCTCATCCTTAATGATTTGCAAAGCTTCCATTGGATGGGCCTGTTGTCTTTTGAAAACAACCCTACCTCTCATGATCCAGATAATCCACAAGGTAGCCATAAAAATCTTCACTTGCAACCCACGTATACCATCCAATTTTGTCAAATAATTCAGCCAGTTCTTGAGCCAGTCTCGGAATTTGATTGTAGTATCCTGCGCATCCTTTATGCCTAGTGTACCTGCAAACCACAAGATGTTAGTAAAAGAGCATAATCGGAATAAATGTTCAGACATTTCTCCTTCTCTTCCACACAACGGGCAAGCATAAGGATCCTCCTTCTTCCATTTCTTCCGATTGTCATCAATGGGTATGGGTAGAGCATCTCTATAAAGTTTCCAAAAAAGAATTTTTCACTTAGTTGGAATTTCTAGACCCCACAGGTGCTTCCAAAGCCTCCCCTCCTCAGCCTTTGCATTCTTCCACCATCCCTATCTCCTTTTCCTCCTCTCCTTCATCCACCAGCCCTCCCAGTAACCTTTTCTCACTAAGTACTCGCCATCCCTGGAGTGCCACCAAATTCTATTGTCCTCTCTCCGTTCATCTCTTAAAGGAATCGTCATGATATCCGCTATTGACTTGGGTTGGAACAATTGTCTTAGAAGAGCTCCATTCCAACTCTTCTTATCTACCGTCATTAGATCTTCTACCTGCTTTGACCCCCATTTCCCTTCAATTAGCGGATTCTTCCATTGTAATTTGTTCTCCGTCCATCTGCTTTTTGCAATCACTGTTGAACGTTCGTTTTCCACCTGGACTTCAAGACCACCTCTCAATTTATGCACCGCCATAGAGAGTCCTTTCCATCCCCAAGAAGCTTGTTTTACCCTTTCCCCATCACCCAAAATTGGCGAACTCACTTTGTACTTAGCTTTATAAACCTTCGTTAGTAAGGAGTCCTGGTTCCGCACTAATCTCATCGCCTGCTTCATCAGAAGTGCGTCATTCATTATTTCCACATTCTTAATATATACCAAGAACCCCTAACCCTTTTTGCGCTGACAAAATTCCTTATTCCCACCCAGTGTTTCCCTTTTCCTCCAGTACTGCACCACCAGAAAAAATCAACCATCAAAACTATCTATTTTCCTTGCTACTTGAGAAGGCACCTTGAAAATGGAAAGGATATGCTGATTTTAGGCCCTGTAAACTTCATGGGTAGTTTGTGGTAGGTAAAAAATTACCATAAATTACCAAAGTTACCAATAATTATCAAAAGTTACCAAAAATTATCAAAAGTTACCAAAATTATCGAAAATCACATGACACGTGTAAAGTAGGTTTTTTTCATTTTATTTCAAAAACACAAATTTACCCATATAAATTTACCCAAAGTTACCAAAAATTATCAAAAGTTAACAAATATTACCAAAATTTCATTTACCTTACCTCAAGATACCCATGAAATTTACATGCTCTTAGTGCAGAGACCACGGAGTTAATGAGGGCAACTCTTCCTCCTGGAGACAACAACGCCGCACGCCAGCCTTGAAGCTGTCTAGTAATGTTGTCCACCATAAACCCAAACTGCTGACGTTTTATTACTTGCAGTTGTAGGAGGGACACCTAGGCATCTTTCGTGTTTGTCAAGGTTCAGTTGATGGTATTTTAGTAGGCTAGTAGCATTGTAGCAACAACGAGAGTATTTAGTACAGCTTCATGTACGCAATTGTGAATGGGCGGAATTGGAAAGGGGGGTTTCTCTGCTGTCAACGGCCTTGTCCAACGCAGTGGCATCCGTGAAGGATGTACATCCATCACCAACGAGATTCTCTCTCTCCTGGACGTGGGCAGCCTCAAGAAAGCAGTCTCTGTCCTCTTTGCTTCTCCATTTCCCTTCTCTCTCCCTCTATATGGCCGCCTCTTCGAGCTGTGCTCTTCTAATCACGCCATTGTCGAAGCCCGCAAGGTTGAATCCCATCTCATAACGTATTACGATCCACCCCCAACTTTTCTGCTCAATCGGGCTATCGAGACTTATGGTAAATGTGGTTGTTTACGGGATGCAAGACAGCTGTTTGATGAAATGCCTCACAGGGACGGTGGCACTTGGAATGCGCTCATCACTGCTTATTCACGTGGTGGAGCTACCAAAGAGGCATTGTCTTTGTTTACCCACATGAACAATTTGGGGGTTTCTCCGAGTAAAATCACTTTTGCCAGTGTTCTTGGATCTTGTGCGGCTTCCTTGCATTTGGGTTTCTCGAGGATACTTCATGGGCTTATTTTGAAGCACGGGCTTAATACGAATGTCATTTTAGCCACCTCTCTTGTTGATGTTTATGGCAAGTGTCATGTTATTTCTGATGCTCGGAAGATGTTCTTTGAGATTCAGAGTCCGAATAATGTTTCGTGGAACGTAATTGTTAGGAGATATCTTGATGTGGGTGATTATAGAGAGTCCCTTTACATGTTTTGTCATGCAATTCGATCTGGTGTGATGCCCTTGACGTACACGTTTTCAAATGCTCTTGTTGCATGCTCCCAAATGTTTGCTTTTAGGGAGGGCGTCCAAATTCATGGAGTTGCCATTAAGATAAATTATGAAAAGGACAATACAGTTGGCAACTCTCTGACTGACATGTATGTCAAGTGTAACGATCTTTCTAGTGCTTGGAATTTTTTCATTCAGTCAGACAGGAATGATTTAATAGGATGGACTTGTATGGTATCTGGATTTGCATCATCAGGAAGAACAAAGGAAGCCAGGGAGCTGTTTGATAGCATGCCTGAGCGGAACATCATCTCCTGGAATTCTATGTTGGGAGGCTATGTTCAATTTGGCCTCTGGGAGGAGGCCATGCGTTTAATTTGCCTGATGCGCGGGGAAATCAGTGGCATAGACTTCACTACTCTTAAATTAATGCTAAATGTGTCAGCTGCGACGGCAGATGTTGAATTCGGAAAGCAAATTCATGGATACGTATACAGGCATGGGCTTGGCGATGACATATCTTTCTGCAATTCCCTTCTTGACATGTATGGGAAATGTGGGACCCTAAGAAGTGCTAGACTTTGGTTTCATCAAATTGGTGCTCAAAGGGATACCATCTCTTGGAACACATTAATGGCTTCCCTTGTCAGGCTTCAAATGAGTGAAGAGGTCATGAAGATATTCCCAAAGATGTTGCAGGAAACTACTCCAAGTGGACACACATTTGCTACAGTTCTTGCAGCATGTGCTGACATATTTGCTATTAAACCAGGTAAAGAGATCCATGGTTTCATAATAAGGAATGCATATGAGATGGATGATGTTGTTCGAGGTGCTATGCTTGACATGTACTCAAAATGCAAGCATCTTGGATATGCACTTAAAGTGTTCAAAAGTGCTTCTTCAAGGGATGTGATTATGTGGAACTCTATGATGAACACGTGTTGCCAACATGGCATGCCATTTGAGGCTCTTGAGTTGTTTCAGATGATGAAAAAGTTCGGGGTTCAAGCTGTTTCTGTTACATTCCTGGAACTTTTCAATGCTTGTATTCATGGGGGCTTTGTCGATCAAGGTAATCAATACTTCGCTGCAATGAGTACAGAGTATTATGTCATGGCCAGATTAGAGCATTATGAATGTATGATTGAACTCTACAGTAGACATGGAGCAATGGATGAGCTTGAGAAGTTTATGAGGTCACTGCCATTTGAAGCTACTATCTCCATGTTGACAAGAGTTCTTGATGCTTGTAGAGAATATGGAAACTCAACATTGGCTAGGTGGGCTGAAGCAAAATTGAGTAAGCTACAATCTCCAGATTCTGATCAATTCGAGATGACTGACACTTTCAGACTGGGATCTGAAAAAAGTGTTTGTGATAAAGCTACATGAAAATTACTTAGTTTCCTGTGCTCATCATGCTATGGATGATTAGGACATTTCTTAAACTATGCTTCCTGTATAATTTTCTCAGCAAAACCAGCAGCCGCCACCACACCACCATCACTTGGTTGTTCCTTGTCCCATGGCATCTTCAATGCTAAATAGTGTTCAGAATTGGATAAAACAAATTCCTTGCTGAGCATCATTGCATGTCTTGCTTAAGCACCAATCTGCCTCGGTTTCCTACTACTCATTTGACATGTTTGTGATGTGTTGACCTTGTAATGTGCAAATTCACTCTGGGCATCTGCAGACTTGCAAATTCCTTCTCACTTTTTCCTTGACTGTATGGTCCCTCCTGTAAATGGGTAGATGTAATGAAGATGAAGAGAGCCGTTCACGAGCAGATCATTAGCAAGGTGCAGCAACAATGCTCAAGTGGTGATGCAATCAAGGTAGCATGTTCTATTTGGTTATCTTAATTGCTTCGTGCCGATTTTTGTCTTGGGCGGGTTTTAGTTATGTTACATGCTGATCTTATCTTGTTAGGTTAAATTAAAAACCGCGAAGCACAAAGGACCTTGCGGCCGGGGAGTGGTACATCCAAAAAAAAAGAAAAAAAAGAAGAAAACTGAAGAAGTTCGACAAACAGCAGAAACCTAGGAAAAAGGCCACTAATAAAGGGCAAAAAAGGAATGTGCTGCCTCCTGTGTTCAGAAGCACACTGAGGTTACAGTACTATGAATGCGACAAACTATGACTTGTTGTGAGATGCATTGGGTTGTTTATAGTACTCCTTCGTCCCCATCAAAATTGTAACTGTTCAAAAGAATAGCCTCACTTATATCTCACAAGAGGTCTGTTACTTCTAAAAGTGAGAATTTGGGTGGGATGGAGTAATTATTTAATTCTATTTGATTGCGAGATGTGCTGGACTACCTTTCTACCAGACTTGGGTTTGGTGTATATATACAGTATTTAATTTGACCTTGATGTGGCAAAGTTATATTCTGAGTTCAGAATTCAGATACAAGAAAATTATGAAGTCTAAATATGCTGGAAAATGGCCCTGGCTTTGTTTCTGCCAAAGCAAAAGAGAAAAAAGGTTCTCTCGTTTATGTATACTTTTGTCATTCTGTTAGTGTGAATGAACTGTGCATTTTTTGTGGCTATTTTGTTCATCCAAGCATGTTGGTTTAGGCATGCAGTTGCATCCACACTTGGGGTAGGGGGCGGTGCTGGTTATGTTTGTTGTATGTGTTGATCAAGTGAAATGAAGCTAAATTCTGCACTTTGATCCTCATGGTGTTGAATCATAGTTACTAAGATTCCTATTCCTCCATGATCTGTGTTCTGAAGCTGAAATTAAACTGAATATATGAATGTAGCGATTTACATTTTGGACTGAGCAATCCCGGAAGCATTCATGGTAACTAAAAAGGGATGAATTGAAATAAGACACAGAAAACACGGCTGCTTCCATCAGCACCTTTTCTTGTAGACTGTTAGTCTATTTCTGCTAGTTATGGGCTTCCTTGATAGTTTTCTTCCAGTATACAGTATGTTGGGATGGTACTCAGCTCAAATCTATTCTTCATTTGTATGAAGAACATGTTGTACCTGCTAATTCTAAGTTATTGACAGGAATGCATTGTAGGACGAATGTCTCTTGCAATGCAGACGGTTATGCATTACTGCTTTGTGCTTGTTTTCTAATTTCCCAGATTCGTCTTTTCCCATAATCCCATCAACAATATATAGCAGGTCTGATGTATGAAAACATCAAGCTTGTCGTTAGCAGTCTGCTTAGTTTTTGACCTATTGAATATGAGAAGAATGAAACTAGAATGCTAGTTCCAGTTGGTAGAAAGAAATTTATTGAAGGGATGAGGTGTTATTTTAATAGGTTGTTTGTCTATCTTGTTCTTAGTTAGTGCCAAAGTAACACTTAGGAGCTATTTTACACTAAAACTGTGAGATTTGATTGGCATCCTGTTCACATAACATTACTCATTTTAAAGGATGAAAAAAGGTGAAGAATCATCTCTTGTTGTAGCCTTATTAGCTGGTCTTCTCGATGAATGCTCTCACTCCACCCTTATGACTGTTGCTTGTTTGTACTCTCGGTTGCCCTTATTAAGCTTCTTGGACTGATGATCCCGTTCTTTCTTCCCTATCCTTTGTATGAGAACCTTCTGGTGCAAAAAGGAAATCACAGAGTTTCAGAGATGAGTATTTCATTAGTCCAGTGCCTGCAAACAAGGTAGGTTTTTCATCAATTAGTACAAAGGCTACACAGTGAAAATTTTGATAGTGCATGCCTTTCTTTTTGACAGATTTAGTGATTTATTGAGTCTTCTGATAGTGTCAGTTTGTTATTTTTGAGTTAATAGCATTTTCAGGAAGGACTCTCAATACGTGGTGACCAAAGCTTTGGATCAAACAGGTACACTTGATTAATAGTTGGAGATCTCACTTTGTTTTATGTTTCTTATATTCATGCAGTCATGCTGCTGATATATCTAATTGACAGCTGAGAAAATGATGTTAAGGAAATGCTTATGATGTTCCTGATTAGTTATTTCAGCACTATGTGAATACTGTGCTTGGTATCATGAGTTGATGACATTACCTGTTGCATCATTTGTTATGCATGGATTATGTTTATTGTTAACCTCTTTGGTCTATATTTGATTCTCAAATGCGTCTAGCCATGTCACTATTAAAAGTTGGCCATATTGCAACGGAAATCGCGACGGGTCGGTCGGTCCAAGTTAAATTCAAGCTGAGTTGGCAAAATTAAATGGGCCTTGTGACGGACCTTGCGACAGAACGGTCTATCGCTCAGCCCAATTGTTTTCCTAAAAAAAAAAAAATTAGGGAAAGCATTTACAATCGTTCTCAGCAGTAAGAATTGATGAACAAACACCCCCCCCCCAATACCTTCATCTACCCCGGCGCATACAGTGCCTCCCAAGCCAACGGCCGTCCGCCACCGCCGCCACTCCATAGATCGACGTCGCTGTCCTTCAGTCCTGCCGTTGCAGATCCACGCGCACAGCGGCACCCTCCAGTCCCGCCACTGCCCTGCAGATCGACGCACAACAATTACAGCAGCAAACACCTTCAAACCCCCTTTTGATCTTATGGTATCTTTCTGTCTCCCTTCCTCTTTTGTTTCCTAGTTTCAGTTTTCAATTTGTTCTAACCCTAGCAAGTACAAGGTGTTTGTTTCCCAATTTCAGTTTCCAGTACTGACGTTTTAAAGGATGCATATTGTCAACAACCTGTAGATTAGAAATTACTAATCTATGATGGTCTTTATTAATGCATTCAGGTTTTTCATGATACTCCTTTAGGCTCCGTTTGGTCTTTAGAAAATGACATGGAAAGAAAATTTTTATCTCTTCACTAATTTAGTATAAGATCCTCTATGTTCTCCACCAATCTATCCCTTGATTTTCTCCCTCCCCAATCCTACCATCTCATTTAGCCTATCATATTTCCATCTCACTTTCCTCTCAACTTTGGAAGGAAAATGTTGATGGCAAAATCAATGTAACTTTTCCATTATGTTTTCCATCTAACTCTTCTTCCTCCAACTTTTTAAAGCCAAGTTAAGGAAAATAAATGATGTTTCAAAAATTTTTCTTTCCATCCTACTTTTCAAGGACCAAACGGAGCCTTAAGGTCAATAGAAATATTGCCACAATATTTATTATACTTGAGTGATTCAATATCTCAAGTAAACATTCAGAGTTGCTAGGTTTAGGTCATCACTTCTATTTTGGGTCAACATTGGATAAGTCGATCTTTTCAGTTCAAAATTAGATCTAATTTTGGTATTTCAATGTAAACTAGTTTGGCTGATAATGGCCGTTTCAACTCCAATAGAACATTTCTCCCAGAAACATTTGCAGCTGAAGTACTGTGTTTGTATGTTGGCTAAACTTTTTGTATCCAGCTAATAGGAGAAGAGAAAAAGGGGGCAGGAGGGGGGGGAGTGTGGGGGTTGCTTTCTTTAACCTTTAATTTAGCAAATATAGAAACAGAAAAGATTTTCAGGACAAGGACCCTTTGGATTAAGGTCACATACGCACAAGCTCAGCTAAAATTTAGTTGAAACAAGTCCTAGAACTAGAAGAGAGGAGGGGGGGGGGGGGCTGGTTGGCTGGCTACTTACCCTTGTTTAATTATTGCTATTCCATGATTCTTGGGGTGTTGATCATAAACTTACCTACTTTGGTTTGTTTTTGGAACCCTTTTGTCGTCCATACATGCTCCATTTCTGAGGAAAAGAAAAATTTATAAGGGATTTTAGGAATATCTGGTGTTTCTAGCTATCCACAAATGGTTTTCTGATGCAATAGGAAGATTGATCATATCTACATTTGGATGTGCCGAATAAGCAGTCGCTGGCTTGCCATCATATGGTGAAAATTTAAACAGCAGAGAAGTAAATCTCCTTTGTATAGTACATTTTTTAAAGTTTCCTACAACTTTGGGTTCCTTAATTTGTGAGTGTAGTTATGTTTTTGTTCTCCTCTGCAATCTAGAATATGAGTACTTTAAAGTTTTTTTTAGAGATATGTTGTCTTTGTTAAGGAAAGGAAATTCTGCATTGTGGATAGTAGTTTTGGGGGTTGCCGTGAGTTTTTCAATAGTCATAGTTTTGGTATTTATACCATTGCTGTTTGGTGCATTATTGTATTTTGCATGCAAATCTTTTTGGCAAGATAGACATGCTATCACCCAAGCTTGTAAAAAATGAATCGGCAAGTGGAAGCAGAAAAATCAAAGCCTTCGATGGCATCAGAGCCATTAACATCACGCTCAATGAAGTCTCCCGACATCAAATTGCCTCTCGCCAAAATAAGAGCCTAAATGACATCAGAGCCATCGACATCGCATCCGGTGAAGTCTCCTGCCATTGAATTGCCACCAGCATCAGAGCCATCGACATCGTGCCCGGTGAAGTCTCTCGGCATTAAATTGCAATCATCAAAACGAAAAACCAAAATCAGAGCCATCGACATCGCATTCGGTGAAGTCTCGACATCCGAGCCATCGACATATCGCCCGATGAAGTCTCTCGGCTAGGGCTGTTCATCGGTCCAGGATTGGACCGAACTGGACCGAAGATCGAACTAAGGACTGCGCCGGACCGAGGGTTGGACCGAACTTTGTTTGGTCCGGTATTTGACCGATCGAAAAAAGTTTTGTCCAGTACTGGATCGACCGAAATTGACCGAATAAGGGGCAGTCTACTATCATTTTTTGTGTGAGCTAAACCTGTGCGAATAGTTTAATATACAAACTAATACTTAATTCGAACGTTTTGCCTCTTCAAAGTAGGGCTACATAACATACATATTAACTCTCCAATCAAGACTGAAAAACATACTAGACCGGATTGGACCGAGGACTTTTTGACAAAATCCAATACTTTAGTAAGTTCTTACATAACCATTAATAAGTTTATGACAATTCAAATAACAAAGTACACAAATGCATAATAATAAAACTAGAAAGTAACAAGCAAGTTCTTGGCATAGTCTTCACTCTTGAGTCTTGGCATCCTGCAATCTTGGCATCTAGTCTTGGCATACATGAGTACATTTTTACATTGTTTGCTTGATGTCCACTCCTTGCATAGTCAAAGTCCAAATTAGACATTAAAAAGTTGAAAAAATATAGGGAAATTCCAAATGTTAGGCACCAACTTTTACTTATTTCAAATGGTGAACACACTTTTTATGTATTCTAAATGGTAGACTTAATTTCCAAATTTTTCCATCTCATAGACATGCCCTTAAACTGCCGTTAGGAATATCATAAAAGAAAAAAAAATGTTTGAATTGCAATGTCTTCCTCGAGACGCTGAGTCTGGAATGGAGTTATGTGCACAACTCAAGGAAGACGATGAAGGTCTGACCATGGGGTTTCAGATGAACGCCACTGCTCCCATCTCCTCCCCTGAACGCCGCCGCTCAGAACGCATCTCCGATAGCCGCTCCCTTCTCCGACCAGTGTATGTTGCCTGAATTAGGGATATAGAATCCAATAATTAATCAGGAGTAAACAAGGGAGTAAACACACAACAACCCTAAACAGGTTCAAAATTTCACTTGAAAGTTAGCATCTTTGACCATGGGGTTTGAAGAAGCAGCAGAATTAGCAGTAGCCATGACAACACCCTGGAGAAGCTTGGAGAAAGAAGGGTAACCATGTTGTTGACCAGTGTTAGTTTCAGATGAAGAAATAGAGTTAGAATTGTTGTGAGAATCCATGTGGGTTTCAGCCATGGAAATGGAAAAGGAAGGAATCAGTTATGGGTTATGGTTTGTTTGGTTTGCTGCCCAGAAATTGAGAGAAAGAAAGAAGGAGAAAGGAGAGAAAGATGGGTTGTGTTGTGGTGTATTGAGCGGAGATGGGAGGAACCGAGGAAGACATTGCAATTTTTTTTTCTTTTATGATATATTCCTAACTGCAGTTAAGGGCATGCCTACGGGATGGAAAAGTTTGGAAATTAAGCCTACCATTTGGAATATATAAAAAGTGTGTTCATCACTTGGAATAGGTAAAAGTTGGTGCCTACCATTTGGAATTTCCCAAAAATATATTATTGTCAAACATAATGATGAATTGATAATTAAGCCCATGTAATAATTAATAAAATTACCTTAAGCAACCGTCAACTTGTCAACTTGTCAAGCACATCTATCACATTATCCTTCTCACTAATGCTAGCAACATCTAAATTACATTATTATAATAAAAACAAAAGATCAAATATTAGAATATGCAAGCATATTAATATCATAATAATGAAAGAACTCAAAGAAGTATTATCATAAACTCATAATTTCAAAACAATAACCTTCAAAGTTAAAAAATTACCTTTCTCCACGTCTTCTAGATCATGCAAGGTCTCATCAACATCTTTGATCCTACTACTTGGCCTAAGCCAATCTTGAGCACATATGAGGGTTTGGACCATCTTCCATACAAGTTGCAACCATAATAAAACAAAAATCAATCACTTAGTAAAGGACCTAAAGGTAATACAAATAATATAGTTACATAATATTTAAAATGTAAACAAAATGGACAATTCAAGTACAATAATTAAAGTCAATTACCTTTGGAGATAAACTTGTCCTAAATGAGTCTAGATGGCGTCCTCCGACACTAAATGCAGACTCTGATGCAACTGTCGAAACGGGCATAGATAGAATATCACGAGTCATACTAGCAGCAACAGGATATCTAAGCCCATGCAGTTTCCACCATCCCAAAACATCATTGTTGGCTAGTTCATCTTCAGGTGCTTCGTTAAAGTGCTTTTGCAAGTCTGTCCTTGCCCCACCATCCTTCTTTCGATCCCTCACTAACTCAGCCAAAAAAACACTCACCTCCCATAGTTGGAAGACTTGAGCCACTTACATTCGCATTGTCTGTAGTTGACATACTATCATCACTGAATTTATTGGACAATCGCAAGTACTCATCAAACAAACTTTCACATTTCTCTTTCGTCTTTATAGCTAAACAGTAAGCCTTTTCTTCACCAAACACCTTACGAAGAGCCGACTCAAGACCGTCTACTTTCACTCTAGGGTCAAAGAGAGGAGCAATAAACACCAAAGGATTCATTTTTTCAGGGTCACCATAGTACTTTTCATATTTCTCCCTCATCATCCTAGGCATCTCTACAAAGTTTGAAACCCTAAGCGTAGACTCACCATCATTTTCACTCCCCTCATCATCACTAACATCAATGTACTCAACGTCTTCTTCCAAACGAGTCAACATTTTATTAATAGCCACAATCTCAATGAAAAGCATATTAGAAGTCACATAAGAAGTGTCAGACAATCTCAAAGTAGCATTATAGAACACTTGAAAAAAGATCACCAAGCTTTTCACTAGTTTCCAATCATTGGCATTGGGAGGTCTATTTATCTCCTCATCTTTAGAAAGATCCGCAACAAAGTATGAGTCTCTTTGAGCATACAAAAAAAATGCATCCTCATACACTATTGCGGTGCTAAGCATCTTGTAAGTGGAGTTCCATCTGGTAGGAACATCAAGAGACAAGGATGCTTTGCTCTCAATCTTTTTGGCTTGCACACACTCTACCCATCTAGTCATCCTCATTGGCGATTGCTTAATGAACCTCACGGCATCTCTAACGCGTTTCACAGATTTCCCAACCACATTCAAACCATCCCAAACAATCAAATTAAGAATGTGTGTCGTACATCTAACATGCAAGAAATCCCCATTAGAAAAAAGATGGTGATCGCGGTGCTTTAAATTCTGAACAAGAGCTCTACATGCAACACTATTGCTCCCAGCATTATCCACAGTAACCGTGTACAATTTAGATGCTAGACCCCAATCATCCAAGCACTTCTCAAGGACTTTCCCTATGTCATCCCCTCTATGACTAGAAATTGTACAGAAACTTAAGATTTTCTTATGCATATTCCAGTCATTATCAACAAAATGGGCAGTCACAACCATATAGTTAATCCTTTGAAGAGAAGTCCAAGTATCAGTAGTAACACACACCCTATCACATGATTTTGCAAGAAAATCTTTCAATCTCACCTTCTCATTTACATATATATCATAAATATCTCGTGCAATAGTAATGCGTGAAGGCAAGACAAGTTGTGGACAAGCTTTGGCCATACATTTTCTAAACCCCGCATTTTCGACAAATCTAAATGGCAACTCATCAATTATTATCATCTCACAAAGAGCCTGCCTAACAACAGTTGCATCAAATACCCATGGTTTCAATGTCTCGTTGTCCCCATCCCCAACTTTTCCAAACGCCAAAGTAGTCTGTGTAAGAGATTCTGATTGTTTACTTTGGTTAATAGCGTTGTGTACACAGCTCTTATAATGTTTGTTCAACTTTGTTGTGCCATTTCTAACAGTATTGGCTTTATATTCTTGAGGACAGTATTTGCATACAACTTTTTGCAAAATACCATTTACCTTGATTTCATTGAAATGCTTCCAACTGCAGCATTACCGTCGTGGTGGGATAATGAGATTAGCTTAAGTGGATGAATTGATTCGAAAATCAACAAGAACAATGACCTTGAACACCCAAAAGGTTGGATATGACCCAGAGCAAGGAGAACCACAACTCTAGGCCTATCAACCCACCATGATTATCTAGGATATTCTACCAATAATCACTAAAGGAATTACTTGAATCACCACCAAGATTGATTGGATAAAGATAACAAGGTATGAGAGAAATAAAGGGAAAACCCTTACAAAAGCAAAAGCACATTCAATGTCTAAAAAACTACCCAAAACACTGCTAGGGAGGGGGTATATATAGTAATGGGGGAAAAATAAACAAAACCGAGTGTTTCAGCACAAAAACACGTGCAGCAGCAGCGGCCGTCGCGGGTGCCACGGTCCCGTCGCGGGTGTTACTACCGAACAACACAACAGCGACAGCAGCATCAGTGACTAGGCAGCCGGATATCGCGGGCGCGACAAGATGTGTTGCAGGTGCGACTAGACAATGGGCGCAACAGTTACCATCTAGACAGTGGGAGGTCACAGGCGCGACCTGTTCTGTCGCGGGCGCGACGGTGCGACGACACGACATTCCAACGCCTGGGCAGATGACGGTCGCGGGTACGACCCCTTGTGTCGCTGGTGCGACGCGTCATACGAATCGGCCGTATTGGCGAAGCGCTTTTTTTTTCGCGACTTCAAGCGCGCATAACTTCATCATCCGAGCTTCGTTTTAGGCCCATAAGATATCGATGGAAAGTTCTCGATGTGTACTTTAAGCTCCCAAAATTTTAGACCCATTGGAGTTGTATTGAAGCAGTTATGACCCAAAGAGTGAAGGCACGTCCATTCCAACAACCCACGTTGACCCTTTTTCCACTTATTCTTCCCGAAAGACTTCGAACCCTTTTAAAGGTCCGAAGTAGGTCCCAGTGAGGACCCGTAGCTCCACTCCCACGGTTCAGGGTCCCATTTGAAGTGGATACCACACCCAATGCTAATCGATTCATGCCTCCAGGGTCCCGGGTCTACCTTGAAATGGATCCTACCCCCGACCCTAAAGTCGTTTTGCTTGTTTTTCATGGAAAGGGTGCGGGAAGACTTGGTGCCCATGAAAAGTGAGACTCAGGCCTCATCCCGATACGTTCCATGAAAAAGAGTTTCCCTCAACTCTTGGGAGTTAAAATCGAGGCCCTCTCAACAACTTGGCACCCTAGAACTCCAAACATCCCGATCGCCATGAACAATCTCACGAGGCACCCAACAAGCTTCGAAACCCACTATATATCCATCATCCAAATAAAAGAAGGAGGTTGGAGGCTTGTTTTGTGGAGGTTAGGGGTTAAGGGACTGAAAAGGAAATTTTTGTGGTGTTTGGGAACTCTCATTCTCACTTGGGTTGCTACAAGGTAATGACAAAGCCAAAGGTAGCTCGTCCTCGCCAAGAGCACACTCTTCCCTTGTTTCACTCAACATGAGAAGGTTCCTCGACTCACTTCCCACCCAAGTTTTGATTTGATGTGGGCTTAAGGGATTCATGCAATCAAAGTCAAGTAAAGTATCTTCGCTCAACACACAATCCCACAAATATTGCATATCGAATGTCCAATATCGAACGACCAAACAACATGTATGACTAGTTCAAAGAGTTCATGCCACAACGACAAACATGCAAACAATATTCATTGATTGACGAAACAAACGACGAGCTCATAAACATTGGTTGAACTGGAACCATGGCATCACCAAACCCAAATTTGCCACTAGACACCGAACGAACACCAAGATTCCTAGCATTTCACTCAAAATATAGAGACTTTTCAATCATGGATATCACATACTCCCAATACAACTTATCACGCCAACAAAGAACATCAAACAACCAATGTCTCGCAAAGATCACGCACGACTCACCCAAAGACTCTACACCACAACGTCCATATTTCAAGCATGATTCAATATATTTCAAACGAGAGTCTTCAGTTACCTTATTGTCTCTATGGAGAAGAATTTGAGTTCTCATGGGAGGAAGGAAATTTGAGTTGTCTCCATTGGTGCTTAATTCCTCGATCGGTGGCAATGATAAAACCAAAGGAGCTTCTTCTAGGGCCTCTTCTACAAGGACGAGAGGAAGGGTGAGATCGATGTTCTCATCCACCTTTTCGCATGAAACTTTTTTAAACTCACCAGGTACACCAAGAAGCTTAAGAGTTTCCCCTTCATTAGTCACAAGGACATAACCCCGTTCATTGAACTTTCCTTTTTCTCAACCTTCTCGTGGTATGGAGTTTCCACAATAGCTTCGGAAAACTCACAAGGGTCAATGGAAGCTCCCTCGTTGGCCATAAGATCGACCTTTGCTTGCTTAGCTTCTCCATTCCCACCAAGTGATGACTTGGTCTCACGGTTAACCTCATGCTTGCAAGTGTTAGGCAAGAATCGTCGATCCATCAATCGTTTTAGCCTCGTCCAAGAAACGATTTCTGATCGATCCTCCATAGTCCTTTGCAATTTGACGATCGCAAACCAATGTGATGCAGAATTAGTGAGCTTCGATCTCGCAATTTTGAAGGCTGGTTCATAACTATACTCCTTAGTTGCAAAAATTCTCTCCAAGGTTTAGACCCATTTACAATAGTCTTCCAGGCCGGTATAGCTATTGAATTCCAAAATTTTGGTCTCGATAGTCTTCCAGACCAATAGTTGCATACAACTCACAAAACCCAATACTAGAAAACAACACTAGCAAGAACAATGAATAAACTCAAGCTAAATGAAAACCATAGCTCTGATACCAAATGGAGCGTTACCGTCGTGGTGGGATAATGAGATTAGCTTGAGTGGATGAATGGATTCGAAATTCAACAAGAACAATGACCTTGAACACCCAAAAGGTTGGATATGACCTAGAGCAAGGAGAACCACAACTCTAGGCCTAACACCCCACCATGATTATATAGGAGCTTCCACCAATAATAATTAAAGGAATGACTTGAATCACCACCAATATTGATTGGATAAAGATAACAAGGTTTGAGAGAAACAAGGGGAAGACTCTTACAAATGCAAAAGCATAACATTCAATTTTTAAAAAACTGCCCAAAACATTGCTAGGGAGGGGGTATATATAGTAATGGGGGAAAAATAAACAAAACTCAACATTTCAGCACAAAAACACGCGGCAAAGAAGTGGCGGGTGCCATGGTCCTGTCATTTGTTATTCTTGTCGAGCGGCTGTGGCGGCAACAACATCGATGAATCGGGCAGCCGGATGTCGCGAGACAAGATGTGTCGCAGGTGCGACTAGACAATGGGCGCAGCAGTTGACGCCTGGACAGTGGGAGGTCGCGGGCGCGACCTGTTCTGTCGCGGGCGCGACGGTGCGACGACACAACATTCCAACACATGGGCAGAGAAGGGTCACGGGTGGGACCCCATGTGTCGCGGGTGCGACGTCCTTCTGAATGCAGCAGTCAGCAACTGGCAGAAGGAGGTCGCGAGTGCGACACCCTTCTGGGCAATTTTTTCTGCTGACTTCAAACGCGCAATTCTTCTTAATCCGAGCTCCATTTTAGGCCCATAAGTTATGTATGAAAAGTTCTCGATGTGTACTTTAAGCTCCAAAAATTTTAGACCCATCGGAGTAGTATTGAATGAGTTATGACCCAAAGAGTGAAGGCACGTCCATTCCAACAATCTACGTTGACCCTTTTCCGCTTATTCTTCCCGAAAGACTTCGAACCCTTTTAAAGGTCCGAAGTAGGTCCCGGTGAGGACCCGTAGCTCCACTCTCATGGTTCGGGGTCCCATTTGAAGTGGATACCATACCCAATGCTGATCGATTCATGCCTCCAAGGTCCCGGGTCTACCTTGAAATGGATCGCACCCCCGACCCTGAAGTCGTTTTACTTGTTTTTCATTGAAATGGCGCGAGAAGACTTGGTGCCCATGAAAAGTGAGACTCGGGCCTCATCCCGATACATTCCACCAACATTCAAACCTCATTTTTGGAGCCCTTCTTGTCCTTTCTAGCCCTATGTTGTTGCTTGGCTCATGTACTTCAACATCCTCCTCCTCGTTATACTCTATGTCACTCTCAACCTCTTGATGACGTCCTTGTACTCCCACATCCTCCACTTCCACTTCAGTTGAAGCTCTTCTCTTTTTGGATTTGGGGCTCATCTAGTAAAACAAATAAATGTACTAAGTAAATCCAAATAAGATATAACCATCATAAATAAAATAGTAAAGTCTAAAAATGGTGAACATACATTTCGAGACCGAGCTGAAGGAGGATCTGTGTTGACCTATAGTACTGACTACTGAGTCTATTGTTTATAAGACACCTATTAAAAAACACCCAACATTCATAAACATCATAAGATCATTAAAAAAACATCATAAGATCATAAAAAAACATCAAAGATATATCAAACTCATTAACTCACAGTACAAACAGTAAACACACAAAGAATAATAAACATAACTAAGGAGACTCATCCTCCTATATAAAATTCACCCAACTCATTTCTTTCAAATCTAACCAGTTAGCATTTGCCAAATCCTCTTTTCCAACTGCTCATCAGACAGGTAACTGAAAATAAATTGTTTAAGAACATTGCCAATCTAAAAGGAAATCAAGTACATGTATGTAAGATAAAATTCATTGCCCATTTTCATGCATTTGATGATTTGAACATGCACTAACAAGACTACAAGAGAGAGTGACCAATAAATGTCTTAAATTTCCTAATACCTCAGCCCTCAATTGAAGTCCCTTTGTAGTTGCATTCTTTTGTGAACTTAAGAATAAACATATAACTTATTCAGTCTTGTTGGTTGCAATATAAATTTGCCAACTCGAGCAAGGACACAAGCACACAACGCAACAAATTTCCAAAAGATCAACAAACGTTTGAAAATTGAAACAAAGACAGACTCACATAAATCAGGGGTGAATCAACAAACATTATAGCAAATTTCAAATTATCAATGGAATTAAAAGAAGTCACTCCAAATTTGAGCAAACATACTTAAATGAAACAGATCTTACCCAGAACTTACCAGATCTGAACGTTGCCGAACGACGGTAAGGGGGCCGGAGCGACGGACGACGGCGAGAGCGGCGGTGAGGAGGCTGAGCGACAAGCGAGAGGGATTGAGAGTCTGAGACTTTGAGTCTTCGACGCTACACAGGCGAGGGACGACGCTGCTCAGGCGAGGGACGACGCTGATCAGGCGAGGGACGGCTGAGCGATAGGCGACAACGACGCTCCGACGGACGATGTTGAGGCTGCCGGCTGACTGGCTAAGCGTCGAGTGAGGTCTGAGACTTAAAGTCTAAGAATGAGAATGAGAGTTTGAGAGAGTGAGAGGCGCTAGTGATTTTTGAGTTTGAAAATTGAAATGAATTGAAACATTGAAAACAGACCAGGCGAGACCGCGGGGGGCGCTGTGAAAAAAATCCTAGGTCTTTCAGTTATTCGGTCCTCGGTCCAGTCTTCAGTCTTTTAGTTCGGTCTGAATATAACGACCGAACTTCAATATTGTCTGGACCGAGACCTGGACTGAATATAACAGTCCGTCCAGTCCATTTTTCGGTCCGGACTGGATTATGAACAACCCTACTCGGCATCAAATTGCCACCAACATAAAATCCATAATTTCGAGTAAGGCATCATTCTCGCCTGAGATCAAACCCATAACTTCAAGTAAGGCATCATTCTTGCCTGAGAACATCAATACCAAAGCCATCGACATCGCGTTCGGTGAAGTCTCGACCTTAGAGCCATCGACATCGTGCCCAATAAAGTCTCTCGGCACCAAATTGCCATAAAACACCAAACTTAAACCCAAAGCCATCGACATTGCGTTCGATGAAGTCTCCCCGTCGAGTAGGGCATCATTCTCACCCGAGATCATTTAAGACGCAAGTCGTCAACAATCAGGCGCGAGACTTTAGCTTCCAAGTGTCGCTTTCATAACTTCAAGTAGGGCGTTATTCTCGCCTGAGATCAAAATTTCATAACTTTAAGTAGGGTGTCATTCTCGCCTGAGATCAAAATTCATAACTTCAAGTAGGACGTCATTCTCGCGTGAGATCAAAATCATAACTTCAAGTAGGGCGTCATTCTCACCTGATATCATTCATCATTCCAGGTAGGGCGTCATTCTCACCTAATATCATTCATCATTCTAAGTAGGGCGTCATTCTCTCCTGAGATCATTCATCATTCCAAGTAGGGTGTCATTCTTGCTTGGGATCATTCATCATTCCAAGTAGGGCGCCATTCTCGCCTGAGATCATTCATAACTTCAAGTAGGGCGTCATTCTCGCCTAAGATCATTCATCATTCCAAATAGGGTGTCATTCTCGCCCGAGATCATTCATAACTTCAAGTAGGGCATTATTCTCACCTGAGATCATTCGTCATTTTGAGTAGGTCGTCATTCTCGTCTGAGATTAAATCCATCTATCAAGTAAAGCATCATTCTTGCTCGAGACTAGTGACAAACCATATCCCTCCACTTTAGTCAACTAGGGCTTCATTCTCGACTGAGATCAGCCACAAATGGCGCAAATTCACCAGCAACCAAGTAGGGAATCAAATTGCTCGAGATCACCCCAAAAGACGCACGTTGTCAACAGTTAGGCGCAGGACTCCAGCTTCCAAGCGTCGCCGAGGCTTTGCACTCCAAAGTCAAATCCCCAATCGATGTCTAGCAAATCAGTTGTACTTTAATTTTTGTCTTACTCGAACTCAATCAAAGTGGGGGCTATTTGTAGACACCGGATTTTAGCATAGTTTTTATATACTTTTAATGTAATCTTTTATTTTCTTTTTAGGTATTTTAGTTAGAAAATAAGGAAGTAAATAGGAGCGGAAGCCGAGTCAAGAAGCTTGCTTGCATGCACTCTACATACACAAGTTCGTACAAAAACACATGCATTATCACATGTGAAGGGTCTAGTCAATTGCATGCATAACTTTTACGTAAGAAAAGAGCTTCATGCAAGCCAAGCATGAGCTACGTAAAGTTGACATGTATGAACTCCCCAGATGTCCCAAGTTCAAGCCTTCACGCAAGCATTATCATCCAAGGATTTTAAGCCAAAAAGAGCATCAAACTTCAATCTATTGCACCGTCCAAGTGTGAATGGAGCTTTTAGCATATACATTGTTCACACTTCCCGTCGAAAGATGCATGAAAGAAGTCAAAATACATCCCTCCCCTTTCTCTAGGTCGATCGGCCTTTAAGGCATTCACACCCCAAGGTTCATGTTTACACACTGTCGACCACCATATACATGGTTCTTCCCCCCTTAAGTCCAAGTAGACTTTACACCTCAATGGCTCCAATGCTACCAAGTTCATGCATGTACATTCCCTCTTGAAGCCTCCATTAGCCTATAAATACTACCTATGACTGAAGCCAAAGACACTCAATCCTTCACTCATTCTCTCATCAATTCATCCATTCTTTCATTATCTCATTCTCTCAGTCTTTCATCACCTTCTTCTAATCTATATTCTATCATCTTCATCGCTAATCTCTACTATACTATCACCATTATAATCTTCATCTTTCTGCTCCCCTAAATCTCCAATCTCCATCTCTACATAATCTCCATTGTCCCTACATAAATACCTAAAAACTCCACAAAAAAGTCTACCTTTCATACCACCCAAAAACACCACAAAAGGACCCCTTCTTCATCCATTTTTTCATCCCTTTTTTATAATCTTTACATCCATACTTTTGGCATCTTCAAGAGGGTCATTCTAAGCATTCAAAGAAGCTACTTCAAGGCTAGGCAAGGCTTCTTCAAAACATGTATCATGTAAGCTTTTTGTGTGTTTTCCTTCTTATGTAAATAAGTGTGTATGTTGTGATTCTTTCACTCCTTTTTTGCATGTTCAATGAAATAATCATGTAAAGCTTCAATTTAATTTCCTTCCAACTTTGTTAAAAGCACATTTTATAACTTTTAATAGAGAATTTCCTTTTGTGAGAGGTGAACTCAAAAGGTTCCTACCTTTCGAGTTCGTAGCCTTACCTCCGAATCCACTTCTTGGTTTCGTAGGCGGAGTCTTTCTTTCTTTTCTTTTTTGTTTTTTTTCTTGGCTTTTCCCTTAAAAAAAGTCGAGTGGCGACTCCTTTTCAAACCAAAATACATCGGGATTGCCTAAACTATGTCTAATATGGTATTACAATGTACGGATGCAACTTTAAGCTGATTTTGTATATTTCTAAATAATGGTTTCATAAATTGCTTTCCTCCATGCTTAACATCTTGTGAACAACTTGAATTAATCTTAAAGGAGTTGGAACAAGTGGATGTTCTCTAAGTAAAGGGAATGTGATGTTACAACTATTATTCAAGAAATGTGTGAATAATCCTTAAAGAGTTTTAAAAGTAACCCCAGCACAAATCCCCCCGTTCCGCGTACATTTAGAAGTCTGAACGACGAGAAAAAATGTCCACGAGGTGCAAATTAATGCTACCCTCTTGGCTTAAGCGATGAGAGAAAAGTACGGACCTTGGGATACTTCAATAACATATTATATATAATGAGCATAAGCATAGAAAACACATTATTTCTAACCGAGTTTATGCCTATTTAATCTTTGTCAATCCAACTCAAAATAACTATCTTTCGATCTGATAATTAATAGTCTAAACCAATAAGAGTTTATCAATCAATTACACTATTAGTAACAAACCACAAATATTAAACGAACTGCAGCAAATCACTTCGTACTGAAATTAAATACCGTAGGTTAATTGAATAATATCAAGTTCATCCCCTAAACTAAGAAACTAACTACTTGTGGTTGATGAAAAATTACTACTAAAGTAACACAAATCAAACTGGAAAACATAATTGTATCTAGGATAAGAGATAACCACGATTCAACAATCGAATGAAAATCCTTGCTTGCGAAAGTTTCCTTCTCCCAAGTTTGAATCTGCAATCTCTAGAACGACGGTTTTCTCTAACAGTATGGAAAAACTCATAATTTTTGTAAGTGAAAAATTATCTCTTATGTGTGTGTGTGCTGCCCTTTTTTATATCACGTGTAGAATGCTAGGTGGAGGAGGCGCGGGTGGCACCTCTTTAGACGTTGGTCGCGCCTCTTGCCATTTGAGCATATGATGTATCCTAGGATGGGACCTGCCAAATCCAAACCATGAATGACTCGCCCTCCCAAGAACCCGAAGGCATGGGGTTTTTGCATTCTAAATGGGGTGTGAGAGGCACTTCAAAGAGGATCTCGGACCAACGGATGTTGCTTGTGGTCCTCAACGAGACAATTCTCGAGCCTCATGAGGCTCCCGGGATTCCTTCGGCACAAATAAGACAATGAAGTCAAACGTAACTTCCTTTTGAGCCTAAACAATCAAACTCCAACCGCAAGGGTCTTTTGGGAATTGCCAAGCCAAGGAAGATCAGCCTAGATTAAACTCGGAGGTGTTTTGGATCCAAGTGGTCATCAAGGAGTGGGATGGACTTCGCTCGTGGGACAAGCAAGGAGAAAACGTGACATCAGGGAGGTTACGATAGGAAAAGTAATTTGGTAGGGATGACAGGATTTGAACCCGAGACATTTTGTACCCAAAACAAATGCGCTACCAAGCTGCGCTACATCCCTTTCAATTCAATTTTTTATAGTGTAATTGTAAAGAATCCGTGTCTTGTTTTCCACATTGTTATTTGACCCAGAGGTCACGCCCATGACCGGCCTCTGGAGTCAAGAGTCACGGCCGCGACCAACATATCGCATTTGTGACGTCCCCCTAGGAACCTTTCGACTGTGCACATGAGTCGCGTCTGTGACCCCGCCACTAGGAGAAGACTTGTTCAAGAATCGCCCTGGGTCGCGACTACGACCAATTGTGTCGCAACCGCGACCAACACTTGGTTACGACCGCGACTTATAGGTCGCATCCATGACCCTCCTAACGGCATCCTTATGTCTAGGCTCTCGAACAAGGTCATGCGCGTGACTTGGACGTCGCACCCACGACTCACTGGGGAATGCCAGATGTCGCGCACGCGATGTAATTGGGAAATCAGGGTTCCAGCCGATTTCCACCCTTTTATTTCTCCCCCTTTTGTGTAATTCTCTTTTTACCCTCCCTTATTTTATGTAAATCCCTTCATTTAATGGGTTCTTTTTTAATTGTACACTCCAAGTCTCCTTCCACCTCAATATCACCATAAATACATGACATTCAGAGGGAAGAAGATATTGGTTGTTTATGAATGAATGAATGAAGAAGCTCTTGGCTTTCTCCTCCTTTCTCAAAATCTTGTTTACTTTACCCATTTATACAACTCCCTCCATCGATGATCAAATTGTATACCCTGTGTAACGCCCCGAAAATTCAATTATAGAAAAGTCAAAGTCAAACTAACGTTAACAGACAAAACTTAGCGGAAGTCTCATTTTTTTTTTCTTTTATTTGGGTGTTACTGTCGTATCCCCGAAGGAATACAAGGCAAGAAGGAAACTAGCAACCGCTCTTCAAATTACAACCAAACTATCAACTTCAAATCCGGAAACAAAACAACTCAACTTAACTCCAAAACTTTCTCAAGTGAAAAACAAAATGAAAGACAACTACTAGGTACGCCATCCTCACTTCTAATTCCCATCCCGAGCATATAGCTCTTCACCTGAAAACAAAACATTACAAAAATGAGTGGGAAAAACTCAATAATGTCTACCCCTAACCGTTACAAACAATTCAAATTCATTTCAACTCATTTAAGGGAAAGGGGGAAAACACTCAAACCATTCTACAAAACTTTTAACCCTTTACTATTCTCCTCAACCCACCCAATCCATTTTATTATGCGGGTGGGATGCCATATCCCTTAAAGTAACGAATATCAGACCGGATCCCAGATCCTCTGCCTACCACAGGCTACGACCAGAATTATCAAAAGTTCCCATTTCTGCCTACCAAAGGCTACGACCAGGGTCCCAGACCCTTTGCCTACCACAGGCTACGACCAGAATCAAGAGTTCACATTTCCGCCTACCACAGGCTACGACCAGGGTCCCTGACCCTTTGCCTACCACAGGCTACGACCAGGGTCCCGGACCCTTTTGCCTACCACAGGCTACGACCAAAATCAAGAGTTCACATTTCCACCTACTACAGGCTACGACCAGGGTCCCTGACCCTTTGCCTACCACAAGCTACGACCAATTAAACCCGCTTAATGTTTCACTTGAATTATTAGTGTCTTATGCAAAGCTCAGCTCATAACTCTCAAGTCAAACCCAACCCAGGTTATCAAAACCAATAATAAAACCACTAATAAAAGACCATCCAAATTCTCAACTCAATAAAATCAACCCACAAACAAATACAAACAGTTATCCAAAACAGATGGTCACATTTTTCACATAAAGTCTCCTTCGGGATGCAAATTCCAAAACAGATTATAAATCATCAAAAACACATTTAAAGTGCATCCCAATGGGGATTAGAGCATAGACATTACCTGGTTAGCTTCACTTCACAGCAAAAACGAACACACCTGAGCTCACTAACGACGCGAATTAGCTCGGGCCTAAAATAGAAATAATTATTCTAATCAAAACGCGCCCCTTCGAAGTTAGTATTAACTACCTTCTACCTAACCCTCCCCTAGGAACACTATAGGTTCCTATCAATCATGAATTTACACTTTAAATTACTTAACACATTCCAAGTAATCGTATAATAATACCAAGTAAACTTTTTCAATCAACACCACATTCATTAACAACTTCACATAACAAGACAGATTACAACATCCACATAAAAAGGGCCGTAACTTGACTTCCCGGCATCATATGGGTCTGGTTTTGGACTTTTCGGAAACCTCGGGATGTCTACTAAAACTCTTAAGTTGAACTTGAGACCCAACACACGCTTTAAGGTCCTCAAAAACCGTCATCTTTCCAAACTGTCCAGATCTGACCTAGGTCTGGTAATCGGGGTATAACTCGACTTATAAAATTCCAAAGTCCGGTCCGTAAAATTCCTATGAAAGCTAACATCTAAGGGAAACTCTGGTCCAAAAGTGTTCGATCAAAAGACAACTACACTAGTCGTGGTGACCCGATCTTTAGACCCCATCAAAACTGTCCCGTTACCGGTTTCCATTTAATTTGCAAATTCGGTTCTAACTTCCACCAATTCGATCCCGAGGTCCTAATTTGGGCTTAAAACAGTAATTAAGGTCCAAAGTAATTAACCTAATCCAACTAAGGTCCACACATCAAACCTCCTATCATCAAACCAAATGGTAACACATGAATTCACTTTAACAATTTCTCTAACCCTAAAAGCATGCATGAAATATTAATAACATTATCCTAAACATGATTTCTATAATAAACTATGTCAAGGTCTTATAATAACAATATGGAAGGATATAAAACATGGATTTCTTAATCAATAAACAAGAAGGAACTTAAAGAACATGTAAATAAACTATAAAGAACATATAAACATTTAAACTACCAATCAAGAATCCCAACAACCAATTTCTTTATACAAGATTCAATCGAGAGTCATAAATTAGTAAACAAGAATCGAACTTTAGTAATTCAATCACCTAACTTATTAAACAAGATAAAAATTAAACATGATTGAAATAAAGAACATGTGAATACTTAACTAACGATTCAAGAATTAATCTAGGTAATTAAACTTTAAAAATTCGTGCATACAATAATAGTATTTTCTAAAACCCTAACATGATTCACATGAAAACAAAGTACATCAAACAATTGAACATTAATAAATTCACTACAACTATTACAACCCTAATACACCAATTTAGAACATAAAGATTACACATAATAATTTAAACAAATTACACATAAATACAACAAAAGAACAATTAATTACAAATAACAACTTAATAAAAATTACACCCTTAATTATCCAAATTACAAGGTTTAAAACAAGAAATAATAATAACAATAATAGTATAATAACAGAAAAATAAAGAAATAAGAAGGAAAGGTTTCAAAAAGAAATTAGGGTTTTACGCAAGGGGTGGTTACGTTGGGATGCAGTGGGTGGTGCACTGGTGGTTCCCGACGATCGAAGGCGGAGGTGGGCGTCGGCGGTGGTCGGAGCGCGAAGGGCGGTAGTGGTGGTCGAGGTTGTCTTGATCGAGCAACAACGTGTTGTCTTCGATCTCCTCGCGTCGGGCGTGCGGTGGCTACTCGTGGCGGCTGCGACCGGCAGCGGCAAGGCGGTGGTGCGGCGATAAGCGCGAGCGGATGGAGGTTGGCGGTGTCTTGGGCGATTCGAGAGAGAGAGGGAGAGAGGGAGATCGAGAGAAAGAAAGAGAGAAAGAAAACGGTGATGGTGGTTGCGATGGCTGCCGATGGTGTGGGCCAGTGGCCCGATGGAGTGGGTCGCCAAGGCGGCAAGGGAGAGAGAGGGAGATGAGAGACTAGGTTAGGGTTAGGTTTAGGGTTTTTGAGAGGAGAGAGGTTTTTATATTAACCTAATAGTTAAGGCCCAATTAAAACACTAATAATCCTAACACAACCCAACACTATCATAATTAAAAACTGATTTCCTGGAAAAAGAAAATACTAATAATAATAATAATAATAATATTAATAATATTAAAGATATTAATAATCACATAACAAATAATATTCACATAACAAATAATTCATATAACAATTATAATAGTCACATAATATTGATAGTAATACTAACAATAAATAGGGTAAAACTAATAATACTAAACCTCCGAAATTACCGATATACCCTTGTTAGTCCCTCACGATCCTACGAGCTCAAGTGTTAGCAAAAATAAACACAAACGAATAATACTAAATAACGAAGTCAAACCTAATTTACTAACGACGTCACGGTCAACATCTTTGGATTTTTCGGGGTTTTACACCCTGTCATTCACGGTGCATCTAGAGTGGAATATCAGCCCACGTTATGCCTTGGCGACCGATGCTTCATTCAGGTGTAGGATTCTCCTTAAAACAGGAATAAGAGCAGTGAGGACATCTTCCTAGGAATCACTACAATACTCCACAAAAAGTCCGACTCTTCTTGAGCATCCAACAATTCATTCTCAATTTCTTACACCTCTCGGATGTTCAATGTTCTCCTAGTAGGGAAATCGGCTGGGAAGTGACATAGCCTTAGCATTTGAAACATTTCTTCCCTTCCATCTTCTTTAGTAAGGTCGTGGGAGATGGATAAGAAATTCCCTTACCCTTGTTAACTCTAGGTGATGTTGGAGTAGAATGAGGAGCATCTTGAGGCCTAGGAGTAATCATAGGACTTGGCCTTGGAGGAGGAACAAAAAGACGACTAAAAGGCCTAGCAATAGCCTTCTCTTTCTTCCTTCATTGAATCTTGATAGCAATGTTGCATCACTCGTCGAGATTGAGTGATATGATTGTATCTCGATCTTCTTGGCGATTGCAAAAGACAAACCATTCAAGAACCTCATTATTGTATGTTCCGGAGGTTCTTCGAGCTCACTCTTGATAAGTAACTACTCAAACTCTTGGATGTACTCAATAGTGTTTCTCTTCCCTTGCTCAAGGGCGAAGAGTCCTCTTAGAATATCTTGCTTATACATGTTGGAAAGAACGCTTGTTCATAAGCTTCTTGAGTTTCTCCTATAAAACAATCTTCCGTTTACCATCCCGAGCCCTTTACACCTTTACACTCTCAAACCACAATTCAAACTAGCCACATGTCTTCTCATCACTATACTCTTAGCTTCGAAGATTTGTACAACCAATTATGCCCAATTCAAATAGTCATTCAGGTCACCGAAGTCATTGAACTCCAGGAGCTCAATCTTGACATCATGCAAATCATCCCTTTGGGGTTGTTCACCTCTTCCCTTTCGATGGATCAAGAAAAAGGGAGAATGACAGATTGTGTTTAGGAATTTTTTTTTTGTAGAGTTAGGTTCTTTGTAGTTGGTTATGTGTTTGGCTTAGTGTTTTTTTTTTAAAAATTTTTGTACAAGAGTGCCAATAGGGAAATCTCAAATAGTGGGAACGAAAATACAACCAAAATCTAATCAAGAACACAATCACAATAATCCAACAATCACCAACTCCAATACCTGATCATCTAAAACTCAATCCATCGTCAAAAGATATCAACATAGGGAATGGGAGTCACCAATATTTTAAAATATTGATCACAAACCCCAAAATATTGAAAATAACTAAAGCAAAGAAATAACATGATGCTCTGATACCAAATGGAGCGTATCTTGAAAGAAAGAATACAAATTTGCTTGAGATTCGATAACTGATGAAGATAATCTTTTGATAATAATCAAACCACCATAATACTTGAAGAACACCAAATACAGAAAAACCTTGAACCCGATATAATCTTGAATAATGATACTCACCACCAAGATTTGCTCAACCCACCATGATTTACTAAAGGAGAATCCACCACAAATCAATAAAGGGAAGGCTTAGTTTTACCACCAAATGAATAACTTGGATAAAGATCATAAGACCTTTAAAGAGAGTTTTGAGTTTGGTCTCAAAAATACCATTCATTAATCATCCAAAGTTAATCCTCTCTCCTTTCCAGTTACCTATTTATAGGTAAGGAAATGGATTAAAACCCAAAGAGAGGTTAACTAAAAAGGGCAAAGATAACCCAAAGTTATTACAACTTAAAGCTAAAATTAATCCCAAACAAGGGAGTTGACTAAAGCTGGTTTAAATTACCTAGAGTAGTTGTAAGAGTAAAGACAAAATTACCTCTAATAATTAATTAAAATAACCGAGCAAAAGGCGTGTCACAGGCACGACTTCGTAGGTCACAACTGTGACTAGTTGGCTTACACAAGGGGTCCCCGAAGGTGATTTGTCGGGGGCATGACAGGACGTTGTCGCGGGTGTGACAGGGCGATTCTAGATCGTGCGATCTTCAACTTTTCGCTGGGTCATGGGCGTGACCAAGAACATCACGAGCGTGACCTTGATCTTGGTGATTGAGTCGCCGGTGCGATGAAACGTGACACGGGCTTAACAGGACCAAAGGAAAAAAGACTCGCAGTGGTGACCCGTGGAGTCACGATCGTGATAGGCATCTAAACCACCTACGAGACTTGGAAAAATGGCTAAGGCATGGAATGGAATTAATAGGGTCACAGTCATGACCAAGGTGGTCATGCCCGTGACTCTTGAGTCTCTAGCCAGCCAAACCAACACAAAAGAGGGTCACGATCGTGACAAGCTAGGTCATGCTCTTGACCTCTTGTTGGACCTTCAACCCGAAAATCCACCTTTGTCCGCCTCCTCAGTCCATCCTTTATTTGTGTCGATTTGAAAGACGCCTCCTATATGTTCAAGCCAAAAGAAACTTGAGCTCAACGGACCCGTAGGAGGCAATATGCTTAGCCCGAGCAACGAGGGCGGAATATGGACCCCGGGACACTTTAGAAGGTGAACGAGTTGTATAAGGCGAGGGTGAACAAACACCAGAAGAGTTTCTTCTTTCAACCTGGAGATCTTGTTTGGTTACATTTGAGAAAGGAGCAGTTCTCATCTTTAAGGAAGAATAAACTTTCACCGAGGGGAGATGGACCTTCAAGGTGGTTGAGAGGATTGGAGACAACATATACAAGCTGAAGTTGCTAAGTGAAATAGGGAATGTCTCATCCATATTCAACATGGGAAAACCTCACGTTATATTTGAAGGATGAGGAGGACCCAAATTTGAGGGAAAATCCTTCTCTAGAAAGGGAGGATGATACATGCTTTACTACCCTGACACCTTGAGTTGAACTCATATTGCCTGATACCGTTGAAGAGTCCATGATTAAGGTCGCCCCTCAAGAAGTTGATACCTTGAACAAGTACTTTACTAGGTTTGGCCGCATTGATCATAGACCTTCTCTAGCCGTCGTAAGCTCTTAGGGTATTGCCAATGCCACTCAGAGTCTCTAGGGAGTTGAATACTCTCAACATGCTAATAAGTGAGTTAGGGTCCAACATGGGAATGGATGAAAAAAGACTACAAGGGGGGAAAAACCAGGAAATGAAGAAGAGAGGTTGTGTGACGCATGTGTCATCCATGAAGCTTCAAGGTGGTTTGGCATCGTGGAAGACACAATCATGTCCGGGTACAACACAATCGTACACCATTTCCATCAAAGGGGTCATGACTGTGTCGACCCTATACACGATCGTGACCTAACATCGTCGTGCCCCCCTTCAATAGAAGACAGTTGTGTCGTCACTTGACACGATCATAACTCGCCAACCTTTAGGGTGAACATGATCGTGTCATTGACTGACATGATCGTGTCATTCGAGGGCCTTTGGCTACAAACAACATACGATTCCCCTTTTGTTTTTATTCTGGGTTTTCCCTTTCTTGTGTAATTTCCCTCTAATACCCCTTACTCCCTATCAAATGTAGTAGTTAGGGTCTCAACTTTTGGATTGCATTAGGGTTTGCAATGGCCCTTGATTTAGGTGTTATTCCTCAGGAACTTGTCTAACAATAGTTATATATACCAAGGCTTTTGAAGGGAAAAGCAACCAACTTATGATGATCAATGAAAACAAGGTATTTTTGAGATTCAATCTCATAATTCCTATCTCTCAAACTTTATCCTATTTGGTGGTGTATGAAATCTTTCCCTTTACAAACTACTTGGTGATTCTTTAGAGTGGTTTGGTTGAGAAGCTTGAAATTGTTGAGTTGTACTGATGGGTAAGCCCTTTATGTAAACCTTGATCCTTCTTAGTGCACTTGGGTGAGTATTCTTTACAAGTGTTCATATCTTCGTTTGTTTTGTTCTTGCTTTGGTGAAGTTTTTGATAGTTTTATACAATACTCTGTTTTGGGAACAATATTTGTGTGGATTAAAATCAATCTTGTTGGGCTTGTCATTATTGGTGCAAAAATTGATCATTGGGCTTGTTTTCTTGCATAAAGATGAATCTTTTCATACCTAGCATGCATCACCTGTTCCTCAATTCATTACTCCAGTCAAGTCATTCAACTTCTGGTCAAAGCTCATCAAACTTCTACCCACTTGCCCCGCCTTCAATCTTACATTCAATGTATTCAACTACAGTTCAATCTCACATATTCTTTCGACACTCAAATTAACTATTATCAATTATTCACAAAGTTTGTTATTGAGAGACTTTTACCTAAAACGTATCCCTAAATCACCTCAATATTTAGGATGCAATGTAGGTGCACAATCACCCAATAAATCATATTAATTCCTCACCACCCCAGATTCCAATCCCTACATCCTTAAATCTTGCAATTGAAAGCAACAAAGATAACAACTTTTCAAATTCGCCACTATTTCATAATATTAAGCAATTAAAATTGAACAAATTACTCGATTCATATCCGGCATCAAACGACCAGTCGTTCTTCAACCCCCACCCTCACAACCAACACTTACGATGGTTCCATCGGTGAGAACTTTTACGTGAACTGTTTCGGGGACACCCCCTAAAGTCCAATACTAAGCACCACCTTTTTATTTCAATTTGACTCCCTTTTGACTAAAATATTTGTATATATAATTGTATTTCAATATAAATTTTATTGTTGCTATTTTCATTAGTGAATGACCCGTATATGACTTCTAATTAGGTTGATAAATGCGTAATATTAATCAAAATCTCATAACCTTTCGCCTTTGACATTGTAGGGTCATTGTTGCCATTATTGCTGTTTGTACATTATTATTTTTGCTTTAGAATCGATTGGTATGTTTCGCTCAACTAATATACATTTACAACAAGTTTTTTTAATTATTCTATTTTCTCAAATGTATGTTTTTACATTCAAAAACTTGACAATGTCGCATTTGGTAATTAGAGTCAAACATCACATAAATTTTCAGATATGAAATAGTAGGGAATCATTATTGTTGTAATCAATTTGAAGTTGTTGTACTAGTTGAGTTTGGGATTTAATTAGACATAAGTAAATTCTCCAATTATATTTTTTGTTACAAGGCTCTTAAGAGTTTTTGAGTTGCTATTGTCCAATTGAATGTAATTGTAAGTCTTTGGTACATCAATTTCTATTTTTTTTGTTAAGTTCTACTAGTCTTTCAGTAATTTTATTCGCTTATAAATTACAAGAATCATACGTTGCGTTTATTAGTTTAATTATAGTCAAAATACCATGTTTAGCATTATATATATATAGAGCACACACACAGTTTAACACACACACAACTAGTAAGGCACGAAGGAGAGAGAGAGAGAGAGAGAGAGAGAGAGAGAGAGAGTTATACTATAGACAAGAGGAGGGGGCAACCAGCTAGGGCTTGGCTCGGTGGTGTTTCGGCAGCAGTAGCAGCAGCTCGGGACTCGGTTCGATTGTGTTGTGGCAACAACAGCAGCAACTCAGGACTCGGTTCGGTGGTGTTTCAACTGCAGCAGCATCTCGGCTCAGGGCGGTCTTCTGGGCAGCAGGGGGTAGCTGCGGTGGAGCTTCTGGGTGGCGGCGAAGCAACGGTGGTGGTGCGGTGGCCGGCACAAGGAGAAGGAGGAAGAAGATGGTGTGGTTGGGGTGGTCTGGGAACACGAAGGAAAGAAAAAGAAAGAAAGGAGGGGTGATGATGATTGTATGGGGGTGAAAAGCAACAGCAAAAGAAGAAAAGAGGGAGGATGGGGTTGCACTGGAGAGGAGGCACGAAAGAAGAAGAATGAGAGGGAGGTGGGTGTGAGCAACAAGAAGAGAAAGGAGGGGAGGGTATATATATAAGGATGATGGTGTAATGGGGAAGAGGGGTTCGTACAGATTTCAAGCTGCTTGGGGGGTTGCATGGGGTTGTATTATCTACTGGGCATAAAAGGGAGGGGAAAAGTGATGGACCGAGAAGGAAAGAAAACGGGGCAAAATTTTCTGTTTGAATTAGCAGAAAGGGAGGGAATTAGGGAAGAATTAGGGGGGAAAATAATTAGGAGAAAACTTTGAAAAAAAACCTACAAACTAATCCTAATAAAATTTACCCGATAATCGAAAATTTCCTAACTGATATTTTTCAGTCGCTAAAAATTTCAAGTAACCCACTCGCGGTCTTAAAAGCTCCACGTAATGACAACTCATATAAATAAACAGAAAATAACGCACGTTAAGAATTTTAACGGTAATAATAATCAAATTTTTCGGGTTTTTACATAAGTAATAACGTACCTATGTATAACTAAACGTCGTTTCTTATCTCATATTCAAATAAAATATTTTAATATTTACAATTTTAACATTTTTAATAAAAGTAAATTTTTCAAATTTTACTTTTATATATATATATATATATACACACACACACACTTGTTGAAGGGTAATTATAATCACTTTTTCTATAAATGGAGACACCATACAATGGTTTCTTTTTTTTCTTTTTTCTTTTTAAATCAAACATAATGATTTCATTAATAGCAAGTTATACGACATTTACAATGAAAATTGTGATTGAACAATTGTACATCTAAAACATAGATATGAAATTCAACTTCCAAATAACTATTATTAATCTTATTGACGTTCGACTCTGATTTCTTCAATGACTGTGCATCTTTCTTCGATGACTGTGCATCTTTACCATTGATGGAGTTCCTCACAACCCGTGCTATATCGATTTGAAAGTTGATCTTCATTCAACGTATTAGACCACATCAACTGAACAAAAACTATATAAAGATACTAAAAACCCTAAATAAAGGTACAAAAAAACTCCTAAAAAAGAAGAGACTAACTTTCTTTGCATAAATGTAAAACCAAACTAATAATTAGGGTAGAAAACAAGAAAATTGAGACTTACCATCAACAAAAGAATCGATGACAGCCCCTCCAAAAAGATGGAGGCTATGGTTTTCTAGAGAGAAAAAGGAAAGAGGAGGCTAGGATTTCCACTTTTATCCCATACAATAGTTTCTTAGTGTATGTATCATTCATCACATTAGGTAAAACTCATTGTATTATTTTTTTTTTTCTCCAGGTCATTAATATTTCAACTAATTTTTTTTTAAATAGCATTTCAACTAAATAAGTATTAATATTTTACTTATAGCATTTTTTAGTGCATGCATCATCCTCAACCCCATGCATTTTTTGAACTAAACAAGTATTTTTCATAGCATTTCAACTCAACGAGTATTTTACTCCCATGCGTCATTTCTTGCCGCGTGCGTCATTTATTTTAGTCCCATGCATTTTTTGATTTTATTATTTTTCATTTGATCGATTTAGATATTATCATTTAGACCTGACAATTCTCGACCCGACCCGGAAACCCGACCCAAATCGACCCGCAAAAGTGGGTTTCGAACACGAAATTCCGACCCGAGACCCGAAAATGACCCAACTCAAAGAACTCGGTAAAAAATGGGTCAGGTTCGAGTTGACCCGTTGGATCAGACACTTTAATTTTAAGTGTTTTGTCTACTTTGGCCTTGTGCAAAAAAATGGCCCCATTTCATAAAAATTAAGGCCCAAAAGTAAAATATTGGGTGACTTTGAAAAGCTATGCGTAGAGACATACAAATGAAATAATAAAATAACAAATGACCAAAACAAAACCCTAACACTGTCACTCAGTCACTCTTTCAGTAAACCCTCAAACTCCTGCAGTCCCATCTCTCTCCTCTCTGTCAGTAAAATAGTGTATTATTATCCAAGGTCAAAGTTCAGTGCATTATTATCCAATACCCCAAAATTTCAGTATATTAGCATCCCAAAACCCTATATATTTCATAAGTATTGTTATTCGTGGATGGTTGACGTAAACCGCAAAATACTTGTAGACTTGAAGATTGCCACATTTTGTCCCTTAGGTGCATATTAATATGTCTATACAACTATGAAATATCGTAGTGGTCGAACTTGGAATGGAATGGTACATTACACAGGTGTCTTTGACTAATTATAATCAATTTTATTAGTTGTAAGTGACTGAGAAAAAGGGCGGTCATGACCCGTAAACCCGACCCAAACCGCCCGAAACCGGAATACACCCGACCAGTATTTACCCGAACCCGAAATACATCTGACCCACATTTACCCGAACACGATATACGATCGACCCGTAACCCACCCGCCTGCCCGTATTGACAGGTCAAGTATCATTCATTTGACTTTTTTACTTTGTATTTGCATTTATTATTTATTTGTATTAAATTAAAATAATTATTTTACTACGTATTATATTTCGTGGGATGCTGCACGGAGTATTATATTATTTATAAATATTATAAATATTATAAAACAAAAGGATTAATATTTCCAATTGCAAAAGCAGCGTATAGCGGAAACCCTGGCCTGTTCCTCCATATGTCAGCGCATCTCAAACCCTAGATTTGCCTCTAATATCAACCCCACTGCCTTCCTCTCCTCATTCCCCTTGTCCTGAAACTCTCTCTCTCCCTCTCTCTCTCTCTCCTTCCTTCCTTATTGTGTTTGTTTCAGCTGCTGATCTCTCGGTATGCCTTTTCCTCTCTGTAGCTCCCTCTGAAGTTGTTATTGTGTTTGTTTTCTTGCAGCGATTGATGCTTATTTGATCTAATATTCTTCTGAATTGTTAAATTGAAATATTTTCGGCAAGATTCTTATTGCCCCCTTCAATTTAGCTACAAATCTATGTCTTGCTTGCATCTTGAAGCTGAACAGGATAGTTGGGTTTCCTGGAAGCAAACACGACGACTTTTTTTGATTGTATTACTCATTGTTCTATTGTTTATCTTCGTCCATGGTTCAGTTTTTTTCAGATTTCTTCGTCAATTGATTGGTTGAATTTTAAGGACTGCCCTTCTGCCTCATTGAAGTCATGCGACTTTTAAATTTGATTGCTTTGTTTTTATGCGTCTTTAGTTTGATTGATTGCAGTTCATGTTTTTTATTGGACTATCACATTTTCACATATGGAGCTTGTTGGGTTCAGAAGATCGTTTTCTGTGTTCCTTGTTTTTGTGACATATTATAAATGCATACATAGGAAAAGTTCTACAGCATGGTGGTCTTTGTGTTGTCTAGTTGTTCATTAACGTTGTTGAAGCTGTTTACTTCCTGCGATACTAATTGGGTTAGCATAACCCATTTGTGGCTGTGTTTTCTTGCTTAAGAAATTGATGTTGTGGAAGTGGTAATCTACGTGCGTTGATTAGTTTGAGAGCATATCATTTTTTGCTTGGAATCTGATGTTTTCTTGCTTTGTTTCATTGTTTCAGATAGTTATTCTATAATGGCTGGTCAGAGAAATGGCCATGGTAAGAGATCTCATTCTCAGGATCGTTCTGAGAATGGGGGGAGAAAGAGAAGAAATCCTGGTGAAGAAAGTTTTACTATTGGACCAGAGGATACTGTTTATCGGTACTTGTGCCCAGCCCCGAAGATTGGAAGCATTATAGGAAGAGGAGGCGAGATAGTCAAACAACTGAGGGCAGACACCAAATCGAAAATTAGGATTGGTGAAACTGTTCCAGGATGCGACGAACGAGTTGTCACCATTTATAGTTCAAGCGAAGAAACTAATGCGTTCGATGAGATGAACACTAATGTTTGTCCAGCACAGGATGCACTTTTTAGGGTGCATGACAGAGTTGTTGCTGAAGAGCCAGTTGCTGATGATGAACCTGAAGGGAGCCAGCATGTTACTGCCCGGCTCCTTGTAGCCACAGATCAGATCGGATGTATTCTTGGAAAAGGCGGGCAGATAGTTCAAAGCATACGGAGTGAGACTGGTGCACAGATTCGTATTCTGAAAGATGGGCATTTGCCTACTTGTGCACTAAGCACTGATGAACTTCTGCAGGTAAGAGGAGATGACTCTTTGAATAACTTCTGTATTTTGAAGCATATCTTGTCAATTGTCAAATTGACTGACCCCTCCCAATGTAGTTGATCACGGCTGTCAAGAAAATGAGCAAGTTTTGTGGTCAATGTTGGTTAATTGTTTGTAATGAGTAGTTGCTTTAACATAGTCCTCAGATTTTTTGCTATCTTATGCCTGTTGCTGGTTTTCCTCATCAAATCTCATATTGTCAACCACCCACCTTGTTTAGAGGTTTTGGTATTGTATATGTACATAATATTTATTTTAAATGACGTGATACTTATTCTTTTTACATTCCTTGATTATGTGCTTCAGATATCTGGGGAAGCTTCTGTCGTCAAGAAGGCTTTGTATCAGATAGCAAGTCGTCTTCACGATAATCCTTCCCGTTCTCAACATCTGCTTGCTTCTGCTGTGCCTCAAAGTGTCTATCCCCCTGGTGGGTCACTCATTGGTTCTGGTGGTGCTCCTATCTTTGCTCCGATTGTTGGTACCTATGGAGGATACAAGGGTGATAGGGCAGAGTGGCCGCGCTACTCATCAAGAGAAGAGTCTTCCATGAAAGAATTTTCTATCCGTTTTGTTTGTCCAACTGCAAATATTGGAGGTGTAATTGGGAAAGGCGGCACTATCATTAATCAGATCCGTCAAGAGACAAGAGCTAATGTTAAAGTTGACAGTTCATCTGCTGAAGGAGATGACTGCCTGATAACAATCTCAGCAAAAGAGGTATGTGTCTGCTTTATGGATCAGTTAGCATGTATTGGCGTGTTCATCTGGCATTATTTTGATTCTATCTTGGCTGGCCACAGTATTTTGAAGATCAAGTCTCTCCCACAATTGAAGCAGCAAGGCGTTTGCAACCCAGGTGTAGTGAGAAAGTCGAGAGGGATTCAGGAATTATCTCATTCACAACTCGTCTCCTTGTACCTACTTCACGCATTGGCTGCTTGATTGGTAGAGGTGGAGCTATTATAACCGAGATGAGGAACATTACAAAAGCGAATATTCGCATACTGCCGAAGGATGACCTTCCGAAGATTGCAGGTGAAGATGATGAGATGGTTCAGGTAAAACAGATGGCTAATTTGTAGCCTATTGTTTTTCTTGTGATTTTTATTTGGAGATGTTGGTCTCAGGTTTAATGGGAGACATTATCAAGTATCCTGGTGGCATTATTTAGTGAATCTGTGTTTCTTGTATCAGATCTCTGGTGACCTGGATGTTACTGAAACTGCGCTCTTGCACATAACATCTCGACTAAGAGCAAATCTTTTCGAAAAGGAGGGGCAAGTGATGCTTCCTGTTCTTCCGTATGTCCCTCTTTCGCCTGAAGTTCCTGATAGATTGCCTTATGAAGGTAGAGATAGTAAAAGACACGGTCGTGGGCCCTCTTATTCTAGTGGTTACGGTGGCTCTAGTGATCTACCAAGTGATCCATATGGCAGCTATGGTGGTGTACAGGTATTCTGCCTTGCTCTTTGTATCTAACAGGGTGATTCTGTTTTGGCAATTCTTGGATTTCTAATTTTGCCAGTTCTGTGCATCTGTTATCTTGCAATTCTTCAGTTGTTTTGTGTCTGTTATCATCTATGTTTTATATTTTGACATCATTTCTTTCCTGTGATTGTTAGGGTGGTGGCACTGGGAGTAGCTATGGTGTTTATGGTGGCTATTCATCTGGACGCAGCAGTACATCAGGGTAATAGTGATTTCTATTTATTAGTTTTGCCTATATCATATTTCATGAATGTTTTGAACAGGCAAAACAATTGAAAGGATATAGAATGGGAAACTTGTTCTATCATTTGTGTCGTCTGATGAGAGAAAGCTTACATACTTGCACATTCTCAGTGAATGGATGAGCCTGCTCCCTTATCTACTTATATTGCTAAAGTTACGCTTTCAGCTTGGAACATTCTGTTTCCTCCTGCCACCAATTGAGACTGAGTTTTCAGAATTCTATTTTTAGTTGTTTTTTTTTATTAACATGTTTGCAGTTGAGAATATAGATTGCCACTTATCAAGGTGAAAATCAATTATTATACTCAAAACCTTTTCGAGTGGAGGTTATAAGTTCCTCATGCTGTAGAAAGTTTGATGGAACTATAAAAGCTGCATGGGTGTACACATAAATCCTTATTATGTAGGAAAAATGAATGGAACTATGATCAGCTGCTTTGGTATAGAATGCGTCATTAAGTAATATTAGAAGCATATTGTACATATAACTCATGGCCCCTCCCTAGTTCATATTTGCATTGTTGTGCCTTTTGGTCAATAAGTGATTGATGTAAGCTGGTCTCAAATTTGTGTAAAAGTCCAGTTTGAGCTTGAATAAAAAATTATCCATCTACCCCACCTTAATGTAAATGCACCACATGACTTTATTATTTATTCACCTATTTCATCATAAAACAGCATTACTATGCATTGTGTATAATTTCTGTTTATCTTACAGGTTACCCAGCCACACTCCAAGTTCCAGACGAAAGCCTTATGGTTATTGAGAATGGTCTGAGGCTCCAGCAGGTGACCGTTTCCTTGGATTCTTGTTGTATAGTGTTTGTGTTGTATGAGCATGATATAGAATATGGTAGTTTACTCTAGTTTGCTATCCTAACATCAGATGACTCCCCGTACAGAATTCTGATGCTCACATTTTCCCTTTCTTCCTTACATTCCCATTAAAACAGCCGAGACTTTGAAGCCCTGAAGCCTGCTTCCTGCCTCCTTTGACGAAGCCTCCTGCCTAAACCAGAAGACCAGGTCAAAGAGTTAGATAAACAAATGGCCAACCTTGATGCTTTTGTCCAGGAGACCAAATTATCCGGAGAACTACAATATGAAACTTTCCATGTCCATGATACCAAAATTACCAAGCTCTTTCTATGTTCCTGGTCCTCAGAACCTGTGTAGCCAGATGCCTTGATTGTCTTAGTTTGCTCCGCACTTGTGTTAAGCTATTTGAGACTTCCCTCTGTAACTCATTAGGGTTCAAATTAATTTTTATCCATCTTCCGTTTGTGTGCCTATGCTTGAAGCTTTCAATTTTGAGCTCTCTTTACACCTTAATTACCAAAGTCAATGTGCTGATGGCAGTTTCTTGTCCTCCTTGGCTGCTATGGTCAGTGGTATTGTTAGAGTAGTACCCACCCGGTTTATCTTCTAACTTGTCACCATAACCACAATAATCTTCTCTAATCTAGTTCTTAATATGTTTGCTTGTTTCATCCAAATCTATTCCTGCTTAACTGAAGTGCACATCAGTTAACCATTGATAATGTGTACTGTACAATTGACATTATGTCTCTGTTTGCTCCGTCAGTTATGTGGAACTTGTAATGTTTTCCTTTTTATAGATGTTCTACACCAGTGTGAGAACTCTCTCCTTATTAAGAAATTGAACTGTAATCTAAACAAAAGGATGGTAGTACTAATGTTGCTTTTGATATATCCTCAAAGTTTAGAAATGGGATTGGATTTGGGAATAGTTATTTCTTTCTGTATAGGAGGAACACAACCAATCTTATACAGTGAGTATCAAGGTGACATGATATTTGGAGCTGACGGAGAGTTGGGTGGCTCAAAAGGTGAGAAAATTGCACTTGTTGATACTTTTTTTTTTTTTTGGGGGGGGGGGGGGTGTGTTGGCGGTTAGATAGTCTTCATGGTCCAGGCTATCAGAGATAAACTTGAGTTTGAACCCCCTCATTCCCTCAAGTTTTTGTTGGCATCAACTTCTAAAGACTACAACTATTACTTTCTTGCATTTATAATGATCTATCACATGAAATAGTTATCATTAGACTCATAGTTAAAAATACATTAATAAAATGGTAATTATTAATACTAAAATACATATTAATAGAAAATGATAGTTGAGTATTGGAGATTACAGAAAGTCAAAGGTGATATATGAAGGAAGCAATTTGTTTCGAATGAATTCATGCACAAGTAATTTTAGTCATTGCTTCCTTCTTGGGAATAGATGTGTAACTGGACCGTCTAGTATACATCTTCAGTGGATGTGAATGACTCGGGAATGCCATAATTGATGTTTCTTGTGGTTTGTCTGGTTAGATGTAATCTATCTTGTAATGCAGATAAGTTCTATAATTTTGTTTTCATTACGATTTCTTTAATTGGATGACAATGTTGCTAATATAATAAATCAACCATCATTATTGCTAACTTAAATATGTTGCATTACAAGGTTGATTACATTATGTTGCTATCACATTACATCGAACTAAATGCCATGCTTTAGGAACTAATTCATGTTTTTTCTCCAGTGAGAAAACTGTGAAAGATTGAGTTTTGCTGATGTAGTGTTTTGACAAGCACATATATAGTTTCACGGGTTATGGGTAAAGGATCCTGAATTTGTTTGCATTTGGGAGAGTGCCTTGATGCTGTCTGCTTATATAGGAAATGAGTGGGATGATAGATCTAGTCTAATTGGAAGTCTGGGGCCCTTTTTTTTTTTTTTTTGACCCAAGGGGCTAACAATTTCATGGCTGTGTCCTTGATGTTCTGTTTGTAAAGTTGACCAAGGGTATCCTCTTTGCATATTGTCTGTCATTGCCAATTCTAGATCATTGCTCATCTGTCCAGTCATTACCAAGTACCACCCCCTGATTCTTCATTTACTTGGTCCATGACTTCCAAATGCTGTAAGTTGCATACCTACCGCAGGCAACTGCTACCCATCTTTCTTAAACCTTTTCTGTGAGCAACCGCCTGCTCAATATTTCCTTGTTATGTATGTACCTGTTTTGTTTTAGGGTCCTGAGATGTTTATTAGGTATACATATAGTGATATTTTGAAATGTAACCTTGGCAAACATCCTTGTTTCTTTAGAGAGATAAGTAAGAAATTGCTAACCTTTCCTACCTTTACTTACCTTATCTATTTTTACCCATCTTACTTTAACTCTAACTAAAATACCTTACATAATATATATATTAAAAAACCCATATATTTCAAGTGATGTGACTGATGTGATTACTTACACTATCTTATAAATATTAATAATAATTATAAAAGATATATTTAAAAACTCATATTTAATTGATGTGAATTACCTTATAATACCTTACCTATCAATAGTTACATGACCTTTTACCTATGTTACTTGGACTCGGGTACGCGTGTCCATATCGGACACGGATACGGGTGTCAGACTCGGCTATTTTAAAGAAATTTTATACATTTTCATTGTAATTTGAAGTGTCGAGTGTCGTATCCTTGTCCGAGTATCAAGGGTCCGACACGGGTACGACAGGGAAAATGAAGAGTTGGAGTAACGTAGCCTTTTACTTCACCTTCCCTGCTTTATTTATTTCTTATTTCTCTAAAGAACAAAGTCATAAACACTGTCGAGCTTTTATTATGTGATGTTTATTGTTATGCCATTACAAACCTTAGGCTATGTTGTCAGAACCAGACCAGACCGGATGGCGTGACTGGTTCAACCGTGAACCGATCAGTTGACCAGTCCGATTTTGGGTTTGACTCGGGGAGCTGTTCAATCATTTAAAAAAATGCCAAACTGGTTCAATTGGGTGAACCAGCTGACCCGAACGGTTCACGGTCATACCGGAATTTTGGTAGTTTAATTTAAAAAAACCGGTATCGATTCATTTTGGTTTTGGCTGGTTCATGTCGGTTTAATATTTTGGTTTGAATATTTTTGAAGTGTATGAACTTTTTAAACTCATGGTTAGTTCATGCTGGTTTTGACCGGTTCAACCATGAACCTATCAAATCGGTCCAACCAATTGAACCATTGACCCACACACCTATTCTGTGACTGGTTGGTCGACATGGCTTTTAGGAATGCTAACTTGTGTGGCTTAAAAGGGGAAGAGGCTGGCAGGGTGTCACATGTAGCCTCTATTCAAGGAAGGATGAAACCCCCTCTGTGTGGACTTGTAAGGATTCTATTCTAAGGCAAAGGCTTAAGATGAAAATATGTTAAGCAAAAATATCACATGACATAGCAATCTGTTATATCATGTTGAGTTGAGGCCTCAAGGGGAACTTGCTGTAACCTGTATCTGTAGGAGCATTCCTTTTTTGTGTCTTGCAATATTTGCTCACATAACTATACTGTCTTTTGGTCTTTAGATCTGTCTACCTTTAAAAAGTTCTTCGGCTGAACACCAGCGCGTTTTCTCGGCACATGTGCCTTATACTCTTGTATGCTATCTGTTTGACAATTTAACCTTTGCTTTGATGGGTGTTTTGGGGTTTGCCTCATAATTTTGGCCTTGAGTGTCTCGGCTATTCTTTTGTTGTGCTTAAGAACAGGACATCAAACTTTATCGTGGTTTTAGTTTCTTCTTTGTGTAACTTGTGGGAGATGAAGGTGGTTGATTGTTGTCGGTAAGCCTTCGAAGGAGACCACAAAGTTCTGGCACTGTTGCGAAAATTGTTTTTTGATGCAAATCTCATCATGTTTGTAAAGCTATTTTATGGAACAGGAGATTGTCATATGTAAATAATCAGAGTCTTAGATGGTGTTTTCTTTTAGCTGCGATTTCGTACAATTTTATTTACCTGTAGTTGGAGTATCTTTTATGGCGCTTGTATTTTCGTTGAAGGCGAGCATTTATGCTGCTGCTCGTGGGCCAAGGACATCAAAGTATGAAGATAGCTCATTCTAGGTTTTATTTTCAAAGTCTGATAGGACTGTCAAGAAATTCTTTTAATGTGATTGTGGATTCTTCAAATTGGCATACTTGCATTTTTTTTTATCATTATTTCTTGAAGCCATTTGGCAGAGTTAATTGGGAGTGCACTAGGGTTCAATCTTTTGGCTTATTGTTGTGGTTGGTGGGTTGAACCTGAACTTGGTGTGGGTTTGGCCTGTGTTGTCAAACCTGAACTGCGAGACCCGGTTCAACAGGTTCATCTAGAAACTGGTAGCCTGGCCTGTACGGATTGCACATCAACTTTGCCTCGCAGTTCAAACCGATAGTAACCAGCCACGCCGGGTTTTTACCCGAATGAACCGGGTGGTTTCTGGTCGAACCTAAAGGAGCCCAAAACAGATTTCAAGATCTGTTTATAGACATTAACTGAAAGAAAATCAGATCTGTTTAAGCGAGAGGAAGTGGATGAATGATGCAATTCAAAAAAGCCAGTTTAATTATCTTGTTGGGGTGGGAGAGAGAGAGCAAAAGAGGAGATTACTAACGAGAAAGTAGAAGCAGAGGTGAGGTGGAATGAAATGGTTTTATTTCTTAATGTACATAACATAAATTATAATTATAGTAAACAAAAATGTGAAAACACTACAAATATAGAGGAGAAAATCTAACAATAAATAAAAATAAATCATAATGTTCAATAAAATGCTAAAAATAAACCTATGGAGACACTTGGAAATCAAGCAAAAAAAAAGTCTTACTTCAAATTGTTAACCATCTAAATACTCCTTAAAAAACAACAGTTATACAGACAGACAGTTAAAGAAAAATTGAATAAATCAGCCAAAAGTCAAACAATTACCTCCTCTGTTCTATATTAATTGTCATTTTAATTAAATTTGATCGTTAATTACTCATAAATTACAATGAGTTACAAATTTTTAGTATGAAATTATCATAACTCATTGTAATTTATGAATAATTAATAATTAAAATTTAATCAAAGTGTTAATTAATATGAAACGGAAGTAGTAATAATATAGTCGATTACTAAAAACAATCAATATTCAATAGTCAATAACTAGTTTTCAAACACCTCCCTCAGCCCTTGCCCCTGCAAAAAGCTTTCCCATTTTTTTCGGATGAAGCTGCACAGCCTCTTTAATTAATTAATTGTGCATTCGTTTCCATCTGTATATGATTTTATTTTTAATGGAAGTTTGTTTTTCAATTGTTATTTGCAATTTTTCTTATAGAATTTCTTATTATCATACACTGGCTTAAAAACATTCTAACATTTACAAATTAGTAACTAGCTTTTTTTAATTTTTTTATAAGTTTCAGTTTTAACTTATTTATTTAAGTTTCATTATTGGCAAGAGTTAGGTTTGAGAACATAGGGTTTTTATTCGCTATATGAAATTTCTTTTCCTACTTGTGACTGGGTTTTTTCGGTTTTGACCGATTGAATAGATAATCCAGGTCAACATTTTAACTTAATTGAATAGGACCGATTAGTTGAAGGTTTGACTCACTATAAACCAATTCGGTGATTGATCCGGGTTTTACGACATAGGAGTTGACAATAAATCCATTCCTGTTAAAATCCATTAAAAGCTGCCCCGTTCAAAACCTGATTAAGGCCCCATTCTTTTGTGCGTTGCGTTTGCGTTTGCGTTGTGGTGGAAATAGTTAAAAAATAATGGTAATTCGCGTTATGTTGCGGTATGATTGCGGCAAGTTGCGTTGCGTTTGGGTGCGTTAACGCATAAAAGAACGGGCCTAAGTATGAAAATATATCTCTAGTGGGCATGGGGTGGGTATGGGTTGGGTTCTAACAAAAAAAGGGTACGAGTCCGGGTATAGGCTTCACCTATTGTTTACCCATGAGCGCTTTGTACTCGAATAGTCGAATACAAAAGTTCTATAAATATGGTACAAATTGATCATGCTTACTCACCATGTCCATCCAAATAAATTATATTTCACTCATCTCAACTATATGTCTATATGTAATCATGCTCGTATTGTGATTTGTGATCTTATTTCAACTTAATTACATGTTGAATGCTCATTCATTCACTTTTCGTATTCTACACTTGGTCTCCTATCTTTCATTTATCAATACTAGATCTGTGGCCCGTCCTACGGACGGGTTATGATCCTATTGTTTTTAATGTGTGATAAATTTCTCTTATTTATCACATTTTTAGTTATATTATTCCACCTTTTTTCACATTATTAATTCTTTCTTATCTATTTTGCATGATATCTATTTAAAAATTTATATATTTAATAAATAATATCACTAATATGATTTGTCTTACTCACAATACCTTAATAAAAATGATAAATAATATATTTTAAAATTCATATACTTAAATGATGTAACTTATGAGACTTAGATTCTCAATCACTATCTAATATGCCCACTCTATTCCACCTTTCCCACCCGCCAAATATATTACAATTTTCTTATATATATTTGGTGTACTAATGCACATAGAATATATTATATTAAACACATTTTAGTTGACCTTAGATTTTGATAAGTATAAAAAGTTAGAAACAACGATATAAGTATTTATAATTTTATATGTAATGCCACATTCATTTTTAAAAAAACAATGTACATTAATTTAGTTTATATACTCGTAAAAATTATAATGATGATTTAAAAATGGTCATATGTTAAGTCTCTTAGCATTTTCTATTGTCAAATTATATCCAACCCGCATTAATTTGATCCGAAAATATACCTCACCCGTACTGACTTGAAACCGGAATACACTTAACCCATATTTACTTGAACCCGAAATAAACCTAATTCGTATTTACTGGAACCCGAAATATACCGGGCCCGTATTTAGCTTGTCTAGATATACAACCGACACGTATTTAACTCACTTTCTGAATTGATTGGTTTGGACATAAAGTTTTATTTGATGCTAGACGACACCTTATTTACTGTAGCACGAGTTAAAAGTTATATAATTTTATTATACATATTTGGTTTAATAATGTACATAAAATATATTTTATTAATCATCTTTTAATTTACCTTGGATTTCAATAAGTATGAAAAATTACAAATAACAAGTATTTATAATTTTATATGTAATACTATGTTCATTTTTCAAATATAATGCGCATTAATTTAGGACCTATTCTTTTTTGCGGTACCATGCGGTGCGGTACCGTACCACATCGCAACTCACTACAATCCAACATAATCCACCACACTTTTCCTTTTACCATTTTAATAAATATCAAAAATTTTCAAATAATTATAAAATCTTTCAACACCCATTTTATTATTTCAACTACAACTTACCATAATCCACCACAACTCACCGCAGTCCACCGCATCGTAAATAACCGCACCGCATACTTACCGCATAAAAGAACGACACCTAGTTTGCATATACTCATAAAAATTATGACGCTTTAAAAATTGTCATATGTTAAGACTTTTAACGTTTTTTATTGTCAAATAATATTCAACTCGTATTCACCCGATTCCGAATATACATGACCCCTATTGACCCGAACCCAAAAAACACGTAAACTCATATTTATTTGAACCCACAATACACCTAACTCATATTTACACGAACCCGAAATATGTCGGACTCGTATTTGCCTTATCTAAATATAAACCAAATATGTATTTATCCCACTTATTATAAACATATTTGGTCCTCCCCCACATTAAGCCTCTTTATATTTTGAGGGCAAAAATGTAAATTTGACTCTCAAACAATTTTTGGTCCTCCCCCCCCCATACAATAAGCCTCTTTATATAAAGAGAAGATTTCGAGTTATGTAACTGTTGATATATTACTCTTGTTGACTATATGAGAATTAATTGTGTACAGCTCAACACTTGTATGTTGGTTAGTTGAGTTTAGCTTTAGCCTTTATATTGCTTTCTCCAGTCTGTACAACACTACACTTTCAATTTCAAGAATGAGAAAAGTTTGATCTTTCTCTCTCTACAATTTCCTCTCCCCAAAACCTTCATGGTATCAGAGCAGGCTTCAGTCCTGACTCACGAATTCTTCCGCAAATCTCTACAATTGTTGATTGTTTGTTTTGGTCCTCTCTTCGATCCAATTTGTCGATCGATTTTGTCCGATGATTCATCTTTAATCGATTGATCTGCATATTCGATCAATCCATTCTTCGCATCTTAGAAAATTAGGGCTTCGCTCTTTCTCTTGAACGATCGAGTCTGTGGTTTTGCTTTCTATGAGATCTTACGCCATGGCTGCAATGGGAAGCAACGAAGTTCAGATTAAGCCTTCTGATCCGCTTTACCTTCATCCATCTGATCATCGGGGACAATTGTTAGTCGCGGATGTCTTCGATGGTGACGATTTCGAGAAGTGGAAGCGCTCAATGCAAATCACTCTCTCGGCAAAGCACAAAACATCTTTTCTTGATCCGAAGTTTACAAAACCTCCAGAATCGTCTCCTTTGTCATCTCAATGGCAACGATGCAATGATATGGTGTTATCATGGTGTAGACACCCAAAAAGTGTCTCGTAATTATTATAATTATTGTAAATATTTTTATTTTTTATTTTACTTTAGAAAAAATTCCAAGGAAAGTGAAATGCAAAAAAAAAAATAAAAAAATAAAAAAACCACAAAAGAAAAACCAGACCATTTCCTTTTGGCACGCAACCCAAGGCGACAACGGGCTGGGCGGAGCAGGATCCGGCCCACATATCGCCAGGTATTGTGGGCGGATTCTGCCCGACCCAACGCGCCCCGGCTCACCTCGGGAAGCGTGCCCTAATTTGATCCGCGCAGCTGGGTCGAGATACCTGGCGGTATTAGGTCATTTTTTCCCCTCATTTTTGACCTAAATTCCAAACCCCAATTTCTTCTATAAAAAACCCCTCTCATCCCTCACTTAAACCCTACACCGAAATCACCCTGGCGTATTGACACTTGGTGATTTCACTTTCTTCTTCTCCCCTCTTCTTCTCTCATTTTTGCATACACTTAATTGGCATCGTTATTTTCTATTTCTCTATTCTTTTTCCATTCATATTATTTTGTAACTTGAGTTAATCCTAAACTCGACCTAAATAATATGGATTGCTTGTGAATAAAGGTACGTTCTTGTTTAATTATTTATTTCTTATATTTATTTCTCGTTTTATTATTGCATTTGTATGCAACTAAATAACATTAATTACGCTAATTAATACTCCGTTCTACTCTTGTCTTTCCCCCTCTTCTTCTTTCTTTTTATTTTAACTGGTTTAGTAAAGTCCGTTCGTTGAACGGGCGGATTCGGGAATTTTTATCTCCGAATTCGTAACCTTACCCCCGGATCCGAATCTTGTGGTTCGTGGAGTCTTCTTTTTCTTGAGTTTATTAATTCTCGTTCAAAAATTAATTGGCGACTCTCCCTTCTTTTCTTTCTTTTATTTCTCTTTTTCGGATTTCAAAAAGTTAATTACGAAAATACAAGTTTTCTTAGTTTTTTTTTGGTCCGAGTCCCTAAGTTCGGAAGTAGGTTCCGAGGTCGGGACGGACAGAAACCTGGTGAAAAAGCAGCTTTCAAGGTCTCGTCGCTTCGGTGAATCACTTGAGCCCTGATACATTTTCGGTGCCATGGAGCTAGACCAGTGAGCTATTACGCTTTCTTCAAAGGATGGCTGCCAAGGCAGTTTGTTCTCCATTCTGATCACGAGGAACTAACTAGAAAGCGGTTCTTGCTCTGGTTTCAGGGAATCAATCCCTAAAAAGGACGGCCCGGACCTGACTTCCGGATCAGGGCCATTTTCTGGATTCCCGGCCCACGATACCTGCAGGTATCGCTGCCTCGGTCCCGGGTTCGAGTCTTCCTTTTTTTATTTCTTCTCGCTTTTATTTCTTTTATTTCGTATTTTACTTTCTGTTTCGAAAAGCTAAAAAAAAAGATTTTATTTTTTTTCTTCTGTCTCGAAAACAGATCCCGAGGCCGGGGCAGGCACAATACCTGCAGGTATTGCTACAGTAAACCGCCCCGAGCCAGTCCCGGGGTTCTCTGTTTGTCTTTTTTTTTTCGTTTCTTTCTTTTTTATTTTCTGTTCACTTTCTGAATAAATAAAATTTTCAAACTTTAATAAAATCTAAAAAGAAAAGGAGTTTACTTGAGTTTTAGTTTTAATTTATCTAAACGGAAATTCAAGCAAATCTTCTCAAAGAAAAGACACCCCTTTCGATTCGCCGTTTACCGCGAGGGATACCACGGGGATTTTCCCGGGTCCCACAAATGGCGACACCACTGGGGACTTACTTTAAGAGGGTAAAACTTGAAAAACCGGATTTTTATTTTTTTTTGAGTAGAAAAGGAGAAATTAATTCTTGTGATTTTTATTATTTAGTTAGGCATCGTGCATACGGACCTCCATCTCGGTTTTTAATAACTCGGGATGAACCCAAAGGTACCGTTTAGGTTAACCCTTTTTCCTTTTCGGGTAAAGTATGTTTCCGGATTCAAGGAATGAACCTTACATTCCGAGAAGTTCGTAAATTGCTTTCCCACTCATGAAGCACTCCAATTTTTTTTTTTTTTTTTGGGATTATGAATTTACATTTTCCCTTAAAACTTTGCGAGAAACACACGGGTCACACTACTATAAATTACATAGAATTTGTGGCGAGTGAGAGACATGAGTATGATAGTTTTAGGTATCCGACCTTAAACCCGTGAATATAGAACCTCGGTTAGGTGCATTACCCATTTTGTATGCTATGTGCATCCTAGTTGTGATATATGTAAATTATGTGCTATATGTTTTTCTTTTTTTTTAGAGTCGGTCTCATAAGGTCTTTCCCTCCAAATATCGCTCTAGTGTGGGCAATAGTCATGCAAAAGTTAAAGAAGACCTAGAGGTCTCTCTTGGGCCCAAATCAAAGAAGTTTGATTAAGCCCGAGATCTTAACTTGACTTTGTCCAACCCTTGGTTGTATTTGGGCCCATAAAGTGTATCCGGTCATCATTCGAATCTGAGTTCATTAAAACTTTAATGTTGACTCGATCTTATGATGATCCGATGGACTTTCCCCGTACATAGTCTCATTTTAGGCTAGAGGTCATCATGCAAGCCCAATGTTGGGTGAGTTAAGACAAAAAAAAAGTCAACATATACGCATGGTCTGCATTAGGTTGTTCATATAGGTCATTAGGTCATGGCATGCATCGGGTAGGCACGTGTCGGGTGTTGATGTTGTTCTAATATGAAATTTCCATACAGGAAAAATAGGACCTAAAGAGTCAAGAGTCAAGTCCTGGGCTAGGGTTGGATCTCGAAGGCTGATAGGTTTCTCACCGAACCCGACTGCAACATCGAACAGGAGTCTATCCGCCGACACCGACGCGGATACCTCATCCCAAGCTTCGCTCATAGACAGTGATATAGTGTCCATTTCGTCCGACTTCATGGCTGAAAACAATGATCAAGATCAAGAAACCTATGGCCAACTTGTTACGGCAGCAGACCTCTCAGCCTTAGTGCGAGATATTCGTACCCTGATTGATACAAGGTCCAACCAACAAGATCGTAGAATGGAAGGCGTTGTCCAAGCCATTCAAACGATCAATGAAAAGATAGGCATAGGGCAAGATGTCCCTGATGAAGATGACCGAAGCGTAAGGACTATGCCCCGGGATGAGCAGTTCATGCCATTTCGGGACAATAGGGTCGATAATCTTCAAAACCTGCTTAGACAAATCCCTCAATTTAGAGAGCATTTTCTGGATATCGGCTTACCAAGCACTCCTCAAGCAAGACTCCCTGATAAGTTCTCGTTAACTGAGAAGAAATTTAAGGCTATGGAGAATCCCACTCATCATGTCCGCAGCTTTGCGCGCATGATGGTCTTAAAGGAAGTGGACCCTAGCTTATATGCTCATGTTTTCCCATGGACTTTAAGCGATGAAGTTCTAAAGTGGTATTACACCTTACTGTTGGATCTCCAAGAGAACTGGGAAGCTACTTATAAGGCTTTCATCCAGCAATATACAGCTAGCCAAGACGCTGATGTAACCGTGAGTGACATGGCGACAATTAAGCAAGGCGAAGGAGAATCATTCATGAACTATTTTCATCGCTGGAGTGCACAAAAGGCCCTGATGACTGATAAGGTGACTTTGGATTACCAGATCCAAATTTTCATACAAGGGTTGAAGCCAAGATATGCCAACATGATGGAATGCCACCGATTCCGATTTCACCAAGAAATCTGGGTTAATGGTAGAAGCCAAACTTGAAAAATCTGCAACTTCATCCGGATGGAGGAACTCCACTTCCACCAAAAGGGTTGGTGGAACATCCAACCAGCAACCAAAAGTTGTTGAAGCACATGTCATTCAAAGGTTTAACTCCTATACACCCCTCGACACATCGTACGCCGAGGCCTTAGATCGTCTTGTGAAGAAGGGAAAAATTGAACTTCCCCCTATCAAAGCTGAACCTGAAGTAAAAGGAAAGAACTGGGACGCGGGGAAATTCTACAATTACCACCGCATGCGAGGTCATGATACCGAGAGATGCTTTACTCTTAAAAATGTCATAGAAGGGATGATCCGTGACCAGACTTTACCCCTACCCAAAGCGGCCCAACAAAAGCCTAACAACAAGAATAATCCATTCAGGGTCGCCATGATATCCAACGCTTTAGAAAGTTGGGACCCCACCATCTTCATCACTGACATAGGGGCTCCAAAATTCAAGGTTTACGCCCCGGGCTTCATGCATATCAACGGAATATGGGATAGCGATGAAGAGGACGTGTATCAAACTGACATGACTTCCTGGGATTCCGACCCCGAGGATACATGCAAAGAGATCACTCCTAAGGTTGGATCACTCAAGATAAACCCGGGAGACGAAGGAGAAAACCTAACTAAGGAAAATGAACAGTCAAAGATGGTCCTCAAAGTCACCCGGGAGGATCATCAGCTGGATGACTATGCTGATACTGCATTTCTTACCAGGTCGGGGAGAACCAGCCAGAAAGACCCAACTCCTCCACCACCAGTTGCTCCTATACCTATGAACACACAACCGACTGAGGCGATCCCGGTAGAGGATGCATTCCTTAAGCAATTCAAGAGGACTAAAGTTGACCTCACGATCTGACAACTATTGAATACTTCCCAGACGCATCGTCAAGCACTCTTGAATGCACTGAACCGAATCCAAGTTCCCTCGGACACTCCACCTGAGGACCTCGTTGCATTTGTGACTACACTGAAGCCAGGTATCACTTTCGATGAGACGGACTTGCCAAGGGAAGGATACGCTCACAATAAAGCTCTATACTTAACCATCATGTGTTCCAATAAGGTTGTCCCACTTGTGCTAGTGGACAATGGATCAGCGGTCAACATATGTCCATGGAGAACTGCCCAGAAGTTAGGTATTCAGCGGCATCATCTGGCACAACAAACTGTTCAACTCCGTGCTTATGATAATTCTCCAAGAAGGACTTTAGGTTCGGTAATCTTACCCATAACCATCGAACATGTCACCCGAAATGTCGAATTTCTGGTTATCGACATCCCGGCTTCTTTCAATCTACTACTTGGCCGAACATGGCTGCATGAGAATAGGGCGGTTGCCTCCACTCTGCATCAAAAGGTGAAGATGATAATTCAAGGCCAAGTCATCACCATAGGAGGTGAAGAAATTTCTGCTATCGTCACCTCGACAACGCCCGTGTTGGAAGTCGAACACAACTCCATGGATGAAGAGTTTCAAAACTTCGAGTTTGTGGCCATGCTGAGTCTGAACGAGGCCCCTTTCGATTTTGACCAGCATTCCAATCGTAAGGTCAACGTATCTTAAGGAACATGGGATATTTTCCGGGGCAATCCCTAGGGAATCCAAGTAAGAAGTCTAACTTCCCATACCTAATGCCTAGAAGCTATTACTCTTTTGGTCTCGGGTACACCCCAACCGAAGAAGAAATTAGACTTGCTAAGTGGGCAACTGCCAGGAAGAGGAAGGCTGACGACCCACCGCTGCTCTCTGAGACTAGGCCTTATCCTTTGACCCTTAACGGGCAATTGATCAAGGAAGGAGATGACTTTCCCTACTATGGGTTCCCGGAGCCTTATTATCTCAAAGAGGAAGGTATCCAAGTAGCTGGCTTGGAAATTTTTAATGACTGCATGATCTTAGAGGAAGGACACTTCATCCCAAGTCGGGATAAGAAACCTCCTCTCGAATGGACACATTTAGCTGGAAGTAGCATCTTTGGTCTTCTGTTCGGCCAAGAGGCTCATCATGATGACGACCCGGGCAACCTCCTTGTTGCAGCCCTTTCTAATCCAGGATTTGATCCAAGCAAGCTGATAACTGAAGATGGAAGCTGCCGTGAGATATCGTTGGTGGACGTCGATGCTGGAAAAGAATTCACTGTAGCCTTAGGAGAGTCTTTTGAGTTTTTCAAGTCTGGTCCTAGTTTCCCTTCTGTTGAGTTAAAGTCCGTTGAGTAAGTCCTAGAATTTTTCTTTAATGTACTCGTTTTCCCTAATTCAATAAAATGAACGTTTGTTTGCTTATCCTAATTTCTTTCCCTCTTCCCTAAACTGTTTTTGCCAATAGTGATGCTGAATTAATGGACTCAAAAGAATTAATAAAAGCTGTCGAAGAACATGAAAATCACACAACCGTAATGGAGGAAACAATAAGCATTAACGTAGGAACCTTAGAAAACCCTCGGGAGTTGAAACTCGGGAAATCATTAACATTGGAAGAACAAACGGAGTACACCGAGCTGCTCAAAGAGTTCATCGATGTGTTTGCATGGTCTTACGAGGACATGCCAGGGATCGATCGAGAGATAGCCGAACATTCTCTTCCCTTGTATCCGGATGCAAAACCAGTCAAGCAAAGGCTTAGAAGGATGAAACCTGAGTGGTCACGTAAGATTTTATCGGAGGTAGTAAAGCAGCAACAAGCGGGCTTTATCAAAGTAATCGAGTATGCAGACTGGTTAGCTAACATTGTACCCGTGCCCAAGAAAGATGGAAGGGTAAGAATGTGCGTTGACTATAGAGACTTAAACAAAGCAAGTCCTAAGGACGACTTTCCACTACCTCACATCGACATTCTGGTAGACAACACATGCGGGCATGAATTACTGTCCTTCATGGACGGGTATTCAGGATATAATCAAATCAAGATGGCAGAAGAAGACATGGAAAAGACTGCCTTTACCACACCATGGGGAAACTTCCATTATGTAGTAATGCCGTTTAGGTTAAAGAATGCCGGGGCTACTTACCAAAGAACGACCACAACATTGCTATATGACATGATGCATAATGAAGTGGAAGTATACGTCGACGATATGATTGTTAAATCAAAGAAACGCGTAACATATACCGCCACTGAGAAAGTTCTTCGTTCGATTAAGGAAGTACAACGTGAGATTGAATCCACAAAAATGTACCTTTGGAGTCACCTCTGGAAAGTTACTCGGCTTTGTGGTCAGTTCAAGAGGCATTGAAGTAGACCCAGCCAAGATTAAGGCTATTCAAGACATCAAACCACCTAAGACCGAAAAGGAAATTCGAGGATTCCTTGGAAGAGTTCAATATATAAGTCGTTTCATCTCAAAGCTAACCATGACATGTGAACCTTTGTTCAAAAAGTTAAAGAAGGGGACAAAACCGCAATGGGATGAAAAATGCCAAGATGCCTTTGACAAGATCAAAGAGTACATGACACATCCACCTGTGTTAATGTCACCTGTACCCAATGAACCATTACTGCTATATCTCACCATTACCGATACAGCTGTGGGGGCAATGTTGGCTCAGAAAGTTGATGGTCAAGAAAGGGCCATCTACTATTTGAGTAAGAAGTTCCTAGAGTATGAGGTTCGTTACACGGAGATAGAGAAAATGGCCCTGGCTCTCATTTGGGCTACCAAGAAGCTTCACCACTACATGCTTGCACATACAGTGCACATCATAGCAGAAAAGAACCCGGTCAAATATGTCTTAGAACAACCAATAGTCAACAGTAGGGTGGCTCGATGGATGGTGATGCTCTTCGAGTTTAATCTCAAGTATGTACCACAAAAATCCATCAAAGGAAGAGTTGTGTCAGACTTTTTAGCTGATTCACCCTCAAGTGAACCGCACCCTACGGTTTTGGAGTTTCCCGATGAACAAGTCTTCAATACAGATGACGAAACATGGGAAATGCACTTCGACGGTGCATCCAACCAAACAGGATGTGGAGCAGGCATTATCCTAATCTCACTCGAAGGAGCGCATACGCCAATATCCGTGAAACTTGACTTCGGGGTTACCAATAACGCGGCCGAATATGAAGCTTGCATTCTAGGCATGCGAGCTACAGTGGAAATGAACATCAAGAGGTTGAGGGTCTCAGGAGACTCCAACCTTGTGATCAATCAGGCCAATCATCATTGGAAAGTAAGGGACGAAGATATGGCCACCTACCAAGCCTATTTAACCAAGCTTTCCGAGGAATTCGATTACATCACTTTCACGTATCACAAACGTGAAGACAATGAACTGGCCGATTCCTTGGCCAAGCTCTCATCATTAGTCGCCATCCCGGTGGGGATAACGGAAATGCCTGTAATGGTTCAAAGGAAGAGTGAACCGGCATATGTAGGCACTTTAGATATATGTGAGGTTAGCCCAGATTGTTGGTATTATGACCTTTACATATACCTAATAAAAGGGGAATACTCAGATGGACTGGAACCAAGAGCGCACAGGGCTATTCGACTTATGGAAGCTCAGTACTGCATAATTCAGGATAGACTCTACAAGAAGACTAGCACGGGTTTAACCTTACTGTGTGTTGATAAAGTGGAAGCCGAGAAGATTATGGAGGTTATACACAGTGGAGAATGTGGTCCACACATGAATGGCAGGATCTTAAACAAAAAGATTCAGAGAGCTGGTTATTATTGGACCACTATGGAGGCCGATTGTCATGCTTTCGTTAGGAACTGCCTCAAATGCCAAATTTATGGGAATTTATAGCATCAACCTCCAACCTATCTCACTACATTGACTTCTCCGTGGCCTTTCTCGATGTGGGGAATAGACATCATCGGTAAAATATCTCCTACCGGTACCGGGGGCCATGAATTTGTATTAGTGGCTATTGACTATTTCACGAAGTGGGTTGAAGCGGCATCTTACACCAAGATCACTTCCAAACATGTGGCTAAGTTTATACAGCAGAACATCATCTGTAGATACGGAGTGCCGCATGAAATAATAAGTGATAATGGAAGACATTTCATGAAAGAAGTCACCGAACTGCTCGAGAAATACAAGATCCAGCATCACCATTCGTCAGTTTATAGGCCACAAGCCAACGACGCCGTGGAAGCAGCCAACAAGTCTTTAAAAAGAATCCTTGAAAAAATGGCGGTAACTTATAAAGACTGGCCTGATAAGTTACCCTTTGCTTTATGGGGGTATCGAACGTCGATTCACACTGCTACCGGGGCAACCCCATACTCGTTGGTATATGGGATGGAGGCTGTGTTACCCATAGAGATAGCAATGCCTTCCTTGAGGATAGTGGCAGAAAGCCAAATTCCCAAGGCAGAGTGGGCTAGAACTCAGTATGAAGAGTTGATCTTGATTGACGAACGAAGATTGAGAGCCATGCATAATGTCCAGGTTTATCAGAATAGAATTTCAAGGGCTTTCAACAAGAAAGTGAAGCCTAGAAATCTTAAAGAAGGAGACTTGGTCTTAAAGGAGATGAGAGCAGCAGTTCAAGATCCGCGAGGAAAATTCAAGCCGAATTGGAAGGGGCCTTACGTCATCAAGACTTTACTACCGGCAGGAGCTGCCATCTTGATTACTCCCGAGGGCGAGGAACTGTCTCAACCAACCAATCTAGATCAATTAAAAGTGACATAGCTAAGACACTGGATTCGACCCAGAAACTTAGCAATGTTTAGAAAAAGGAGAGGTGAACTTCGAAGGCCTGATTCTACTCTTGTAGATACGTAGGAAACCCGCGAGGGTCCGGCCCATATCTTTTTTTTTCTTTTTAGTTGGAAGGCAATAGATGTAATAAAGTCCATATATATTATTGATATTTTATATTAATAATAATAAAGTTCGCTACATTTTGCTTTAGTTTCCTCCTAAGAAGTACATTACTAATGAAATTCAAATATAACAATAATAGTCCTAAAAGATTACAAGAACATACTTGTAACTTTATTCAGCATCAAATTAAAAATAACTATTGGCTTAAGCAGATTCAATCTTTCTTCTCTTTCTCGGGCCTCTTGCTAGGACCAGCATCCTTATCTTTTGGAGGTGGGCGTGCTCTCTTCTTAGGCTTCTCGTTGTAGACTCGAGGCTCTTTCCCCTTTCCCTTCCCGGAAGGCTTGGGTTCAGCTCTTTTAGGGGGAGACTTACGCTCTCTAATAACCAAGGAACGCAAAGCAGGTTCCCGGGTAACACGCCGAGCTGGCGGCTTCCTCACGATGACCTCTTCCTTCTTCTTCTTTTGCATGGCATCCCACCTCTTGTATTCAAAACCGAGCCTGTTGAAGACTGAAAGTTGTCCTTTCTCATCTTCTTCTCTTAGTTTCACCCGCTCTTCAGGATCTTTCTCAGTCAACCATTTGATGAAAGCTTTGGTTACATAAGTAGTGGCAACCTGTGTCTTATCCTTGGGGGCTTGAATAGCAGGAACATGACTCCAATAGGAGGCCCAACCCTTCGCAACCACATCGGTGACTTCATGAGGCTTCTGAGGAGTACAGTCTAGCAAGGGAATGAGTTGCTTCCTCCCCATTTGGCGCATCGCCCTCAAAGGAAAGTAATAGGTACAATGAGGGAGACTAATCAATCTCACATGGGAGGTTCCATACTGGGGACATACATAATGATGGGCTCCCCACCACTCTATCCACCAGTTGACGGGAGGACTCTTCTTGAGGCGCTTAATCCAAGAGCCCATGGACTCCTTCTCATCCAAGAAGAGCTTACGGTGTAGAATTCTATGAACCTTCCGATCCACCAAAGTCAATGGAGGAGCCATCTGCCTTAGATGTTCCATTAGCCAAATCTGCACAAGAGCAAGATCAGGTCAGATGAAGAAGCTAAAGGTTTTCTCCGGACTGGACAAAATGCAGTAGACGGGGCACCATGCCTGCATGCATGGTGGCCTGCCCAGACCCGAGTCTGTCCGAACAGAACAGAAAAATCCCGGGATAGACTACAATACCTGCAGGCATGGCAGGCTGCCCAAACCCGAGTCTGTCCGGACAGAACAGAAAAATCCCGATGTACTACAATACTGCAGCATGGTAGTCGCATGCACCCGAGTCCGCCCAATGTAATGTAAAAATCTCGGGACAGACCGCAATACCTGCAGGCATGATATTCTAGACAGACAACAAATCATACCTGGAGAAGAAGCAGACTCCCACGCCATGTCTCTGTCTTGTCTTGCTCATCCAGACCCATGATGGTTTCGCCCAGTACTAAAGGAGTGGGGTTTCTTCCACCTCTCATGTCATCCAAAACATTGATCAGACATACCGGGATAAACCCTGACCCCCCATGGTGAAAAAGGAATTGCCCTAGAATGCATAAAGCCGCTGCTCTAACCCTAATCTCGGGACCGAGGTTTAAGGCTTCAGGTGATTGGAAATATTCTAAGAGGGTCAACAAGTGTATCTTTCCGCCAATTAAGATACTCCCTAAGACTTTTCCAGGCAGGCATAACAAGTTTTGGAACTTTGAAGGTGCATTGTCAAGAGGGATAGGGAGTGCAGGCCAAGCTAAAGAATCCGCACCCAACAAAGCATCCCATTCTTCAACCAAAGGACATAACTCAGCCTCCCCAAAGCGGAAAACATGCATCACTGGATCCCACAGTGCAATGCATGCGTAGAGAAAGTCTAGAAACAAAACCACTTGTTTCAAGCTCAGAAAAAGGGAAAGATTGTACCTTTGGAGTTCCTTTTTCTCATTCTTTGAAAGAGCGCTCAACCATGCCGAAAGTTTCTTCTCAAAAGCCATGAGCGTCGGCACGAAAATCGAGGCACGACGGCACGTTTTTCGAGGCAGAAAACCGGATAGTCTCGGGAAATTCCTCACGGCAGAAGCACATTGCCCACAATACCTGCAGGTATTGCTGGGAAGAACGATAATTCTTTGGGGTGCAGAAACCGAGATGTCGACGGGATGGGTCTTTAGGACAATACCGCCAGGTATTTATAGGCAGGGGCAGTTGATCTTTTTCCTTTTCTTTTCTTTTCTTTATTCTCTCATACATTATATTTATTTCCTTCCTTTTATTTTATTCTCACATGTTTATATTTATTTTCTTTCCTTTTCATTTCTTTTATTTTATTCTCATATGTTTATATTTATTTTCTTTCCTTTTCTTTGCTTTTATTTATTTTCACATATTTATATTAATTTTCTTTCCTTTTCCTTTCTTTTATTTATATTTATTTTCTTCCCTTTCATTTTCTTTTATCTATACTTATTTTCTTTCATTTTCTTTTCTTTTCGTTACTTCTTTTTCTTTTCTCTTTTACATATTTCCTTTTTTTTATTATTTTTATTTCTTACATATTTCTTCTTTTCTTATTTCTTTTACTCTTTTCACCTTTTTTTTTCTATTTTATTTTCTTTACTCTTCGTTTTATTTTTTTATTTTTTTCCACATTTTCAAAAAAAAAAAAAAACAAGGAGCTTAATAATGATCGAAGTTCCATTTTGACCTGTCCTGAAATTAATGACAAAATTAATATCCCGACACTTAGGATTTTCCATTTTCTTTTGTTATTTTTTATTTTTTTGGGAAGTGGGGGCTGCACGCACCACCTTGCATTTGCATTTTAATATTGTGAGTCGTAGAATAGAAATACATAATAGTCTCAGAGTCTAAGTACATACATGCATCTTAATAAAACATAAAATAGGAGTCTCAGGCATGACTTTTAGCTAGTACATATATAGAATCTTAAGCTAATACATACAAGGTTTCATAATGCATACATGAAAACTCATCCTGCATAAACACAACCGAGCCTACATCAACGAAGGCGAGAAGAACCGCGAAAGCTATGGCGGTTAGAGCTCGAACCAGCAGGACCAGCACTTGGACCACCTCCGAGGTATTGTCCGCCCCCGGTGGGATCACCAGAAGCACCAAATAAGGCGTCTGCAAAGGCGTTACCAGTCGGAGCAGTAGGGGGCAAGCCGCCCTGAGCAGATCCATGACGACCCATAGGAGGCCATCGGGATGAAGACGGAACATCTCGAGGAGAACTAAAACTCCTGAGCACCTCTGTATCACCTTGACTCTCGAGCATCTCTCAGACACCGAGCCACCAATGATCTCCGCATCTAACATCGCCAAGAAGCGAGCACTCAAGATCACCGACGGACAGATTATCGCCGCCGCCAGAACCGGTGGAACGCCGACCGTAACTCCCACTAGATCGCGGCTCGCACGACGCCAAAGATGGTGACTCGATCTACGATCGCATGGCCGCAGAATGACCCCAAGATGGATGATCCGAGTATTGCAAAGCCCAGATCTTGGCGCCAACGGATCGCCCACGCTATGGGGAGTTGCCTCACGATCTCCTCCAAATGAATGACCATGGCCATGAGACGAACCATGGCCCCCGCGATCACCGGGACGGAATGTTGTTCATCATCTCGAGAACGGTTACCATGAGCACCTCTTCCCTACGTGATAGTTGTATATCACGAAACCGCTCTTGTAAAGTTAGGTCATCGACGAGCTAATACCCATGTCGATTGACTAACCAAGGACACGACGACGAGAGGATTCGCCACGTTCGAGATTACGAAAATCCCCAATTGAAAAGCGAGGAGGTTCGGGAAAACGTGGAGGAGAGCCACGCTCGACACTAGAATGGCGAGGAATGATACCATAACCTCCACCGCCTCCTTGAGAATACGACTCAGAACCACCATAACTTCCACCACCTCCTTGAGAATACGACTCAGAACCAGACTCATCAGTACCGGAAGACCGAAACTCATTATGACTGGAGTCTGAATCACTAGGAGATCCTCGATAACGGCCCGAAAGGGAAAATCGACCTTGCAGATGTCGTCCATAGGAGGCACAAAGCTGACACAACTTCTTGAAGCTCCACAGCGAAGGCTGAAAAGAAAAGACAAGGAGACAGTCAGTAGAAAAGTCACCGATAAAAAGGAAATTGGTAGAGAAAATAAAGACTCACCACCACCTCAGTATCCTGACCAGGATACCGGTCGACTAAAGTAACAATACCCGGGGCATCATAATATCGAGAAGGATCCACTAACTGTAAGGAAAAGAGAAGTGGATGAGTTCACCGAAAGTGACAAATGAACAAAGAAAAAATCGCAGCACGTAAACGACGATGGGCCAAGCGATCCAAATAGAGCTCCACTAGCTCTGCATGGTACTCCTCATCATAGTGGGTAGCTAGCATACTCCAAGGGGTCCCGTGACAGGCAGCTTCCCAGTCCTCAAAGCTCAAAGATCGAGGGGCCATAATTTCGGCCGGAGGGTCTGCAGGAATCCAGGGGTCATAAAAACCCAAGATTTGGGAGGAAACTCTCTCACCCAAAAACCAGACGAATCCATAAGGACCTTCCAAGAGGATCCTAGATGTAAAAATACCATCGGCACGGATCCTCATCCCAGCTCTATCGTCAAGGTCCTCCCAAGGACACCAATCCACATCCTCTTGATTTCAACAAAAGGGGAATTGTGAAACGAGATCCGATAAATAAAACCAAGCGCGAAGAGGTACATACCGAAGTCGCATTATCTAGAGCGGCGCGCAGATTCTGAAGGGTGTCTGAGCCCCATCTGTTAGAACAACCCATCGCCTTCGACCATCGGGTAGAGGTAGGAATGGCCTTCATAGTTGCTCTGGTCGTAGGGGCCAGAGCAGGGAAATACTCATAAAGCCACACCTGCATAAATTAAGACAAATTGATGAAGCAATCATGATGTTACAAGGTGAGGAGAGTCTTAAGAGAGTAGTTACCTCTAAGACCTTCCACAAGCAGGGGCCATAATTGTAGAATCGGGACTCCCTATTCGGTAAGTTCGTCCTACACCCCATGCGGAGACCCCGTATGAAGCAAGCATACGCCGCCTCTCCCCATTTCAAATGGCGGATGTTGTTTAAACTGTTAGGTTCTCTAGCCGTAAAAGATGAACGCTGCCTCCAGGATTGGCGAAGAAGGATGCGCCAATAAAATAAGCCAGGATGATGCGCATCTGTTGAGCTAACGGAAGAGCTGGGAAACCCCGAGAACGAATCGCCTCCCTGAAATGCTTATAGCGCAAGGGACGAACCGATTCTTGACCTCCCATCATGGGCCCAAAAAGTTCCAATGCTTGAGGAGAGCCTCTTTTAAAACCCTGGTTGAAATATAGGCGCTGAGTCCCCCAGGACAAGCCAGTAATAATCACAAAATCCGTAGGGGTGACAGCCATCTCGCCAAATCGAAAGTGGAATATATTAGTGGTGTCCCAGAAAAGCTCGCCGAGAGCTCTACCAGAACGGCGAGAGCGAGGCATTAACCACGCCTCCAAACACTGATAAAATGGCAAGAAACCAATGTGTTCCATAACGTCCCGAACAAGGTCGGCATGAGTTTTCAGAGTAGCCATCATTTTTGTGATTGAGCCACAAGTCTTCATACTATCGTCCTAAGTATAAAAGAAAAAGAATTGTCATCAAGTATTGGGGGCTAATAAAGAACTAGGCGAGAAAAATTCAGAAGGATACAATCATGTTCCCTTCGAATTACACTCGCAAGGTTGACCTTCGGATCCTATTTTTGGGGACTTCATGAATCGAAATTTTTTTTATACGCAACGATATGGTAAAATAATTCATTTTCCAAGTCGGAGTTCGTATTAACATACATGTTCTTAATTCCTAATATATTTTTTTTATGAGACTTAATTCGAAAAAATCACAACATTTTCGAATCATACTCTAAAAGAAAAAAATCATATTTTTATGAGAAAAACCTTGAGATTATTAATTAATCTTGATGTTACACTCTAAAAATTAGACCGCACAAGAAATAGTAAAGGGTAAGAAATTTTGGGCCTTAACGTGCGACAAAGATGGTTCCAAAATAATTGGGCCTAGGGGTACAAGTCATCAAGCCCAAAGGAAGTCGCAAGCAGGTATGCATACATGATTTTACGAGAAATAATTCGAGTAATTTTTGGGTTATACTCTAAAATTAAGGACGAATAGTTTTATGAGAAAAACCTCGGGAAAATGGCTAAATCCGACGTTAAACTCTAAAATTATTAGCATTGAGTCCACAAAGTATTCACCAATACATTTTGGGCTAAAAGAAGCTTCAACATAATCGGGCCCAAGCATGTAAATAAATAAGCTCCGAGGATATGCAAGGTATTTAATTTTCTAACAAAGCATGAAAGGCTTACCGGGATTTCCGACCTCCGAAGCCACACATGCTCGTTAGGATATTGCGTAAGGTTCGCTGGGTTAAATCCACCTTCGGGAAACCACTCCTTAGCGAAAAACGTATGGTGGACCCAGTTTGCAGCATGTGGTGCTACATGACCACGGGGCTTTAAGGGTTGCGTCATTGTTAAAAGCAAGCTGCAAAACACAAAAAAAGGAAGGTCAAAATCCCGAGACAAAGCAAAATTCCTCGAGCCAAAATGGGGACTTAAACCCGAGACCATACAAGCAGGTATGGAGCAAACCCGAGACAATACAAGCAGGCATGGGTCCAGCGAAATTTTAGATTTACTTCTAGCCCCGAATTAAAGCTCGAAAATTCAGAAAAATGGAAGAAAAAGACCATACCTGGCGGTATTTAGCTCCATCCAGCGCAAGGGTCGGTGTTTTCCGGGCTCGAAAATCGAGGAAAGGTCGCCGACGAAAATCGATTCACCGACCGTTATACCTGGCGGTATCGACAGAAAAATTCGGGTTTTCAACTTCGAGATTCGAAAATGTTAGCCCGGGAGTTCAAAACTGAGATATAGCCAAGAGCATACCTGCAAGTATTTGGTCCTCGGGCTCGAAATTTTCCGACGAAATTCCAGATCTGAAACCGAAGTAACGCTGAAAATCTGGCAAGAACAGCCACACCTGGCGGTATAGAACTCCGGCTGGCGGCGTGTCTGGCTCAAAAATCGAGGAGCCGCCGACGAGAACTGACCTGCCCGATGGCAATACCTGGCGGTATGACCACCCAGTCTTCGGAATTCGCCGGCAAATAATGCATGCAGCGGCAATCGAACGCCAATACCTGGCGGTATGCTCGTCTCGGTCGATCACATCGACCTCACCGCGGTCGACAGTACCGAGGATGGAAGACCACCACACCTGGCGGTATCCTCGTGGTTGCTGGGTGGTTCTTGAGCCTTTAGAGAGAGAAAGAGTGAGTTTTAGAGAGAGGGGAAGTGAAAGTGAAATGCTTGGTTAAGGATGGAGTGGCCACTCTTTTAAAAGACTCATCCCCAACCTCTCACCTACCCTCTCTTAAATTCAATTAAATGGTCATTTGACCGGTCTAGCTGAATTGACCGGGAAGTTATTATGGGGAGAATGTAAATTTTTTTAATACTCCCTCAATAATAATAAAAAAAATGAAAAATGAATGAAGACAAAAAATATACATACATTATTTTCAAGAGAAAATATGGAAATATAATTTCTATATAACTCAGAAAATAATTTTAATTCTATTTGTGTCTGCATTGTCTTTGATAAACTACAAAGACATTTCAACGACATCGGGAAAGATTGAGCTACATTTTCAACGACATTGGGAAAGACTGAGCTACATTTTCAACAACATCGGGAAAGACTGAACTACATTTTGAACGACATCGGGAAAGACTGAGCTACATTTCAATGACATCGGGAAAGACTGAGCTGCATTTCAATGACATCGGGAAAGACTGAGCTACATTTTCAACGACATCGGGAAAGACTGAGCTACATTTCAGCGACATCGGGAAAGACTGAGCTACATTTCAGCGACATCGGAAGAGACCGAACTACATCAAGAAGGATCGAAGACCTCCAGGCTATACTTTGATCATCATTTTACTCAGACTCGATCAAAGTGGGGGCTAACTGTAGACACCCAAAAAGTGTCTCGTAATTTTATAGTTATTGTAATTATTGTAAATATTTTTATTTTTTATTTTACTTTAGAAAAAATGCCAAGGAAAGTGAAATGCAAAAAAAAAAAAACACCACAGAAAAAAAACCAGACCATTTCCTTTTGGCACGCAACCTAAGGCGACAATGGGCTGGGCGGAGCAGGATCCGACCCACATACCGCCAGGTATTGTGGGCGGATTCTGCCCGACCCAGCGCGCCCCGGCTAACCTCGGGAAGCGTGCCCTAATTTGATCCGCGCAGCTGGGCCGAGATACCTGGCGGTATTAGGTCATTTTTTCTCCTCATTTTTGACCTAAATTCCAAACCCCAATTTCTCCTATAAAAACCCCTCTCATCCCTCACTTAAACCCTACACCGAAATCACCCTGGCGTATTGACACTTGGTGATTTCACTTTCTTCTTCTCCCCTCTTATTCTCTCATTTTTGCATACACTTAATTGGCATCGTTATTTTCTATTTCTCTATTCTTTTTCCATTCATATTATTTTGTAACTTGAGTTAATCCTAAACTCGACCTAAATAATATGGTTTGCTTGTGAATAAAGGTACGTTCTTGTTTAATTATTTATTTCTTATATTTATTTCTCGTTTTATTATTGCATTTGTATACAACTAAATAACATTAATTACGCTAATTAATACTCCGTTCTACTCTTGTCTTTCCCCCTCTTCTTCTTTCTTTTTATTTTAACCGGTTTAGTAAAGTCCGTTCGTTGAACGGGCGGATTCGGGAATTTTTATCCCCGAATTCGTAACCTTACCCCCGGATCCGAATCTTGTGGTTCGTGGAGTCTTCTTTTTCTTGAGTTTATTAATTCTCGTTCAAAAATTAATTGGCGACTCTCCCTTCTTTTCTTTCTTTTATTTCTCTTTTTCGGATTTCAAAAAGTTAATTACGAAAATACAAGTTTTCTTAGTTTTTTTTTGGTCCGAGTCCCTAAGTTCGGAAGTAGGTTCCGAGGTCAGGACGGACAGAATACCTGGCGGTATTCTGGCCCGACCCACGGCCCGGACCTGACTTCCGGATTAGGGCCATTTTCTGGATTCCCGGCCCACGATACCTGCAGGTATCGCTGCCTCGGTCCCGGGTTCGAGTCTTCCTTTTTTTTATTTCTTCTCGCTTTTATTTCTCTTCGTTCGTTTTTTACTTTCTGTTTCAAAAAGCTAAAAAAAAATAAATTGTTTTTTTTCTTCTGTCTCGGAAATAGATCCCGAGGCCGGGGCAGGCACAATACCTGCAGGTAATGCTACAGTAAACCGCCCCGAGCCGATCCCGGGGTTCTCTGTTTGTCTTTTTTTTTTCGTTTCTTTCTTTTTTATTTTATGTTCACTTTCTGAATAAATAAAATTTTCAAACTTTAATAAAATCTAAAAAAAAAAGGAGTTTACTTGAGTTTTAGTTTTAATTTATCTAAACGGAAATTCAAGCAAATCTTCTCAAAGAAAAGACACTCCTTTCGATTCGCCGTTTACCGCGAGGGATACCACGGGGATTTTCCCGGGTCCCACACATGGTTGTGACTCACCCTTCACAAGGATATACGTGACAATGTACTCTTTCATGACACTGCTAGTGAAGTTTGGACAGAGCTAATTGAACGATACAACCAATCCAACAAGGCTCGTCATTTCGAAGGACAACAAGGAGTATGCAGGATATCTCAAGGTACTATGGATATTGCCTCTTATTTCAATAATGCTAAGAAATTGTGGGATGAATTTGCTGTCGTGAGTGCTTTTCCTCGTTGTACCTGTGGCAAATGCGAGTGTGATATCAATGCTCAAATAGGAAAATACCAGCAAGATCAGAAAATAATTCAATTCCTCATGGGATTGGATAGTAGCTACCGAGTCATCCGTGGCAATATTCTGATGATGACTCCACTGCCATCACTGGGCCAGATATATTCTCTCTTGATCCAAGAGGAGCGGCAAAGGCAAGTTCAAGGGGCTGGTCATTTTCAAGCAGAAAGTTCATCCTTCAGTGCTAGTAGCTTTCAAGCTCCTAAGGAGAAGATGCCTGATCCAAAGAAGCCTGATGGCAGGAAGCAACATCTGTTCTGCACTCACTGTAAGAAGAATGGTCATACGATAGATAGATGCTTCAAACTTCATGGATATCCGCCTAAGTCGGGCAGTGACAAGAGGCAAAACAATTTTCCGGTTGTCAATAATGCTTGGGGCGAGTCTTCTTCTCAACGCACAACTGAATTTGCCGCTGCAACAGCTCCGACAGGACCTCCTTTTTCTCTTCCTGGCTTAAGCATTGAACAATCCAAGCAACTTCTTCAATACCTGGGTACTCTGACAGGAGGCAGGCAAGGCCACAGTAACGAGCCTCCAGCTTCCGCAACTCACATGGCAGGTACTATGCTTGTTACAGATGTTGTATGCTCATGTGTTCTGAATAATGACTCATGGATTATAGACTCTGGGGCTAGTGAACATATGTGTGCACAGTCTGGTGTTCTACATGACCTGAAATTATTGCAATCTCCTGTTTTGGTTAATTTACCTAACGGATCTCAGGTTACGGTGACTCATTTCGGAAAATTTAAGATCAATGATGGGATAATTTTGGAGGATGTGTTGCTTGTGCCGGGTTTCAAGTTCAATCTCATTTCTATCAAGAAATTGTGCAAACAATTTGGTTGTTATGCCTACTTTGACGAGTCCATCTGCATGATACAGGCCCCTTCAATGAAGAGGCCACTGGTTCTTGGTAGAGAATCACTGGGGTTATATTTGTTGGACATAAAGTTGGCACAAGGGGTTTCAAGGAGCTCAAGTGTGCAAGAACATTCAGCCTTGACTTCCAAAGGAGATAATTTTGTAAATAATTCCAATAAGGTAGCTTGCGTTGTGAGTTTCGATACTTGGCACAAAAGACTTGGCCATATGTCTCATGGGAAGATGCAGTTTGTACAAGATGCTGTTACTGATTCCAATAAAGACAAGCATTTTTTGTGTGACATTTGTCCTAAGGCTAAGCAACATCGGCTACCTTTTTCTGTGAATCATAAATCTGCCACTACTGCTTTTGAGTTGGTCCATGTGGACACTTGGGGACCTTACCATACCAAGACACATGCTGGTCATAGATATTTTTTGACCATAGTCGATGTCGATACGAGGGCCACTTGGACTCATTTGATGGTCACTAAAGATGAAGCCTTGGGGGTGATCCGATCTTTTATAGCAATGGTCAAAACCCAGTTTAATGCTGCAGTAAAGGTCCTTAGAACTGACAACGCACCTGAGTTAAGTCAAAGTCATGAGATTTTAACTCTCTTTGCTAATGAGGGAATCCTTCTTCAAACTAGTTGTGTCCAAACTCCTCAACAAAACGAGGTTGTGGAGAGAAAACACAAACACTTGCTCGAAGTTTCCAGGGCCCTTCGATTTCAGTCTGGTTTACCTATTCAATATTGGGGAGATTGTGTGTTGGCAGCTACATATATTATCAATAGGATGCCTACAAAGTTGTTAAACAGGAAAACCCCGTATGAAATGTTATATGCTATACCCCCTAATTATCATCAGTTACGAGTCTTTGGATGCCTCTGTTTTGCATCCACTCATAAACAAGGGAGAGATAAATTTCAGCCTCGAGCCAAGGCCTGTGTTTTCATTGGCTATCCCTTTGGCAAGAAAGGATACAAGGTTCTTGATCTTGAAACTCATGTTACTCATGTTTCTAGAGATGTTATTTTTCACAAAGATGTCTTCCCCTTTCTCACTGATTCCTCTACACCTTCTCAAACTCTGTTTCCTCTTAATACAACTTTTGAGTCAGAGGATGCAGGTAACTCTCTTCTTAGTTATCCTTGTCCACCTACAGCAGTGAATAGGGATGTTGACACAATCAATCAGGACACAGTTGGACAGTCCAGGAAATCCACTAGGACCCCCAAGGTCCCCCTGCCTACTTGGCTGATTATATTTGTTGTACTCATACTGCTCCATCTCACACAATTTGTTGTTGCACCCTCACTAACTTGTGCTTGCAACCTACTCCCAATCAAGCATATGGTTTTAATTATGCAGTTTCTTCTCCCATCAAAGAACCTGCTACTTATGATGATGCCATTCAGCATGTGGGTTGGGTGGAGGTTATGAATAAGGAGCTTTGTGCTTTGAATGATAATTGCACTTGGGGCATAGTGAGTTTGCCACAAGGGAAGAAACCTATTGCTTGTAAATGGGTATATAAAGCTAAGTACAAAGCTGATGGGAGTCTAGAAAGACTTAAAGCGAGATTGGTGGTAAAGGGTTTTACGCAACAGGCTGGAATTGATTATACTGAGACCTTCTCGCCGGTCGTCAAGCTCACTACTATTAGAGCTCTCATGGCTGTGGCGGTGAAACAGGGTTGGTCTATGCATCAATTAGATGTGAATAATGCATTTTTACACGGAGACCTGCATGAAGAAATTTACATGAAAGTCCCTCCTAGTGTCACAACTCAAGTTCCTCATGCTGTTTGCAAGTTAAGAAAATCGTTATGTGGGCTTAAACAGGCTTCACGCCAATGGTATTCTAAATTGGCTGAAGTATTGTATGCTAGAGGTTACAAACACTCATCCAATGACTACTCCCACTTTTACAGGAAAACAGAAGATTCGGTGGTGTTCTTAGGGGTTTATGTTGATGATATCCTCTTAACGGGAAGTGACGAGAGGGAAATGCAGGAGTTAAAATCCTATCTTGATACCACCTTTAAGATCAAAGATCTCGGGGCTGCTCATTTTTTCCTGGGAATTGAGATCCTACCTACATCCAGTGGGGTTGTATTAACCCAAAGAAAGTTTGTTTGAGAGTTGTTGGATGAGTTTGGAGATCCCCGCGCCTCAGCAGCTATATGCCCTCTTGATCCCACTGTCAAATTACATCCAGATGTTGGGGACCCTTTTTATGATCCTTCCCTATATAGGAGGATTGTGGGTAAGCTGAATTTCCTCACCCATACTAGGCCTGACCTCGCCTTTGCCGTCCAACACTTGAGCCACTTTATGCAAACCCCTCGGGTTCCGCATTATCAAGCCCTTCAACATGTTCTTCGATATTTAAAAGGTCACTTTGATCTTGGTATCTTGTTGAACAATAATTCCAGTACTCAGCTGGAAGCTTACTGCGATTCCGATTAGGCCTCCTGCCCTCACACCCCCAAGTCCATTAGTGGCTACGTTGTATTTTTCGGGAATAGCTTGATTTCATGGAAGTCGAAGAAGTAACACACTGTATCGCTTTCCTCTACAGAGGCAGAGTACAGAAGCTTATGAAGACTCGTTGCGGAGTTGGCTTGGCTCAGCCGACTGCTCAATGAACTCACCGTTACTTCCATCCTTCCTATACCTATCAAGTGTGACAGCCAAGCTGCCATTTATATTGCTCGCAATCCAGTTTTTCATGAGCGGACCAAGCACATCGAGCTCGATTGCCACTTTGTTCGGGAAAAGCTCATTGACGGACTTGTTTCCTTGAGTTATACACCCACTAAAACTCAACTTGCTGATGTGTTGACCAAGCCGTTAAGCGACCCTTTACATCGCGATCTTCTTTGCAAATTGGGGGTTCTACAACCACCAATTTGAGGGGGGGGGGGTGTTGACATATTACTCTTGTTGACTATATGAGAATTAATTGTGTACAGCTCAGCACATGTATGTTGGTTAGTTGAGTTTAGCTTTAGCCTTTATATTGCTTTTTCCAGTTTGTACAACACTACACTTTCAATTTCAAGAATGAGAAAAGTTTGATCTTTCTCTCTCTACAATTTCCTCTCCCCAAAACCTTCAGTAACAATATCTGGAAGTATGATGTACTTGTTACAACATTGTTGAAATTTCTTGAATCTAATTATGCTCGGTGATATGTCCCTATTTTAGTTCGATGTGACAATAATATTCAAATATGGGTATGGTATTGGTTTTAATTTTTTTTAACCTTTATTTGTACTTGAATAAAATGTACAAACTCACAAAATCCTATGGATATAGCCATATAGGTATGAGCATGGGTATTAACTTACCATACTTGTTGTATATGGATGAAGTATCAAAAGGCGGGTTTGAGTGTGGTTACAACACCACCTGTCTAGCACCTATGTTGTCAGAACCGGATCGGTCACCGAACCGCTTGACCCAATGGGTCAATGGTTCAGCTGGTCGAACCGTTTTGGCCGATTAGACCGGTTGAATTGGTCAAAACTGGCATGAACCGGTCACGAATTAAAAAAACTTCATATGCTTGAAGAATAGCTATCAAAATAATTAAACCAGCACGAACGCGACATGAATTGGTCAAAACTGGATTGAACCGGCCAAAAAATGGAATTTTTTAAATTAATTCATCAAATTTCCGCTCTGACCGTGAACCGGTTTTGCCGATTTTTCCCCGTTTGAACCAGTAAGCCGAGTCAAACCTAGAACCGAACCGGTCAACTTGCCGGTTCACGGTTGAACTGGTCAGACCAGCCGATCCGATTCGGTTTTCACAACATAGTCTAGCTCCCCACTCATTAGTTAGCTTGATTTGTTATTTTTATTTTTCTCCAATTGTCTAAAGCTAATAAAAACCAAAAATTTAACACTAGCTTAACACACTTATTTGAAAATTATGACGCCTTACGCATCACATACGAAATATGACTCCTAAAACATAAGTAAGCTCCCAAGGACGAATTGAAAAGGCTCCGAAACAATCTAAAAAAGAAAACTCCCTACAATCAATTTATAATACGAACAACTAGCTATAAGACTGGAATTTTCACTTTGTTACTTAACTTTCTATTTTTCCTTTTGCAATCTCTTTCTTCTTTGCGTTTATTTTTTTGATTAACTTCTGATTTATATTCCTTACAGCTACCTCTTGATCACTACCAATTTTCAAATTGGTTTTAGAGTGTCTTGTAACGTTGTTTACAAATTGATTTCAAAGTACCTTGTAAATAGATTAAGGGGAATAATTGGGAATATCGTGGGTCACCATCAAAATACCTTCATTCTAGAAGAAATATCATAGAGAGTTGCTTGATTGGGCATGAAATTCTTTATTACATCAATAAGAAGAGATAAGGACATGGTCTTGCTGCCCTTAAAGTCGATAAGCATAAAACTCATGACATACTCAATTGGGATTTCCTAGAGGCGGTTTTGGTTAAACTCAAGTTTCCTTCAAGGCGAGTCAAGCTAGTTTGAAATCGTGTTACCGCGGTGCAATATGCTATTCTAATCAAGGGGTCTCCTTTTCCTACCTTTAAATCTTATGGTGGATTGAGGCAAGGGAATCCACTATCCTCTTATCTCCTTATTCTTTGTTTGGATGTTCTGACCAAGAACTTAAGGTGGGAGAAAAATTTGGATGGTATTAAATGCATAAACGTAGCAAGAGATAATCCAATTGTAAATCACACTCTTTTTGCAGATGATGCTTTGTTTTTCACTGAAGTCAAGCTCACAACCTGCTTGATCATAAAGCTATATGAGGCCTTTTGCAAAGCTTCAGAAAATATTATCCATTTGTCAAAATCTTTGTTTGTTGTCTCCCCAATCCTCAGGTAGGAGGATGTTGAGGAGCTCAAAGTTCTCTTTAGGTTTTATCAAGAAGAGACTTTTGAGGGATACCTCGGTTTCCCTCCTTCGATTAGGAGGAACAGGTCTAATCAATTCAGTTTCCTTCTTGAGAATATTTAGAGATGACTTCAGGGTTAGAAAGCAATATATTTTTTTTTGAGGAAAAAGTCAACCCATCGCAAACTAATTATTATTAATAGAAAGATAAAATTTCATATCGTCACGGGCCAGAGCCATAGATGCTTCCGGACCCTCCTCCAACCAAATTCGTTCGCACGAATCATAGGGTTGAAGGTGAGCAAGGGAATGCGCAGCACGGTTCCCCGCTCTAGGAACATAATTTCAAGAAATACTAGAGAAAAGAGTAGAAAAATTAAGAATCTGTCCTACGATGATTCCTAGAGAGTTACTTCCAGAGAAGCTTGACTTGGGCTTGGTGATGAGTGAGAGGCAATCTCCTTCCACTATGAGGAACGAGAAACCAGCTTCAAGAGCCTTATGAATCCCAAAAAGACAATCTTCCGCTTCAACAATTTCCACAGTACTGAAACCAACCAACTGATTTGAGCCCATTGCAAACACCTTACCATCATGACCCCTGATAATGTAACCCCAGCCTCTGCCCCAGGTCCCGATCTTAGTAGCACCAAAGTTCAGTTTCCACACGAATGCGGATGGAGGAGACCAGAAGTTTGCCGGCTTTGCTCTCTGTTCTTGTCGAGGAGTCGGCAAGCAGCTGAATTCTGTTAACAACTCTCGAGCTTGCCCCAACATATTCTGGGCCGAAGGGGAGTTTTTCTGATGGATTAGCTTATTTCAATAGTTCCAAAATTGCCATGCTACAACCAAAAACCATTCCTTGCTTTCATCTTTCAGCTCAGTGAGTGCTTTGAAGATGTAGTCGTCAGCTCGGTTGTACTGAACATCCAAGAATTCATCATCAATTTCACACCTACAAGGAGACTAATTGTAAAACCACAAAAAATTTGATTGTGTTTATTGTTACGTTGTTAATATTTTATTTTGAGTCCAGTGATTAACATGAATTTTATCTATTAACTCTTGAGCTCATAGAACCATTGAGTAACTAACGAGGGTAACTTAGTCATTTTATGTGACAAATTAGTATGCTCTTATTATTTTATGTGGGTAATTTATTAATTATTTGGGTATATTATTTTAAATATTTTGAAAACCTAGTATTACAAATACTAATTGCTTTCAGTTGAAATTTAAGTTATAATTATTTGGTCTTTCTAAATTACTAAATTATGATAAAATTATCCCTTTTATTAGTTAAAACCCTAATTATTCTTACTAATCTTTCCCCTCTCTCTTTCTCCCTCCTCCCTCTCTTTCCCGATAACCAACCTCGACCCCCATCTTTTGGTTTCACGAGCTACCCCTCTATCAACCACCACCCCCATGCCCCTGATGCAGGAAAAGCTGATAACTAATAAAACCAGAAGTTGTTAGAGGTTGTTACAACTAAGCTAGCAGTTAGTCGGGTTTGTTGAATTTAGCCGGAATAATTGTGCTTAAATACTCTGTAATCTGTATTGTTTCATTCATTCAGATTTACAGAAATACAATCACAAATCCACCTGCAACTCTCTCTCTCTCTCTCTCTCTAAGTCTCCTATATCTCATTTGACTATTAGTATAGCTACTGGAGGGATTTCTCCACCAAATACGTTCCCTCCTCGAGTTGTATTGCAACATTGGTATCAGAGCGTGACGATCAAGCTGGGGGTTTCTACTAGAAGCAAATCAGCAGCAATGGAATCTCTTGAAGAGATGATGAAGAATATGATGGATCAGCAGAGAGCTATGATGGCTCGATTGGAAGCACAACAAGAAGCAATCGACAATTTGTCATCAAGATTTGATGAAATTGAGAGACGTAACCCCTTCTCTCCCCATTCGCGGTATAATTCCAGCTCTAGTCATGGAAGTTATGGGGAGGATGATGTTGGGAAATTTAGAAGCACTATGCCACGGGTTGAGTTTCCGGTATTTGATGGCACCAATGTAAGGAGTTGGCTCAAGAAATGTGTGAGATATTTTTCACTTTGCAAGGTAGCTGATAACCAAAAAGTAGAACTCGCCTCAATGTACCTGGTGGGAAAGGCTGAACTCTGGTTTAGTAGCTATTCTGTCGGTAGGCGAAATATGGATTGGGAAGACTTTGTAGCGGATGTGTGTGCAAGGTTCAAAGATGAATTGGGCCCTAGGATTGTGGAGGAATTTAATAAGCTTCTTCAGAATGGATCCTTAGAGGAGTATGTTGATAAGTTTGAAGAACTTAGAGCCCTCATGCTAATGAGGAATGTCATTTTACCTGATGCATATTTCCTTGATAGTTTCATTGGGGGATTACAACCTCAACTGAAACCCTTTGTTCGAGCATTCAAACCCATGACACTCACGGAAGCCATTGAATATGCTAGATGTCAAGAGGAAGAGTATTTTATAATAATTTTTGCACACTCGACATTTGTGAAATAATTTTCACCTTACCTGACATTAACACTATGTTTGGATTGAGGTTATAGGAGGGGAAGCGAGGGGAAAGGAGGGGAGGAATATTAAATAACCTCCTTTACCCTTGTTTGGAAAGATAAATAGGAGGGGAGGGGAAGGTAACTATTTACGTCCATTCCCCTCCATTAACTCCCTTTTCATTAACCCCCAATATGAGGGTTAACGGAGGGGAGGGGAACTTATTATGTATTAAAAAAAAGAAAATAACTTTATTAACATAATAACTACTTAATTTTCCTCCGCTCCCCCTCCTTCCCTCTTTTCTAATCCAAATACAACAATTAACCCTTCTTACCCCTCGTTCCCCTCCACCTCTAATCCAAACAAGATATATATCCCCTCTAATACCCTCCCCTCCCCTCCCCTCCCCCTCTAATAACCAAACAGACCATAAGTGTTCATAAATTTAAATCTCCTAAGGTATTTTATAATTGATTTTTGTTGGATTTTCCGGCGAACATTAACAAGATAAATATGAATTTACATTTTTACCCTTGATATTAATTCATATGACTTTCAATTAAATACAAATTGAAATTTTTACCCTTAATATTAATTCATATAGCATTAAACATGGGAGTGTTAAAGAAGAGGAATGTGAGAGGAATCGACTGTTGGTGTTTTCTATTTAAAGTTTCGACATACCTTTTTCCAGACAAAACAATGAAAGTGTCATTTAAGTCATTTCCTTCTCAATATTATGGGCAACATGGTACATTCACATAGTCATATAGGGGCATTATTGTATTTTTCTCATTTCCGATGAGAAGTAATCTGATTTTGCCACTAAAAATAACTTTTACTTAATGTCTGGTAAGATGAAAATTATTTTACAAATGTAGGGTGTGCAAAAATTATTACCACAAATGTCAGGTAGGGTAAATGTAATTTACTCTCAAGAGGAAACTGTTTTTGCTCTAAGATTACCCTCGAACCATATTGCATCTAAATCCACTCCCATGACTATACCTTACAAGCCCTCTTCCACCAATGTTTATAAACCATCCACTAAGCCTCTTTTGCCCACACCCAAAACACAACCTACACAAGCTCCTGGGGGTCTAGGATGCAGACCATGTTTATTCCTGCGTCAGTAAGGGCTGAGAAAATGGCCAAGAGGTTATGTTACTATTGTGATAAACGTTATAAGCGAGGTCATGTGTGTGCTCAAAGAAATACTCAATTATTTCTTGTAGAGGTGCCTGAGGTTGAGGAAGATGAAGATGGAGAGGAGGAGGAAGTAGTTTGGCAGGGGGCGCAATCTCAGGATCTTGGGTTAGAACCTCATGTATCTATCAGTGCAGAGAGTTACTGGTTATTATGGTTAGAAACCCTTACACATTTTGATAGATTCTGGAAGTACTCATAACTTCTTGGATTTATCATTAGCTCGGAGGTTGGGATGCAGAATAGAAGATACCATGGCAAACTAGAAATAGATATTTCTAGTTGTATTGATATGAACCAAATACCTTATTCATATCTTAAGAATAAGAATACATGTCAAGGTCCATTTATTTATGTAATAATCATATGAATTAACTTGATCTCATACTTTAAGCAAAGTTAACACAAGTACTTATTTAACATCAATATTCAATATGATTACTCTTGTACTTGTCATGCCTCAAACATAAATAAATGTCTATAACATGATTGATTGACAATTTGACATGCATAATAGTATACTTGAAACTTAGATCAACCAAGACATTTTATCGAGACATGCTTGCATAAGTCAAGTGCTAACCAGAAATATATAATGACATATATATTTAATCAACTTATAATCATACATGGGCATGAATACTTGTCAAGCACTTATAAACACATGATTGTCAAAACTTTAAGCATCATAAACTTCACATTAGACAATCAACTTGAACTTAAATGCAAAGACTTACGACATATGAGCATTCATATAAACCTTCTTTGCATAGTCAAATAATTAAGAATTAATCACGTGAATTCATCTTGAAATAATTACCATGAATCCATATCCTTAAAACTTATAAATTTCCATGTCAAACTCATACATGTCATGAACACTTGCACCTTATTTATATTATGTATGTTTAACAAGACATGAACTTCCATGAATAAACATTGTCTTAACTCAAGCATACTTGTATCTTCAACTGAGTATAATACTAGTCATGTACATAAACTTATACATGTGAATCATACAAATTGATATAGATTCATACACATGTACATATATGACTACTTAAAACACACATGCTTGTCATTTCATCAATTAACAACAACTTGATAAAGCCAAGTACTCAAATATAAATAATCATGACAAACTTAATCAACAATAATAATGCTTTATGTAGACACCGAGTTTTGACACCCAAAATATATAGGATATCTATATAAAAAGAAACAAAAATAAAAAAGAAGCAGAAATAAAGCCTAAGTACGTGCACCTTACACGTACGAGTTTATCTCAAGTTGCATGCATGATCACATGCACATTTTTTACGTAAAAAGATCAAGCCATGCAAGCTACATGCAAGCTCCGCCCAAAGAGGTCGCAGGATCGAAACCTCACAAAAGCACTTCAAAAAACACTTCACAAAGCTCATTAGGAATGCTATTGCTGTCCAATGTGAATCAACACTTCCCAAGGCAAGTGTGTTTATACTCTATCGTCCAAGGGATGCATGGACAAAATCAAATACATCTCCCCCCTTATGGCCGGTCGGCCTTCAGCATTGACAACACGTGGGTTCATTCACCCACGTGTTGCCGTCCACTCTAGACACCCCCTTGGATGCCTAGTGTTCTGTGCCAGGTTGACCACCGATTGCATGCAATGACATAGGTGAATGTATGTGCATGCATGTACATGTGCATCTACTCCCTTCTAAAGCCTATAAATACTACTCCTCTCAAAGCCACATTCATTCACCAACTCACTCATCCCATCTCCCTCTCACAAACACACCATCTAATCCATTCTATCTATCCTTCACTCATTCTCCCACATCTATTCTCTCAATCATTTCTATTCTATCATCCATTCTCTATTATACTATCATCTTTCCACCACTTTCTTATCCTTATTCTACATCCTATCCTACCATTTTAATCCCTTAACCCTAAACCCTACTTTACCTATCTTCATTCTTACATAAACTACACCAAAAACACCACAAAAAGCCTATTCCAAATTTCCCAAAAAACCTACAAAAAGACCCCTCTTTTCACACCTTTTTCCTATCATCTTTTCTACCATCTTTTGGTTCATTTTGGCACTTTGAGAGGAGTCATCTAAGGGTATCAAAAGGAGCATCTTCAAGCAACTACAAAGGCTAGGCAAGACCTCTTCTTCAATTTGCACAATGTAAGCTTTAAAGTTTTCTTTCTTGTAAATAAGTGTTGTACATGTACATTTTCTTTCTTTTAATTCATGTTGCATGTTCAATGAAATAATTCTATAAAGTTCTTCTTTACTTCTCTCCCAAACATTTTCAAAAGCACACTTTAAACTTTTAGTAGAGTCTTTCCTTTTGTGAGAGGCGAACTCTTTAGGTTCCTACCTTTCGAGTTTGTAGCCTTACCCCTGGATCCATTCTTGGGTTTCACAGGCGGAGTCTTTCTTGTTTTCTTTTTGGTTTTGTCTTGGATTTTCCCTTAAAAAGTCGGGTGGCGACTCCCACTTTGAACCAAAACACATCGGGTTGCATAAACTATGGTAAAACATGGTTTTACAATGTGTCGATGCAACTTTAAGGTTTTCTTTGTATATTTCTAAATAATATTTGCATAAATCACTTTCTTTCGAGCCTAACATTATTCGAGCAAGTTGGGTTAAATTTAAAAGAGTTTGGAACAAGTGGATGTTCACTCTTGAAAGTTTAATTCAATGACTCATGAAAAGCACAAAGTAAAGGGAAAGTGATTTTACAAATTATTAATCCTGAAATGTATAATTAATTCCTTAAAGAGTTTTCAAAGGTTCAAACCCCAGCACAAACCACCAAATTACACCCCCAATCTGCGTGGACGTTGCTGAAGCCCGAACGGCGAGGAAAAATGTCCACACTTTATATTCAACGAGGCAACTAATATATGAACACAACATATATCTACTTAACTTTAGAAAAACGTGCCATAAAAATCATAAACTCACTCAAAATGGCACTTTGTGATTTACTTGACTATAATAAAAGCACACTTAACATCTTGGCAATAGGAGTAACGACTAAGAAATATGTACTCATAGAACACCCTAACACACCACTTTCTTGAAAGTTTGTCAATGGTGATTTAGCAAGGCGCATAAATAAATAAGAAATCTCAACATGTTTCTAATATTCCCTTTTGAATTAATCCTATTCATATCAAAGAGAACTATGCCACTTAAAATCAAAGAAATGTCAACTTAAAATGAACGACTTATCTCGATGAAGGCAATCTCATCATATATTCCTTGAACCTCTTTGAGTATAAGCATCAAACCTCATTGCCACAATCGACCGAGAATCCAACTACACCACTCACATAAACTACGATTGATTAATAATCTTGATAATTAAACTTAATAAACTTAAACAAACAAAACTTATATAAAACAACATAAACTTATTTTTTCTCATTCCATAGCATCTTGATCTTGAAACTCCATCCCTCAATTTGCCCGATATGATCCTCAACTTGATCATCCATGATGAAAATAAGTCTTAAGATTGTTGAAAATTTTGGGAAACACTGTCACACACAAGATGGGGGATTACTTGGGTAGCTAGGAGTCAAGGTCAAAACCCGTCTCCCTTTAAGACTTATTCACAAGACTGTGAATATATTCAAGGGTAAAAGCTAACTTCTTGTGAGTAAAGAACGAGGTTTCTCAAGAACTCTCAAAGAATGTTGCTGCAGTCAACGCCTCAAAGAGTGTGTTGAAGCTCACTAAGAACTTGAAGAAGACCAGAAGAGGTGTGTATTGGATGAAAAAATTCATCCTCCTTTTATAGTGGAATAGTGCATCAAAGTTGCCTCAGAAATCCCATGATTCATGAGCATGATCAAAGGGATTGCAACTTGATTTGGGGGTGGGGGGGGGGGGGTCAATATTGATTAATAATTTAGTCAATATTCAACCACAATAATATCCCCATGTGCTAATATTCGAGGATAAAATCAAGGAAATTTAAATTTCACATTGGTGGGCATCATCACAGGTTGTGTTGAACCAACACGGACCCTGGTGATCACAACACGACCTGTGCTAGACTGGCACGGTTTGTGTTGGCCTGTACAGACCTTACTTGAGCCTCTGGACACCAACACGACCCGTGCCCAACTTGACATGGTCCGTGTTGGTCCAGTTTCAACTCCTAAGGTTGTTTTTTACATTCCCGGACAATACTTAACTTATATAATGAATTTCCTTGTCATCTTAAGTCTTGAAATATTCCAATACTTATCTATGTGAAAGATCGGAGAAGTAATACCCTTTTTGTTATTGTTGTACTTTATTGCTGTAATGGAAGGAACTATAGTTTATTGCATAAGAATTTGTTTTATTGGAATGAGTGTTTTACTGGAACGTGTGCAGCAACTTATCATCACATTCAAGCTTTTGGAGGGTGAGAAGAAAATTTTATGGCTTGATAAAATTTATAGAGAAGGGGTTTCACATAAGTAAATCAATTGTCTGTTTGTTTGATGTAATGCTCACATATTTACTGTCAAAGAAAGGGAGGAGGCCATAGAACTTGTGAGACTGAGGTGTTATTGTTGAGTGTGAGATTGAGAGGGAGTCGATGAATTTTAGTGGAGAGTCTTAAGACTAACGAACGTTTTTCTTTGATAATGCATAACGTCAGTTTGACATAGAGCTTATGTTTTAGAATATTTTCATAATAAGCCTACCACTTGAAATACTTTGTAAAGTGGTTGACCGACTTGTAATAGGTAATAGTTGGAGCCTACCATATGAAATTTTGGAAAAAATGAGGCTCATGTTATAAGGCATCTAAGATTTGCTTGATTTAAGGAGGGAACAAATATAAGGGCACCCATCTATAAATTCAATCCCATCAAAACACTGCTAAAAATGTGTATTACCAACCATTTTTTTCTAACCAATTTAAAATGGTTGGAAAAATCAACCATTTAGCAATCATTTCATATTCCAACTATTTTAAAAAAATTTATGTGGGAAAAATGGTTGGAAATTCCAACCAAGTTTGCTAAAATGGTTGGAAATTTTTCCTACCATCCTTTTTCCTACTATTTGAAAATATGGTTGGAAAAATGGTTAATAATTCGATCATTTTTCCAACCATTTCCAAATAGTAGGAAAAACGATGGCAGGAAAAATTTCCAACCATTTTAACAAAAGTGGTTGGAATTTCCAACCTTTTAAAAAAATAGTTGGAATATGAAATGGTTGCTAAAATGGTTGGTTTTCCAACAATTTTAAATTGGTTGGAAAAAGGGGTTGGTAATACACATATTTTAGTTGTAAAATACCTCCCTTAGAAATCATTCCCTCCACAATTCCAATATTTCAAATTTCAAATTACAAATTACAAATTACAATTATTTAGATTTAAAAAATTAATTCGATATGCAGAAAATAATTATAATTAATATTATTTCCAAACAAACTGTGGAGCCTATCGGGCGAGGACCCAAACTTCGAATTGTGTGTTTACGAAACCTTCCCACACTACCTTTGAGAATTACGAGCGAATTCACTTCAAGGTCGGGTGTGGGGTGCATTTCAAGGTGGGCCCGGGACCTTGGAGGTGTATTCGGGTCATCGTTGGGTGTGACATCCACTTCAAATGGGACTCCGGACCATGGGAGTGGAGCTACGGGTCCTCATCAGGACCTACTTCGGGCCTTTAAAAGGGTTCGAAGTCCTTTGGCAAGAATAAGCGTAAACGGGTCAATGTGGGTTGTTGGAATGAACGTGTCTTCACTCTTTGGGTCATAACTCTTTCAATACAACTTCGATGGGTCTCAAATTTTGAGAGCTTAAAGTACACACTAAGAATATCTTATGGGCCTAAAACGAAGTCTAGATGAAGAAGTTATGCACGTTTGAAGTCGGCAGGGAAAAGCTGCCCAGAAGAATATCGCGCCCGCGACACAATGGTCGCACCCGCGACCCTCTGCTGCCCAGATGCTCTGCTGCGTCCGTTGGGTCGTCACATCCGCGAATATCATGTAACGCCCACGACCTCCCACTGCCAGGCGACGACTGCTTCTGTTCGGATACTGCTGCTGCTATGCCTACTCCGTGGCACCCGCGACGGTCACCGTGGCACCCGCGGCGGTCACCTGCCTGCGCGTGTTTTTTGTGTTTAATGTTGTGTTTTACTGTTTCACCTCCATTCGTATATATACCCCTTAGCTTATTTTCTAAGATAGATTATGTTGATGAATGATTTGCTATTGTATTGTTAGGGTTTTCCCCTAGTTTCTCTCTCAAAAATCTTGTTCTTACTTTATCAATTGTTAATGGTGGTGTTAGCAAGTAATTCCTTTAGTGATTATTTAGTGGATTACCTATGATAATCATGGTGGGTGTGAGGCCTAGAGTTGTGGACCCTCTTTGATCAAGGTCATATCCTTCCTTTGGGTGTTTAAGCCCTTGCTCATGTTGATCATCGCTCCCATTCACACACTCAGGCTAATCTTCACCCACTTACGCGATGGTAACGCTCCATTTGGTATCAGAGCTTTGGTTTCTCATTTAGCTTGAGTTTTTTCATTGTTCTTGCTAGTGTGTTCTCTAGTGTTGGTATTTGTGGATTGTATGCAAATATTGGTGATCCCCATTCCCGTTGCTATCCAAGAGTATTGGAATACTTTGTATTGTGTTTGTATTTGGTGTTTTTGAAACAATTTGGAGCTTTGAGGTGAAGTTGGAAAATACTGCATGCAAGGTGTTCGATGAAATGTCCAAGTGAGAAAAACACAAAGAACCCTTAGCCAAACACAAGCCAACTACAAGAAAACCCCCAAACTCTACAAAAACATCCCAAACACATACCGTCCTTCACCCTTTCTTCGATATGGATGGCGAAGATAGCTCTTATCGAGAGAAATCAAGCCGACGCCGAAGTTCTCACATTCGAGCTATCGAGTACTGATTCACCACTATAGACGAACGACTCACATCCATTGAGAATCGGAGCTTCAATATCGTGCGAACTCTTGATAACCTTAAGGTCTAAGTGAACAACCTAGCCCAAGAGTATCAAAGACAACCCCAAGATGAACGAAGGAGGTCCACTCGTAGCCCTATCCATCCTGCTCCCTACCTTGAGTCGAGTGACGACGATAGAGGCTCATTTCGACGCCATCGTCGACGGGAAATGGTTGAGAGGTCCCCACGGGATGGATTCTATGATATCGAGACCAGAATTCTGGAATTCAATGGCTATACCGGCCAGGAAGACTATCGTTAATGGGTCCAAACCTTGGAGATAATTTTTGCAACTAAGGAGTATAGTGGTGAACAAGCCTTTAAAATTGCGAGATCAAAGCTCACTAATTCTGCGTCACGTTGGTTTGCGATGGTCAAATTGCAAAGGACTATGGAGGGTCGATCGGAAATCGTTTCATGGATGAGATTAAAGCGATTGATGGATCGACAATTCTTGCCTAACGGTTGCAAGCGAGATGTTAACCATGAGCCCATTTCATCACTTGATGGGCATGGGGAAGTTAAGCAAGCAAAGGTCGATTTAATACCAACAAGGGAGCTTCCCTTGGTCCTTGTGAGCCCATTAACGAAGTTGTTGAAGCTTCTTGCCAAGAGGAGGATGAGAACATCGACCTTACCCTTCCTCTCCTCCTTGTTGAAGAGGCCAAAGAAGAAGCACATTCATTCATCTTACATCCATCAATTGTTGAGCCTAGCAACAATAGAGTTGACTCCATCATCTCTCATGGTGTGACTACTTTTGACGTTCCTCCCATCATTATTGAAAAGGCTCAAGAAGAGGCTCCTTTGGTTTTATCATTGCCACCAATCGAGGAATTAAACACCAATGGAGATGACTCACATTCCCTTCCACTCATGGGCACTCGAATTAGTCTCCATGAGAAGAACAAGGTAACTATGAACCCACCTATGAAATTCATTGACTCATGCTTGGATGTTGGGTGTTGCGATATAAAGTTCTTGGGTGAGTCATGCGTGATCTTTGGGAGACATTTGTTGGTTGATGATGTTTGTTGGCGTGATAAGTTGTATGATGAGTATGTGATGACCACGACGGAAAAGTCTAAATATTTAGAGTGGCATGCTAGGAATCTTGGTGTTCATTTGGTGTCTAGTGACAAGTTTGGGTTTGATGAATCCTTGATTCTAGCTTAACCCATGTTTATGAGCTTGTCATTTGTGTTATCCCTCAATGGATCTTATTTAAATGTTGGTCGTGGTGACATGAACTCTTTGAGTATGCCATACATGATATTTGGGCGTCATTGGTTATTCGAGAATGTGTTTTTGATTGGGTGCTATTGGAAATTTGGTATGCAATGCTTGTGGGAGTGTTTGTCGAATGAAGATCGTTCTTTTGAATTTGATCTCTTGAATCCCTTAACCCCACATCAAATCAAACTCGGGGTGGGAAGTGAGTTGAGGAACCTTCTCCTTTCGAGCGAAACACGGGTTGAGTGTGCTCTTGGTGAGGACGAGTGATCTCTTGCTTTGTCTTTACCTTGCAGCGAGCCAAGTGAGGATGTGTTCGATGTGATAAGAAAGCTCATTTCCTTGGCAGATTTTGGTTCTGATCTTTTTTGAGTAAGCTACAGTCGTCACTGGCTTGAGGCTACCTCATCAGAAAGGAACACTTACAACAAATTTTCGTAGTGAAAATTGGTATATATAATCTTTTGCTCTCAGGCTTCTGCTATTTATAGTTTGGCTAATGACAAATTCAAAAGATGTTCTTGATAACAGTTGGATCTGGCTGCTTGTTATATCACAGTTGATGTATATTTTAATTTTGAGTTTCTCATTGTAGTTGTCATATCACAGTTGTTGCTAGTTATGTGATATGCTTTACACATTTGGTATTACGTGGTGAAATCTTCAATTCAGCTATCTGTATCGTCTTTTATTTAATTAGTTTGTTTTAAATATAATTTGGGATCTTCAAATATTTTAAGAAACCCTAGTGCTTTCGGAAACAAAAAATATTTGTTGCCTTTGAGAGGAATATGTATAGGCTACTAGATTGACTTGAAGTTCCAATGGTCTTTGGCAACAAAAAAAATTGGTTGCCCAAATTCACTAAGGCAACAAAAACACTTTGTTGCCCACAAAAGGTACCTAGTGCAACAAACTTCAAAAATTTGTTGCCCCGACTTTGGGCTTCGCACATATTGCAACAAACTTGTGACAAAAAAATTTGTTGCCCAAAGTTAAAGGGCAACAAAAAATGATCAAGGGGGCAACAAATTTTTTTATTGCCCAAGAGGATTTTTCTTGTAGTGTTCCCAAACTCCACAAAATATTCCCATTCCTTCCCTTAATCCCCTATGTCCATACAACAAGCCTCCAACCACTTTCTTTTATTTGGATGATGGATATATCGTGGGGTTCAAAGCTTGTTGGATGCCTCATGTGATTATTCATGGCGATCGGGATGTTTGGAGTTTTAGGGTGCCAAGTTGTGGAGAGAGCTTCGATTTTTACTCCTAACAGTTAAGGGCAATTATTTTTCAAGAAGGGAAGTATGGAGCATATTGGGCGAGGACCCAAACTTCGAATTGTGTGTTTACAAAACCTTCCACACTACCTTTGAGAATCACGAGCGAATTCACTTCAAGGTCGGGTGTGGGATGCATTTCAAGGTGGACCCATGACCTTGGAGGCGTATTCGGGTCATCGTTGGGTGTGGAATCCACTTTAAATGGGACCCTGGACCATGGGAGTGGAGCTATGTGTCCTCATCGGGACCTACTTCGGGCCTTTAAAAGGGTTCGGAGTCCTTCGGCAAGAATAAGCGTAAACGGGTCAACGTGGGTTGTTAAAATGAACGTGCCTTCACTTTTCGGGTTATAAGTCCTTCAATACAACTCTGATGGGTCTCAAATTTTGGGAGCTTAAATTACACACCAAGAGCTTTCCATCGATATCTTATGGGCCTTAAATAGAATCCGGATGAAGAAGTTATGTGCGTTTGAAGTCGGCAGGGAAAAGCTGCCCAGAAGAAGGTCGCGCCCGCGAAACATTGGTCGCACCAGCGACCCTCTGCTGCCTAGATGCGCTGCTGCGTCCGTTGAGTCGTCACGCCTGCGACTATCATGTAACGCCCGCGACCTCCCACTGCTAGGCGACGACTACTTCTGTCCGGATACTACTGCTGCTACGCCTGTTTCGTGGCACCCGCGACGGTCACCGTGGCACCCGCGACGGTCACCTACCTGCGCGTGTTTTTTGTGTTTAATGTTGTGTTTTATTGTTTTACCCCCCATTAGTATAAATACCCCCTTATCTTATTTTCCAAGATAGATTATGTTGATGAATGATTTGCTAATGCATTGTTAGGGTTTTCCCCTAGGTTCTCTTTCGAAAATCTTGTTCTTACTTTATCCATTGTTAATAATGGTGTTAGCAAGTCATTCCTTTAGTGATTATTTAGTGGATTACCTATGATAATCATGGTGGGGTGTGAGTCCTAGTGTTGTGGACCCTCCTTGCTCAAGGTCATATCCTTCCTTTGGGTGTTCAAGCCCTTGTTCATGTTGATCATCGCTCCCATTCACACACTCAAGTTAATCTTCACCCACTCACGCGACAGTAACGCTCCAAACTGTATTCACATATTTTTTTTAAAAGGTTAGTATCAGTATATTACATATGTCTATAGCTACACACATGGAAATAAAGATAAAATTGTTTTCAAGTATAACTTTTTCTAATTATAATTGTGCACAATCCTCATTCTCCAATTCGTACTACAAAATACTACTAAATTATGTACCATATATATTTGCCAAGTGAACTTCTAAAAATGAATCACAACTACGGTTCTCTCCAACCTTTTTTCACATAGGTATGTATGGTTTCTTCTTTGATTTCTTTACTTTAAGTTTTACTTAAAAAAGTTATGAAAATTGGATTCTAATAATTTTTACTTTAAAAAAGGGACTTAATAGCCGCTACTTATAAAAAAATTTACTTCCAACTTTTGTATGTCTATAATTCTTACTTTGTTTTTATATTCTATTAATCCAAAAAAATAAAAATTATATTTTGGTGGGACATCACCGAGTGTATACCCTAAATATTATAGATTTTCACTTGCATTTGATTCAAAATTTAGCACAATACTTCCCCATGATTTTTAATAAATTTACAACGTTTATCGCAATTTTTTTTCGATTTTTTCACTTTTATTCTTTAAAGAAATCATAATAATTGCACAGATTCTCAAACAAATAATTTAAAATTCTTTTAGTAACTATACTTCATAACTTTTTTGGGGGCATGAATGATAAAAAAAATATCAATATGGAGCAGCAATGAAAAAAAGTGGAGGTAGACTTGATACCATTAGAATATAATTTTTTTTGTTTTTAAGACCACCAGAATACAAAAAAAGTAGGTATCATTTACATACAAAAGTTGAAAGTAAGGATTATTAATTAGAATCCAATTTTTCAGAAAAGTACTTAATTTTTAATGTGTAAGACTTTTCTTCTAAGAAAGAGAAATATTCTTATCGATCAATTTTGACAAGAACAACTCCATATTACGGAAAATATTTATTGATGTTAATCTGTTTTGAGGATATGAAAATTAAGTATTATTGTTTTGATTTAGTGTTAGCATGCTGGTGTTGAAACAATTTTAATGCGCAAAAATCAAACTTGGTAATCACCATTAAAAAGTATTTGCATTTGATTGGCTGAAATATTGTTACCATCTCTGCCCCTTCTTTTTGCCTTGCAACATTTATACCATTGGTAATCAAATGAAAATAGAAATGGTACCATTACTATTTCTCCTTTGAAAATTCTATCATAGTTAAAAAAATTTCAATTATAGTAATTGTTGATTAATTTAAAATAAATCTCAATCCTTTAATTAAGATTAGTTTTTACATAATTCATTCTCTCACCTCATTCTCTCCACGTTTATCTGATTTAGAATGTTAGACATATTTCATATTAGACTGACTTACCAATTTAACCCCATACTTTGGATTTTTTTTTTCGCTCTTTATCTATCTTTTCTCTCTCTGCTACCATGTCAGATTCAACCATGTCACTCTGTTTTCCTCTCCCAATACAACCATGTCAGATTGGTCCAACATCGGCCCCGACATCTTGCCACTCATCGTCACCAGACTCACCTCCATCTTCGACAACATCACCATCAGCTCTGTCTGCAAATCTTGGCGCTCCATTGCCTTCGACCTTTGTTGCACCCCGCCGCACCCGATCCCCGACATCTCATTCTCTCGGCCTTCCTCTCCATGGTACTGGAATTCAGTCTCCTAATCTAGCAATGTTTCCATTTTTGCACGTGGAGGCCCTCCTTATTCAGTATGCATATCACCGATTGCGATGAAAGGCAACGCGGCCTTCTCCGGCGGCAATTTCACGGAGGCCATCAAACACTTCTCAGAGGCGATTAGTCTGCAGATTTTGAAGGAGGACCTCAAAAGAAGGCACCTCCTTCAACTTCTGAAGCTCCATCGCCACCGACCTTCACCGCACCCCGCCGTCTGCAGATCTTGGCTCTCCTTTTCCTTGGTATCTGGAAATTCAGACTTTTACAAAATCGAATCCCCCACAGAATACAATTCAAATTCGCAGCAAAAATTAGCCACCCACTTTATAATTTCCCTCTCTTGAATCGTGAAAAACAAAAAAATACCAAAAAAAAAAGGGGGAAAAGTCCCTGACGGTGATCCTCGCTTAATGAATCTAATGGGGGGTGAAGTGGGTGAACGCTATTGCAGACTTCCAGCAAGAACTGAAGAAATATTTTTTTTTTAATTATTTCAAAAGAGTGGAAGGGGTATAACAGGAAATATGACATAAGTTTTTCTTTTTTATTTCAGATGTATGGGAATGGGATAGAATTGAATCAAAGATCAAATTTTCCATCTTAAATCCAATGGTTACTATTAATTTCAACTACCATAGTTAAAAAATATTTTAAAAATGGTAGAAATTCCTGCTTGCCTTTCTAATTTTTAATAATTTTAGTTACTAACACAATATCATATTGAAGTCGATCTCACCCTAATTTTTATTGATTGATATTTTCAAATGAATTTTTGTATTATTGATTTTGCACGTATGTTGTGATTATTGTCATAGTTATAATGTGCTATCATTTTTAATATCCAATTTTCTAGTGTTTGGTACAAAAAAAGTTTGGAACATCATTTTCAAAGAAGATCATTTTCCTCTAAAGGGAGGAAATTGACTTCCTTTGTTCAACTTAGAAAAAATATTTTCCACATTATTGGAACGATTTTCACTACTAACTCTAGCTGAATTTTGAGGGCGAAGTTCAACTTCAACCGTTTAATTTGTTTAAAATTTTGTAATACGATAGAATTAATTAGAAAGATATCAAATATAAAATTTTAGGTTAAACTATTTTTATATGATAACATTTATTGCGACATATACCACTATGTTTTGCCGTTAAAACTAACTGAAACTTTAAAAAATTCAAACTTAACTGTTTGAATCAAAACTTTATGATTTGATAGTATGGACTAAAAAAAGCTCAAATATGAATTTTGAGTTCCAAATATTTTCATTTGTAACATATATCGCCACTTTTATCGACATTTTTTTTGTTGTTAAATATGACTAAAATTTAAGAGCAAAATTCAATTTCGTTGGTTTGTCTCGAAACTTTACATACGATAGAAACGATTAAAAAAAGCTCAAATATGAAGTTTGAGCTCCAAATGTTTTCATTTATAACATATATCGCTACTTATGTCGACATATATGGTCATTTTTCGGAAAACGATTTGTCTCCTACCAGACAACAGAAAATTTAACAAGGAAAACCATTTTCCTTGGAAAATCATTTCTCCTATAGAACGATTTCCTTCGAAATCATTTTCCTTTCCACCAAACACATCCTAATTTAAAATTGTTTTCCCCTCCTTTTCACCTCATTTAAATTTTAAAATCTATTTATAAGTTAAACTTTAAAATCTTAAAATATATAAAAAAAATATAGAACAAAAAAGTTACACATAATATTTTTAGATAACAAATGGACATTATATACTTACACTCATATAATAATATACTTTCAGCCATCAAGAAACAATATACTTTTCGAACAAATCAAAGACATGTTTGGTTGTATAATAATAATAATAATAAAGTAAAATGCATTTTACAATATATATCATATGCTGGCATTAATTGTTTCAACAGTTAGTATCAATGTGAAGAAATAGATGATAACATTATGTTAATATGTTATAAAGATGTCAATGTCAAATATTAGTTTGTTGAGGAGAATATGATGTTTTGAGCATAAACATATTAGTAAATTTTGATTTTTGTTGGCATATTAAATGAAAGATACGCAAATATTCATTCAAAAAATGCTCCATCCAAGCAAAATTACTTATGGCTAATATGTTTTATATATGTCAACATTAAAAGTATCCCTAAAAATATGGGATATATATTTATATTTTTGGATGATATTAAATGTGAATATACAGCTCAACCCCATAAAAAGAAATTGTATGGAGAAATGAATGTTAATTTTTTTTTTTATTCATACAGATGGGAAGAAAATACCATTATCTCACCAACCAATCAACAGTTCAACACTAGTATCATCATTGGTGCAAATAGTTTGAAACCTATATCTTTAGATTAGTTTTTAGAGAGCAAACTACAACCAGTTTCTAAAATAATGCTCAGCACAATAATAGTTTTATAATATTTCGATGACAAGTATTTTAAGTTTTCAATTTTATTGTTAACTTACTATAAAATTAAACACATGTGTGAATGCACGGACAAAACTAGTAATTACCATAGAAGATGTCAGTTTTGGGTTTTAACCTCAATCCACCAATAAATTAGAACGTTTTGCCTGGGTTTTACTCACAATTTTGAATTTTGACATTGTCGAGGAGCTCTAGTTCAGCAATTACAAGTTTACAACCAATACGAATGTTTTACTTTTTTTGTGAGCGTTTTTCGTTCAAACCTGTTTGATTTCATGTATTATTCCCCCAGTTTGCTATTTTTTTTAAAAAAAATATATTGAATGGTGAAAATGGAAAAAATAATTTGGTGCTAAAATTTCCAATGACGTCTTTAACTGCAAAAGTAAATTTTATAATGTACATGTTATGAGTTGTACTAATAATTAGAAGATTGTGACTCAATTATGTAATGAATGAAAGCAAGTTTTACATTTTCACTTTCACATTTCCTTATTCAAGGAGCTGATAGAAAATGAACTTTTCTGAACTTCATAATTTCATTCATTTATTTTTACTTTCCCACTTGGCATGATGTATTGGTTGTATCCTGATCAACTTAGGAATGCCAACTAGGGGCTGGACTCTAGTCTCACGATTCCTGTGCAACATGCTCCCATATTTAATATTTTAATTATGGATAAACTTAATATTATTTCGGATTGTCGCTTTGTTTACTGAGCCGATATAGTCTTTGAAACCTTGAAACATGGTGGTCTTAGGTGTATTATCCAATTTTTATGTAATAAATCATTTTGCATGAAAATTCACATATAATTTAAATTCACACATGTCGTCTATATATGTTAGCTAAAACCCTTCCTAATTTTTCACAATCATTTTTGTTAGCATGACATATATTTCTACTGATGAGATCCTTAATTCTTTACTAAAGAGATGCTTGATCTTTACAATGGATCTACATAAATAGCCTTAGCTATAAGTGCCTGTCAAGGGGCTGTAACTCATAGTATACTTCTTCAAGCACGCAACATTAACAACTTGGGAGGATCTTAACCATATCTATTAAGATTTACTCATAAATCCTACATGCCAATTTCAACTTTAGTCAATCATAGATGACGTCACGCAACAGCCAATATCTATGAAGATCGGCTGGGTTCATAATTAACCTAAAGTTCCTATGCATTTTTAGCACTATATATGTGATCTTAACCATCTAAGCATTACATTGAGAGCTCTAAACCCACTCCACAGATAAAACTTACCAGGTAGATGAGTTCCATATACATGAATTGGTATTTGTTAACTTGAGAAAGAAAAATTGGAGAAGAGGATAGAGCTGTAAGCCTAAAACATTCCACCCAAAAAGGAAGAGTTGCTTTACATATCACGTTTCTCTCTCTTGAAAGAGCCTATATTTAAGGTGGGTGTTGTTTTGCACCATACTTGTTTCTTTAGAAACTTGTCACATACAAAATACAATACAAACCCTTCCAATTTCACACCTCTCCTCCTCTTTCTCTCCCCTAAATCATCAAAAACAGCAAGATTCATTGCACAAAACCTCTAACAAAATTGTCTTTTCTTTTTCTTTCTACATATACTACCTCATTGTGGTCTCAAATTCAATGCAACTCTGAGATTTTCCAGCACTTGTTTTTTTAGGCAATGGAAAATAGTTCAGGGTTTAGTAGGCAAGTTGAACAGATGGAATTGCCCCCAGGTTTCCGATTCCATCCAACTGATGAAGAACTCATAACTCATTACCTCTGTGAGAAGGTCCTTAACAGCAGCTTTGATGCTATAGCTATTGGAGAGGCTGACCTTAACAAGGTTGAGCCATGGGATCTTCCAAGTGAGCAAAGTTTCTCATGTCATTATTTCTTCCTCTCTATTTAATTACATTTTACTATATATGCTTGGATGTGATGAATGCTTTATACTTAGCTGTTGAAGTTGTGTTCTCAGGTAAAGCCAAAATGGGAGAAAAAGAATGGTACTTCTTCTGTGTAAGAGATAAAAAATACCCAACTGGGATGAGAACTAACCGTGCAACCGAAGCTGGGTATTGGAAGGCTACTGGCAAAGATAAAGAGATTCTTAGGGACAAGACACTGGTTGGGATGAAGAAAACCCTTGTTTTCTATACAGGGAGAGCACCTAGGGGAGGGAAAACCAACTGGGTAATGCATGAATACAGATTAGAGGGAAAATATTCAAAGTCAAACCTACCAAAAAATGCCCAGGTAATAATAAATTCATGTTTTCCTCTGTTCATCCCTTATTTTCATTCTGCTAATTACTTGCACCCACAGGATGAATGGGTAATCTGTAGGGTTTTTGATAAGAGTTGTGGAGCTAAAACTCCAAATGATTCTCCGGCAATAGTGAGGTTAGACGCGCTGCATCAAGGTCTCCTACCATCATGTTTTTCTCCATATGAAGATTTGGTGGGGGAGGATGACAAGATGATGATGATGATGATGACAACACCAGCCCCCTTGATTGAGACTCATGCCCAAGAGGACCCAACCATGTTGAACCCTATAATGGATGAAAACACAACTGATTTCCAGTTCCTTGACTCCATTTTCATGGTATATGATGGGACGGGTAGCCCTAAAGAAGATTTTTCCCAAGACGCTGGATTTGGATGTGATGAGGGTTTGATGAAACTATGGAGCTGTTGAGAGTTCTAATGGCCCAATTAATCTTGATGGTATGTGGAGGTGCTAAAACTCAATGGTCTATCTATGTGCATAACAGACGAAGCTGATGTTGAATGTTGGGATGAATGTGAATGCCCATATAAAAAGTACTGTGTATAGTTATATAGGGTTGCTTACATCAACAATGTACTTCACTATGTTCTCATGTGGTATTTAACAACCCTTTTGACACTTTCCTCTCTTTCCTTAATTCTTTTAGTGAGTGAATTTGGACCCCGAATTTTAGAGGTATTTATATTCTGAACCATTGATTTTCAACTTTAATTTTTTGGACCCTAAAGTTTGTAGGCTGAAAAAAAGAACCCTAAAGTTTGTGAGGTGAAAAAAAGCCCGTTTCCCATTTTTCTTTTTATTTCCATGTTTGAATTTCTTTCCCGATTGGTATCAAACTTCAAGACTAAGGTTAAAACCGATATTAAAATTATAATAAACCTCTTTTTATTCATGTTGGAGTTACTTAAAATCATGTACCCAGGGGTCTAAGTAGCCCCGACATGAATAAGAGAGGTGTATTATAGCTTCAATATTAGTTTTAACCATAGTCCTGAAGTTTAACGTCAATCAGGTGATAAATTCAAACATGGGAGGAAAATAAAGAATGAGACATGAGCCTTTTTTCTTCAACCCACAAACTTTAAGGTCATTTTTTATTCATCCTACAAACTTTAGGGTCTAAAAAGTTAATGTTGAAAACCAAGGTTTCAAAATATAAATACCCCTAAAATTCAGGGTCCAAAATGCATAAAAGGGACGACATTGCATGTTTCAATGTTAAAAAAGGAATGTGCAACTCCTTCGTAGATGTTGAATAGCTTGATTCATCATCATTGGTAAGCCAACATGATTCTCCAATAGGTACTCGCATTTGTCGAGGTAAGATTATATATCTAGGTAAATATTTAGTAGAATACAATCATAATTTATGCTCTAATATGAAGAGTTGAGCATAGATTTCATTTGCAACAAAATTGGTTGAGTATTCAACAATAATTGTGGTCATACCTATTTAGATTAATTTAGTATGAAGTGAAACATAGTCAAATTTAAATATCCTCATTCTCATATTGAACTACATCGTAAATTTTGTTATAAAAGTAAAACTTCCTCAACTTTGTCGATCTAGGTTATTATTCACCATTTAAAATATATTATTAATACGAGCTTACACCATAGAGTTATTGAAGTTTATTTGACTTTGGAACATTCTTATGCTACCCAAGTTTGTTTGTGCTTCATTTTCTGCAAAGAACACTGGTAACGATCATAAGTCTAACCCATAAAATAAAGTTATTTTTGTTGGAATTTAATAATGTGATTTGGTGAGTGAGTTAGTGAGAAAATATCGTCTTTGTTTAGGGGGCATGATCTGAGTATCACTATCAAAGGGGATCAATCAATCAAGTTCAAACTTGGCAACGTATTAGTTTACAACTGATAATGAGTTCATTACCATTTTTTTTCAACATATCATTTTCATATTTGCATAGATTTATTACTTAGGATTTTTATGGTATCGTTATTTCTTTGCGGAAACACGACTATTGACTTTTGGAGGAAAAAAGCTCGACAGATAATGAGCCTTTTTCCCCCCCTGAATTTGGGTAAAAGATGAGTACAAACTAATACAGTATTAGGAAATATAAATTTTGTAAAATATATTTATGGTAAATATTCCTTGTAAATGTTTAATTCTACCATAAATATAATATGCATCGACTATCCTTTAGGTGTGTCATTGTACCATATTCTCCCATTTGGTATCAAAGCGGGACGATCCCTTCTAAAATAAAAAAAATTCTCATTTTTTTTCTTCTTTTCTTTACTAATTTCTCTCTTTTTACACCACAAAAAAAGGTTTGAAAGTAGGGTACCATGCAGACTCATGGTCTGGGTTTGGATCACCCCACCGCCTACTGCATCCTGATTGTTTGTCTGGCCACCATCACCTTTTCTCTGTCTCGGTGACACCTCTCCGATTGTTGCACTCTATTTCCGGCCGACCTAGTCTTCTGTGGCCAACTATTTGCTGTGTTTTTCTGGCAGTCGCACTCAAACTAGTCTCGTTCCAACCCTTTCTCCGCTTTTCGGTCGCCTTCGCTCCCGGTTTGTTTGCGATGTTCCAAGTCGTTGACTCTATTTTTTGGTCTAACTACTATCTCCGATGGCCTCCTCTTTCATGGCTTATATCTCCTTACAAGCAACCATGAGTCAGCCCGTTGTTTCAGGTTCTCACGTTCAACAATCTTGTCCCGTGGTTTGTCGTCGCTTAGTACTAAAACTATTGCTTACGAACATCATCTCCTCACGTTGTTGATGGCTACTGTGGTGTTATCTAGTTTTACACTACCTCTATCGCGACACTCTTCCTATGTATGCAGTTGCTCCTCCTCAAACGAGTGCCGTCAGATGGACCTTTCCACAACCAACAATACCTTTCCAGCTGCATCGATCTTCTCTTCCAGTGTTGTTCCATTATTTAGGAGCTCTACTGTTCATGAGTCCTTTATTGTCCCCGTTAATCTCCCTCCTTTGCCAACTCATATTTGGATGGTTAACATCACAATATATGTCACAACTGCTCTTCATAGTGTTTGTGATCAGTTATCCTGATGCACTCAATTTTCTTTCTTTGTTATTATGCATCAAACACGTGGCATGCTTGATGGTTCAATTGTCCAACCCCATAATCATATTTTATTCCACCAGATATTGGAACTGTTAATCTGGAATATGTATATTGGTTGCAAGTTGATTGGTTAATTAGGGCTTGGATTTTGGCTACTATATCTCAAGAAACTTTGAGAGAGGTACGTGACTTGTGATATTCTATGCATATTTGGCAACATCGCGAGTCTCGGTTCAATACTACTAGTTTGGCCTGAGCCATAGATCTTAAATGCATGCTTAATTTAGTCTCCAAAGGTGAAAATCAGTCAATGGATGACTATTTACGGTAAATTAAGACAATTACTGACTCTGACCGACTTGTAGCCATTTGATCTCCGATTTCCAATCTTGAGCTTATACAATATACTACAACATACCTTCCAGTTGAGTATAAAACATTTATTGCTACATACTCTATGCTTCTTGGTTTCCATACCTTTGATGACATGTATTCCTGTGGACTTTTTTTTCTCGTCGTTCAGACTTCTAAACATCTGTAGGACGAAATTTGGTGTTTATGTTGGGGTTTAACTTTAAAAAACCCTTTAAGGATCTATTGCATATTTCATGAGTAATATTTGTAAAATCACTTTCCCTTTACTTTATGTATTTCATGAGTAATCAAACTAAACATCTAAGAGTGAACATCCACTTGTTTCAACTCTTCTAAATTTAATTCAATTTGCTCACAAGATTTTAGGCTCGGAGGAAAGCAATTTATGTAAATATTATTTAGAAATATACAAAGAATACCTTAAGGTTGCATCGGTACATTGTAAGACCATGTTAGACATAGTTTAGGCAATCATGATGTATTTTATTCCGAAAAGGAGTCGCCACCCGACTTTTTTAAGGGAAAAACAAGACAAAACCGAAAAGAAAATAAAGAAAGACTCCGCCTACAAAATCGAGAATGAATTCGGGGGTAAGGTTACGAAGTCAAAGGTAGGAACCTTAAGAGTAAGCCTCTCACAAAAGGAAAGACTCTACTAAAAGTTATAAAGTGTGCTTTTAATGAAGTTTGGAAGGGAGATAAATGAGAACTTTATAAGATTACTTCATTCAACATGCAAAATGAATTAAAGAAGTACATATACAACACTTTATTTACATGAAAGAGAAACACATAAAAACTTACATTGTATCTTTGAAGAAGAGGCCTTGCCTAGCCTTGATGAAGCTCCTTTGAATGCTTAAAACCACCCCCTTGAAGATGCCAAAGTAGTGCCAAAATATGGATGACAAGGTTATGAAGAAGGGATGGAAAAGTGGATAAAAAGGGTTCTTTTGTGGTGTTTTGGGTAGTATAAAGGTAAGCTTTTTTTGTGGAGTTTATGGAGGGATAGGGAGATAGGATAAGAGTATGGATTAGAGGTTTAAGAGAGTATATAAATGGTGATTATGGTGGTAGGAAAGTGGTGGAAAAGGATAGGAAAAGGGTAGGAAAAGGGGGCTCTTTTTCTAGGTTTTGGGTAATATGAGGTTAGGATACGGCTTTCATTGGATTTTGTAGTGAATTTATGTAGGGATAAGGGGGATAATATGAAGATGAAGATTAGAGGTTTAAGAGGGTGGAGAAATGGAGATAATAATGGTAGGAATGTAGTAGAATTTAGAGAAGAAAGATAAGGGGATGGAGATTAGAGATGATGGGAGGATGAGAGAATGAGAGAATGAAAGTGTAGACCAATATTATGAGAAATGTTGGGTAATTTCTTCTTCCTCTCATAAAGTATCACCATTTCGGATTTCCTTTGAGAAGATTGTTGTTTAGGATATTTTGCATGTTTTTCTTTTTCTCAAATTCAAGAAGGTAACCTCGTGTTAGCAATTAATCTATGTGTAATAATTAAGTTTAAGTGATAATTTGTTCAGTAGTGTTGATGAGTATTTGTGCATTACGCTAATCACAGGGTATATGGTAAAATAGTAGGTTGATTGTCTATGTATTGGATTGCGTAAAATTTGTATATTTTTGTCTCAAATAATATTGTACAAATTAGAATCAAACATTTTTTAGCATACGATGAGTTGATACCGTTGACTACGTCAATACTATTTTATGAATAGAGTTGATACATTGGTCATGTATGCATAGTAGGAAGGCCTATTATGAAGCGTGTTGCCTGTGAATCTTTGTCATTTAGATATAGTAACAAGTTAGGTTTAGCACTTTAGTTGTGTCAAAGCGTCAAAACTTGCTAAAAACACAAAAAATATGTTGGTAAAATTTGGTTTATTTGTTGTTTAGATCGACCCCTTTTAGAGAAGTTTGGTTTATTTGTTTCTTTTTCTTTTTTTTTGGCCAACGGAGAAAACACAACAAACAAATACACAACATTACAAGTTAGTAGCAACAACTAGTAAATTAAAAGAAATAACGAACTAAAATAAACTAGATCACAAACATAAACAGAGTTCCCGTTGGAGTGTCTTCAACGCTTCGCTTGACTTGTTTCGCCAAATCATATGTCGGCTTGTCTTATTCATGAGACCCTTACGGATGACACACCTAGCAATGCCTTGACATTCTCCTGGTGGCTTCCATACTGGCCTTTGATCAACTTGGTTGAGATGCTTCTTTGGTTGAACAAAAACTACCGAGAACAGACTTTCCTTATGTAACTTTCTCTTAGTACTTGCAAGGTAATCATCTTGACACCTAGAAGTGAAACATCTGCCCTTACATACTCAAAGGTGCCTCCTAGATTCATTTTCTTGAAAGCTACAAATTTAAAGAGACCGTCCCCTTCCTATGACTAGAGGGGTACGGTGCTCGTACAAATTGATGTTGCACCTCTAATGAAAGACCTATTCCCTTGTTGACTGTATCTCCCTTCGTGTCTGAATTCATTCCCATAGGCGTTGAGTGGGCATTGTCTACTATCATTTCCTCAACACTTGTGTAGATGTCGGCTGGAACTCTCATCATAAAACTCATGCTCCTTGGGTCATAGAAGGTCACTATCTTCTTCCATAGAACCTCCTCGAAAGTATTCTCTGATATAGACAATCTATCGCCCCTAATTCCTTTTCTAACAAATTTTTTAAATAATATAGCCTCCACTCTATCCTTTGTGACCGCGTTAAAAGTCGGAGATTGTATAAGGCTTTGGTTAGCCCTATCCTCCACGCATAACATGGAGTTTAAATTAGGGGGGAGATAAGGAGATTGTATGAGACTCCTCGACATCTCCTTCCCTCAGGAACTTGGAGCAGTCATCACCTGCTCCTAATTTCTTGGCAACATTTTGCCTCTTGAATTGAATAGTTGGCAACTCAGTTCCAAACAATGACACCTTGTCAGGAGAGGTTTTATGATCACTTTTCGATCCTAAAATGTTCGATGTACCCATATCCTTGTCATTTTCCGCAATTGGAACAACCTTTCTTGCCTTCATAATGTCATCCACCAACTCTAGTTCCCTCTTTGCCTCCAAGTTTGAAGGACTGATCTCAAGAGCCTTAGTAATTACTTCCTTAGCTTTATCCAAGCGCCCAAACTTTGCATGAGAAACACTACTACGATATAAAGCTTTGATAATGTATGGGTCAAATTTTAACGCAAATCCACAAACTTCAACGACCTTCGAATAACCTTCTAAATTCAATTCACATGCAGCAAGATTGAGATTAAGCGGCACAACCAAGTCCCAAGGTAGAAAGAAATATTTTTCAGACAATGGTACACTAGCACATACAAATTGTAAAGCTTTATCATACAGACTAACAGCTGCAGGACCCGGGAAAAGGTGCACCCTTTTTCCCGTGATGCGCTAATTGAACGATCGGGAGCCGACTAAGGTTGCTTAATTCTTAAATAAGGATATTTTTAATTTTTGAAATTCGTTTTTGGGGTAATGAAACTTTAATAATTTACAAATATTTTTTATATTATTAAAATACCCGAAATTGCACCAAAATACTTTATTAATAATTTAATACCGACCCATTACTAGATCCAGGCCCAAAAGGAAGCAAATAGGCCGTCAGAAGATGCTAAAACCCGCAGGGGTTTTATTGCCATCTAGACTGGGCCTTGTGCTTCCTCGGCCCAGAGAAAATGGGTGAGAATAAGGCTCATTTTCTCTCGGGTGACCTTAGATTAGTAAAAAAGTGGTATTAAATCACTTATAATTATTTCTATGCAAAATCGTATATTTTAAATAATCAAAAGGGTTTGTAAAATGGTAAAGAGTCGCCAGCCAATTTAAGGAAATCGAAAAACCATAAAAATAATAAGAAGAGACTCCGGTCTACGAACCGGATTTCTAAGTTCGGGGGTAAGGTTACGAATCCGAGAATTATAAAAACTCCCGGATCCACCTGTTTGAAAACAGACTCTACTAAAATCGAACCTGAAAAGAAAAAGAGCGGGGAGAAGTTTAATATGTTTCACGATTGTATTATTCCAAACATGCAAGATTAAAACATGATGTCTTTTCTTACAAAATATATGCACAAATAGAAAGATAAATTACATATTCGAATACAATAATAATGAAAGATAAATAAAACCCTAACCTTGCTTAAAAGGGAGATGGATGAAATGAGAGTTGCCCCCTATGATTTCCCCTTGGATTGGTAGCTTGGATGAAGTGGTATATATGAGAAGGATTAAGCGAGTGGTATGATAATGTGAGGATAATAAGAGGAGTTGGAGGAGGAATTAGAGAGGGAGTGTGGATGAATTTTGAGAGAGTTTTGGGTAGATTGATGATGATAGTTGATGAAATGAGAGTGAAATGGAGGGGGTATTTATAGGTGAATGGGTGAGGTTTTAGGAGGAAAAATGGAGGGGACACATCCCCATGATCATGCCCCTTTATCCCCCATGCAATCATAAACCCCCCGCATGTTTTGGCAGGTCAAGGAAGGTCAACCCACATGGGCTAAAATCAAGGAGTTTGCATGGATTGCTTTTGGCGCCAACTTCAGGAATTAAAACCCCCACAGGTTTTATATCATCTCATACAGATCGCTGATGTGGCCGGCTCGAAACGACGCGTTCTGCATAGCTTAAAACCCCCGCGGGTTTTGTCATCTGGGCCGGAGCGCGTCTTGGGCCTGTTCTGGTTTTGAGCTGCTTCTGATTGTTAAAACCCCCGGGGGTTTTATTATATTGTACGGGCTGTTCTGGTCTGGTGGGCCTACATTACTGATTCCATGGGCCCAATGACCCATTTTGGTGTTTGGCCCAATTGACTTGCTGAATTTTGACGGGTCGGAATTGTGTCGGTGCAAATTCTGGTGTCTACAATAGCACAACTATATTAACCTTTCCTAAACTACTTATTAACTTCTTTATATTCTTTTGCCAAAAGGATAGCCTAACAAGAGTGATCCCTTTGTCCCAAAAGATTAACTTCCTCATCAAAACGATTCACCTAAGAACCCATAATGTCAAACCAAGGATTATTCTCTTCCATACTACTAATCCAAGATTACACTCAACCCTAGAAACACACACAGGTACAAGTAAAACCAAAAGAAAAGCCACCAAATTGCATCTATAACAACACCAAAACCTTAAGGAATAAGACTTTTAACTCAAAAGCAGCAGCAAAACACCCAATTCATGCACTAACTTATAAATTAGCAAAAGAGGAAGGAGGATTATCTAGCTCCATTGGATATGTGGATGCGCCCAAAAATAATGGTTTTGGTGACCTCGGGAGCCCCACGCGATGCCGGTAGCGATGCTAAGAGCACCTGAACCCCGATCAGCCACACCACCTAGCGGTAACCACCAAGTCGAACTATAACGCCGAAGATTCAAAAGAAAACCCGAAGGTCGGAAACCCCACTTCACAACACCACCTAAATGGAAACCCCATTCCACACAGTAATAAGCTAACAAACGCCTAAAGAAAACACCTAACTGATGGCAAAACAAAAAGATAAGCCAACGATGGTGTCGGAGATGACTAATAGCGGGTGTTTAGGCCCATTTTAAGGCCTAAATTACACTCCCGACCATGTAGTTTTCGCTCAATCCCGGGTTATTTTCATGTTTTTAATATGTTTTTTCAGTTGTTTTGTAGGTACATAGAGTTTGATAAATAAAGCAAGGAAAAGAAGCAAATCAAGGCTAAATGGAGGGCCCCGAGAAGATTCCCAGCCAAGTTGGGCCGAGAAATGAAGAGAAGTCGGGTTGCGACGATGAATTCTCCATGGAGGAGCAAAGTCAGGGTCGTCGCACCCGCTATAGGCCTTGTCGCGGGCATGACAAGACAACTTCCCCTTCCCAGTTTAGTAGCCCCCGCTATATTCTTGTAGCGAGCGCTACACTCAAAGAAGAAAAGATAGAAGAGGAGGCCAAAGGCCATGCCACTCGCGACAGAAGGGGTGGCACCTGTGACGATTTCCAAGGAAGAAAGTTAGAGGGAGGTTGAATATAGGGTGTTCGTGCCAGCAACCAACCCGTCGCACCAGCGATCCCGTGCTAAAATGAAATCGCCCTCTTTGCTCCCATAATTGTACCGCCTGCGACCATGGTCGTCACGTCCGCGACGACACTATTTTATTGTATTTGTTAGGTTGAAACAACTGTGTTTTAGGGGTTTTCTTAGCCTTGTATAAATACTTTTTTGTCATAATTTCTCAGCAACTTTTATTTACTTTGGAGCAACTGCGTTTTAGGGGTCCGCGACGACACTATTTTATTGTATTTGTTAGGGGTTTTCTTAGCCTTGTATAAATACTTTTTTGTCATAATTTCTCAGCAACTTTTATTTACCGTGCTAAAATGAAATCGCCCTCTTTGCTCCCATAAAATGAGCTTTCTTAGGTTTTAGGAGGATAGGAGAGAGATTAACTTAAGGGTTAGTATAAATCCGTCTCGATTGGATTACTTTGGTTGTATTGGATGATTTTGATGAATCAATTGAAAGATTGAAGATTCTATTATCGCTATTGGCCATTGTTATTCATTCCTTCCATCTATAGGCGATATCTACTCTCTCTTTCTTTATTTTGTAATTGTTGATTGGTTGATTAGTGTTGATAATCTCTTAACTTGTTTTGTTAGTGATTTTAACTTGTTTGTGATAGAATCATGTCTAGGTTTGGTTTTGAATGTGCTAGATTAGTTTTTAACATGATTAGTGGCTAGGTTCGTTTTGGGTTAGGGGGTGATAAGGGTTTTAATGGTGATTAGTACCAAGTTAGTGAATTAGGGGGTAATTAGTGAAGAAATCTAATTCCCACTTTGTTCTTTCCTTCAAGTGTGGTGAATTAAGGACCGACAGCTCATTAGTTCACTAATCGCTTTCTAGGAACGATAAGGAGAGGATAGTTAATCTCATTCCATGAGAATAAGAATGGGGTTAACTAGAAAACTTTGCATGATTAACCCTCGGGATCCATGGTGGATCTCAGAGTAGTCAATCCGGGCTTCCTTTGATAAAGGGAGCTTGGTGGGCTTATTCTAGCAAAGGTCTCATCTGATTTCCTCTGTCTTTTTACTTTCTAATCATGAAACCCATGATTATGATCCTGCTAGTTTCCTAATACCCACGAAACCCTCTTTTTCCTATTTAAATCAAATCCCATTTGTTTGTTCATGCCTATAGTAGTTTAGTAATTCAATAAATCCTTGTGGTATTCCATGTGATTTAAACGCCCTTCAAGTCAGATTCTTAGAGTTAGGCCCCTCAACTCCTCATGGAAACTCCGCACATTATTGAGTAAGATGCGAACCAAAGAAGAATTCACCAGTAATAACATTAGTAACACGAGTGGATGCAAGGGCTTGGACTTCGTATGCCGCCTTCAATTGCTTGGTTCTCTCATTTAGGGCCATTTTAGTTGCATCTCGAGGATAATATCCACTAGGAATTTCATGGTATGGTTGCTCTCCGAAGAAGAATAACCTCCATCTCTTGGGCTCCGTCCACCACCCTAATGAGGGGAGTTTTGAGATAACTCATGAAGAAATACGTTGGCCTCCTCTGCCGTCTTCTTGAGGAATATGCCCCCAGACGCATTACTAATTGTGGGACTCGAGAAAATCCCCGTGGTGTCCCTCGCGGTGTACGCGCGAGTTGAATGGGGTGTCTTAATCTTTAAAGGATTTAAATGCATTTTATTATGATGTTCAAATGAATCACAATAATAAAAATTAAAGGAAAATTGGAATCTAATAAACCAAACTTTATGTCCATTTTGATATAACAAACCGAACTTAACTTTTTGTTAATGACAAACTGTACTTAACATAATATTTTTTTTAAGTGAACCTCCACCAATTTCCGGTTACCAGAAAAATGACATGAAAGCTTTTTTGCTGATTGAAATGAACCTAATTAAAATGAACAATGTGTTGGAAGAAAGGCTCGAGCAGCGGTTGTCATATTATGTTAAGCACAGTTTGCCATTAACAAAAAGTTAAGTTTGGTTTGTTAGATCAAAATGGACATAAAATTTGGTTTATTAGATTCCAATTTTCCAAAATTAAAAGCGCCAATTAATTTTTAATGAGAATTAATACACTCAAATTTAAACTCCATAAACCACGAACCATGAGATTCGGATCCGGGGGTAAGGTTATGAATTCGAAAGTAAAAACCCTCGAATTCGCCCGTTCAAAGAACAGACTCTACTAAATCGGTTAATTTAAAGAAAAGAGTAGAAGAGGAGAATTAATTAGATTAATCAATATTATTTAGTACATACAAATGAAATGATTAAATGCAAAAATAAGATAAATTGAACAAATGCAAATAATAAAATGAAGTAAAAGAACAATAGTGTAAACATTTACAAGTTTACATTTAATCAAATTAATTAGAGCATCAATATTATTATTTAAGTCAAATTTTACATCATAGCAAAGTCAGAATAAAATAAGAAAAACAATACTAACCTCAAGTTAGTGCCAAAATTATGAATGCAAGATGATGATGATGAGAAGGAGGGAGGGGAAGAAAGATAAAATCACCTAGTGCCAGTGCTCCTAGGATGATTTTGAGGTGTGGAAAATGAGGGTGTATTTATAGTGTTGGAGGTGAGCTTATTTATGGTGGTAGATTAGAAAATATTGAGAGGATAAAATCAAATAAATGATGATTTTATTTGATTTGGAGAATGGAGGGAGAATGAAATAAGATAAAGAGGGATTTGAATTAGTTTAATTTGATTTTGGGGATTTTACTATTTCATTGTAAAGCTGAATTGAATGACCAAATTCAGCGTCTACAGTTAGCCCCCACTTTGATCGAGTCCGAGTATGACGCTGATCAAAGCAAAGCATGGTGTTTTTCGGTCTATCCTGACGTCAATATTGATCTTCCAGTCTTTCCTAGTGTTGGCCAGTATTACCCGGTGTCTCCCATTCTTTCCCGGTGTCGTTCAGTCTTTCCCGATGTCTTTAAGTCGTTCCCGATGTCGTTCACTCTTTCCCGATGTCGTTCAGTCTTTCCCAATGTTTTTCAATCTTTCCCGATGTCGTTCACTCGTTCCCGATGTCGTTTACTCTTTCCCGAAGTCTTTCAGTCTTTCCCGATGTCCTTCAGTCTTTCTCGATGTCTTTCAGTCTTTCCCGATGTCGTTCAGTCTTTCCCGATGTCTTTCAGTCTTTCCCGATGTCGTTCAGTCTTTCCCGACGTCTTTCAGTCTTTCCCCATGTCGTTCATTCCTTCCCGATGTCTTTCAGTCTTTCCCGATGTCGTTCAGTCTTTCCCGATGTCTTTCAGTCTTTCCCCATGTCGTTCACTCTTTCCCGATGTCTTTTAGTCTTTCCCGATGTCGTTCACTCTTTCCCGATGTCTTTCAGTCTTTCCCCATGTTGTTCAGCCTTTCCTGATGTCTTTCAGTCTTTCCCCATGTCGTTCAGTCTTTCCCGATGTCTTTCAATCTTTCCCCATGCCTTTCAGTCTTTCCCGATGTCTTTTAGTCTTCCCTGATGTCGTTCAGTCTTTCCCGATGTCTTTCAGTCTTTCCCTACGTCGTTCAGTCTTTCCCAATGTCGCTCAGTCTTTTCCCGATGTCTTTCAGTCTTTCCCGATGTCATTATCATTCAGTCTTTCCTGATGTCTTTCAGTCTTTCCCGATGTCGTTCAGTCTTTCCCGATGTCTTTCAGTTTTCCCCATGTCGTTCATTCTTTCCCGATGTCTTTCAGTCTTTCCCCATGTCGTTCATTCTTTCCCGATGTCTTTCAGTCTTTCCCCATGTCGTTCAGTCTTTTCCGATGTCTTTAAGTCTCTCCCCATGTCCTTCAGTCTTTCCCGATGTTGTTCAGTCTTTCTCGATGTCTTTCGGTCTTTCTCGATGTCGTTCAGTTTTTCCCGATGTTGTTCAGTCATTCCCGATGTCTTTCAGTCTTTCCCGATGTCGTTCAGTCTTTCACGATGTCTTTCAATCTTTCCTGGTGTCATTGTAGTTTGTTGAAGATGATCCAATTTTCTTTGTTTTTACACAGTGTTGCCGGATTCGGGCCTAGTCAGGCTGTCATACCTCCAGGCATGCAACTCTGTCCAATTTTCTTTATTTTTCTGCACAGTCCCGTTAGATTTGGATCTAGTCAAGCTGTCACAGGCATGCAACTCTGTCCAGCTCGGGGTCGGTCAGCCGAATTTCAGTTGTTGCTCGGAACCCTAGGCAGGCTGCCATGCCTGCAGGCATGACGCTCTACCCGATGTTTTTTTTCTTCGCATTGCCCAACCTTGAGTCCCCTCCGCCGAGCATACCGCCAGGTCTTGCTTTGTGAAATCTTGAATTTTGTTTTCGCATCGGGTCCATTTTTTTTCTTGGTGGTGTTGTATGTGGAACCCGGGTCCTGACCGTACTTGGTGATATAGTGTCTGGTTGCAAGACCTAGACCCGACTTGTTCTTGGCAATATGAGTCGGGTTTGTCCATATGCTCGAGTCTTCTCAATTTAATTCAGAAATGAATTATTTCCAAACTAATTCTCGTGAACATTGTGAATTGAATTTTTAAAGTTTAACTCAGAAAATGAATTATTTTCCAAATTATTTCTCATAAAAATTTGTGATATGTTTTAGAGTTTAACCCGAAAAATAAGCTAATTCTCATAAAAATTTGTGATCCGAATTTTAGAATTTAACTCGGAAAATGAGCTAATTCTCATAAAAATTTGTGATCTGAATTTTAGAGTTTAACTCGGAAAATAAGTTAATTCTCGTAAAACTCAAATTATTTCTTCATCGACTGCGTCCTTTAAGCTTCTGGCTATACATCCGATGGTGATCAAGATTCCAAGCTGGCTTGCTTGAGTTCTAGCAGTCATAACTGCATTTCTTTTGAGGCTCGGGCAGGAGACAGAGGAATGGAAATGTGGTCTTATGCATGCTATGCTACATGAATTACGTGGAAACAAATATGTACAAGACTCTGTTGTGTGCAATACACAACTCTATTACGCATTTTATACTAGAAGACTCTTTATGCAACCCTAATCTTAAAGAATTATATGACTCTTTTTGTTTTATTTGACTCAAGAAGAAAGAAGGAAAAAAAAAATAAAAATTAAAAAACTAACATGACTCAAAAATGAAAATTAAAAAAAAAAACGAATTGATGTGACTCAAAATGCAAACTAATATGACTTAAAATGAAAAAAAAACATATGACCTAAAAAAACTAACATGACTCAAAATGAAAATAAAAAAACGAAATGATATGACTTGAAATGCAAACTAATGCAACTTAAAATGAAAGATGCACATGATCTAAAATCAAAAAACTAAAAAATGCACATTGATTTGCTGCATGTATGCGATATGAACAAGCCCCCACTTTCCCGAGGAAAAAAAAGAATAAGGAAAAGTAAATCAAAAACTCTAAATGTTAAGAGTGATTTCGAAGTGAGTTTCAGGACAAGGCAAAAACAGGAAAAATGATGAGTTCTCTTGTCGAACTGCCTCGTAAGTTGCCATGATGCGGATATTGAGTTGAGCGAGCCTAAGTTGGAATGCTGCAGAAGACGATATTAATGGAAGACTCGGCCTGCTTAAGCTGCATGATGGGATAGTCAGGATGCTCGACCTTGATGTCATGGCTAAGAACCCCAAGCACTAAGAAGAATTAAGCGACAAGACATCTTGATTTCTCTTGCTTTTTCTCTATTCTTCTTGATTCTTTTAGGTAGGAACATGTAAGCACCAAGCCCCCAGTATTAGTGAACAAACGTCTTTAGGTGAGTTAGAATGATTGACCTAGGTGGGCGTCACCTTCAAGTAACGCCCTATTTTGATGCAGGTGGCATCTTGTTCTACAAAAGGAATTATCCCTCACTCAAGTGTTCTGAAAGCCGGGATTAACTGACAAATCTTCTACATGCACTAATGATCGAATCACAAGAGCTCACAAGGTGATGGGGTGAAAATGGGAATGATGGAAAAGGTAGTGAAAACTCATGCGCAAATAGAGGGCGAGATAAGGTTGTGAGTGGTTCGGTGAGGGTAGCGATTAGATGTATAGGACAAAGTGGTGAATGGAAGGGTAGTTCGATGGACAAAGGTTCGAACTGATAGAGGTGGATGAAATGGTCTATAGATGAAGTACCATGTCTCGTTGATTTATCTTATAAGAAAAGAGATGGTCAAATGGCTATGGCTTGATGGATTCAGGTATGAAGGATGATCCAAGTTTGATGGGAAAGGTGGGTGTGCTTGGTGAAAGAAATCTGACAGTTTGTCATTGTCATTAGAGACCAAGATTCCCTCTCCTTTTGCCTAGCTCTCCTGGTGAGTTTTTCGAGCTAACCACTCTTTATTCTATCTCTCAAAGACTAAAATATTGGATGATGGATTTTCTCTAAAGTGAATTGCAGCGGCCGGGCCTCAAAGAGGTTCTCCTACGTATCCAGTTTGGAATCAGGCCATTCGTAGTTCAACAGGTGCGACTTTGATTGATGCCTCAAGAAGGACTTTGAGATGGGTCGAAAGGTTAATGGGAAGGATAGGTGTGAAGGTTTGACGGGAAGGTTTTGGGATGTGTGTAAGTGACCAATGTAAACTGACGATTGCCTCTTATGCCTCTTATTCTTGCTTTCTTCTTTCTCTTTTTGTTTTGTATTTTTTTTGTATTTTTTGGATTTTTTTTTGAACTCGACAACCCAATCTATATTTCTCTTATCCATGATATTTGTCACCCGCAACACATTAGTTGGCTTAAATGGATTTAGGGAAGAGATGGTCATAAAATAAATGACCGGGTTCGTAGTGGTGGTTAAGAAGATGGTGTGAGAAGGTAATAATGTAGGAAAAGCGGCTAGGTGAGAATGAAGGTGGTAATGATGTAGGTGGTAAGGGGTGGAAGTCTTCTATCATAGGAATGTCTTTTTAAGCTGCATGATTTGTTAGATGGGGAGACTCACTTGTAGAGATTATTGGTCACATTGAGTTCTCTCCTTTTGCCTAACTTGTTGAGTGGGTGTTCAGGTTAGCTTCCCTCCTCTCAACTTTTACTCATTCACCTCTCCTTTTTCCCAACTTGTTAGATGAGTGTTCAAGTTGGCCTCGCTCTTTTTTATTTGTCTCTCCTTTTGCCTAACTTCTCTTTGGCGGTGAGGTTAACCTCTCTTCACTCTATTAACCTTAGACTCGGGGTACGGCAAAAAAGCATAGAGAAAAAAAAATGATAGGGATGTGAGATGGAGGAAACGAGCAGATCGATATGCCAGACTTGGATTGTCATATGGGTGAGTGAGTTCTTCAATTCAAATCAGGAATGCAGGCACAAGATTATTTCCTTAGCAGTTTAGAAGCAAATGAAGGGTCAGGGAAGACAAGAGTCATAATCATGAAAGGTTTCATCTTTATTGAATGCAACTAAGATGAATACATTAAAAAAAATTTGCTTGGGATATATCCGAACTAACTTTGAAAATGAAGACGATTGCCATGAAAAGAAAATACGCAACATAAGGGGATCGCCTATTTGATCTTTGGAGATCGGGGTTTTAGAAAGACCCCGTTTGACTCTGTAGTAAGCCACGTTCAAATTAGGTATCTATGCTGCAATTGGCAGTGACAACTTCCCGGATTGGAGCATTTCTTCTATCTTGGCCTCCACTATTAACCCCAGTTTCTTTAGAGCTGAAAAGTCTCGGATTAACTGGCATTCCATCAAGCTAGCATATCTTGGCCTAAGCCCTTGTATAAACACCTGGATTTGATAGTCCATGGTTACCTTGTCAGTCATCAAGGCCTTTTGAACGTTCTAGCGATTAAAGTAACTCATGAATGAATCTCCTTCACTTTGTTTGATTGCCGCCATGTCACTCATGGTTACATCAACATCTTGACTAGCTGCGTATTTTTGAATGAAGGCCTTGTAAGTGGCCTCCCAATTCTCCTGGGTGTCTATTGGAAGGGTGTAGTACCACTTCAAGACCTCGTCACTCAAAGTCCAAGGGAAGACATGAGCATACAGACTAGGGTCTATTTCTTTTAAGGCTACATGCGCGCGAAGCTACACACATGATGAGTGGGGTTCTCCATGGCCTTAAATTTCTTCTCGGGCAAGGAGAATTTGTTAGGAAGCTTGGCCTGAGGAGCAGTTGGTAAGCCAATGTCCAAGAAATGTTCCCTAAATTGAGGGATTTGCCTCAGCATGTTCTGTAGGTTATCGACCCTGTTGTCTTGAAATGGCGCAAGTTGCTCATCCCGGGGTACAGTCTTTTCAGTGCCATCACTTCTATCATCATCCTCTGGATCATGCCCTATGCCTAATCTGTCATTGATTTTTTGAATGGCCTGGATGACCCCTTCGATCCTATGATCCTGTTGGTTGGATTGTGTTTTTATTAAAGTACGGATGTCCCGCACCACATCAGAAAGATCTGCAGCAGTGATGGGTTGGCCCCTAGCTTCTTCTTCAGCCATGAAGTTGGAAGGAACGGACATAGTGTCGCTTGTAGTCAATGAAGTTTGAGAAGGAGTCTCGGAATCAGTATCAAGGACGACAAACAAGCTTGTGCTTGGTGGTGTGAATGAGATTGGTAAGAAGCTTGATAACCTTTGAGATCTGATTCTAGCCCAGGACTTGACTCTTTGCTGTTTGGGGTCCTACTCTGCCTGTATGGAGACCATAAACCTCAAAATTAACCCTGACATTGACCTACACAAAGACCTAGTCATTTATATGTGACAACCTAATGCAAACAATGCCTACATGATGAATGATTTTTTATTTTTTGTTTTTTGTTTTTGGATGGACTCACCCACTTTTGGGCTTGCATGAAGACTCCTAATCTAAGATGATGCCATGTACAATGAGTGGGGAAGGTATACATCGGGTCACCATAAAATCGAGTCAACATTATAGTTTTAATGGACTCAAATTTAATTAATGTCCGGGCAAATACCTTAGGAATCAAATGCCACTTAGGGTTGAATAAAGTCAAACTTGGACATCTCACAAAGTCACCATTTCGACTTGGGCCTAAGAGAGCCTTTTGGGCCCACTTAAAATCCATTTGACTATTATCCAAACTAAAGCAACACTTGGGAGGAAATGCAATATGAGACTGACTCCAAAAAAAAGAAGAATATGAAAACATGTAGCACATAATTTACACATAGCACAAAGGGAATGCACATAGTATACAAATGAGGGATGCGACTAACCAATGTTCTATATTCAAGGGTTTTAGGTTGGATCCTTAAAACTAACATACTCATGTCTCTCACGTGCCACAAATTCTATGGAGTTTATAGTAATGTAACCTGTGTGTTTCTCGCAAAATTAAAGGGAAAATGTGAATTCATAATCCCAAGAATTTTGGAGTGCTTCATGAGTGGGAAAGTAACTTGCGATCTTCTTGAAATGTGGAGTTCATTCCTTTATGAAGTCGAAAGTATACTTTGCCCGAGAGGGAAATTCGGGTTAAACCCTAAATTGTACCTTTGGGCTCATCCCGATTTATAAAAAATCAAGATGGAGGTCCGTATGCTTGATGCCTAACTAAATAAATAAAAATTAAAAGAATTAATTTCTCCTTTCTACTAGAAATTTTTAAAAACCGGTTTTTCAAGTTTTACCCTCTTAAAGTAAGTCCCCAGTGGAGTCGCCATTTGTGGGACCCGGGAAAATCCCCGTGGTGTCCCTCGCGGTGACGGTGAGTCGAATGGGGTTTCTTAATCTTTAGAGGATTTAAATGCATTTTATTATGATGTTCAAATGAATCACAATAATAAAAATTAAAAGAGTCGCCAATTAATTTTTAATGAGAATTAATAAATTCAAATTTAAACTCCATAAACCACGAACCATGAGATTCAGATCCGGGTGTAAGGTTACGAATTCGAAAGTAAAAACCCTCGAATTCGCCCCTTCAAAGAACGGACTCTACAAAATCGGTTAATTTAAAGAAAAGAGTACAAGAGGAGAATTAATTAGATTAATCAATATTATATAGTACATACAAATGAAGTGATTAAATGCAAAAATAAGATAAAATGAATAAATGCAAATAATAAAATGAAGTAAAAGAACAAAAGTATAAACATTTACAAGTTTACATTTAATCAAATTAATTAGAGCATCAATATTATTATTTAAGTCAAATTTTACATCATAGCAAAGTGAGAATAAAATAAGAAAAGACAATACTAACCTCAAGTTAATGCGAAAATTATGAATGCAAGATGATGATGATGAGAAGAAGGAGGGAGGAGAAGAAAGGTAAAATTACCTAGTGTCAATGCTCCTAGGATGATTTTGAGGTGTGGAAAAAGAGTGGAAATGAGGGCGTATTTATAATGGTAGAGGTGAGTTTATTTATGGTGATAGTTTAGAAAATATTGAGAGGATAAAATCAAATAAGTGATGATTATATTTGATTTAGAGAATGGAGGAAGAATGAAATAAGATAAAGAGGAATTTGAATTGGTTTAATTTGATTTTGGGGATTTTAACATGTGAAGAATGTGTGCGTTTCAAAATTCTTGGCATTTTTCTAAATTATTCTAAAATAAAAGAAAGTCAAAATAAACTACAATATTTGTAAAGTTGAATAGAATGACAAAATTCAGTGTCTACATCAATCGACTCCTTGAGAGTTCCAAAAAGCCCTTGGTAGAAGTGACGTAGCAACAACCAATCTTCAAGATTATGGTGTGGACACTTCCGCTGGAGGCCTTTGAATCTCCCTCATGCTTTAAAAAGTGATTCTCTCGACTCTTGCTTGAAGTTTATGATAGGTTGTCGAAGCCGATATGTCATTTGCTGGGAAGATTCGTTGAAGGAAGTCTCGACTCAATGCTTCCCATGACGCATATGTGTCGGGGGGGCATGTCATGCGCTAAAGCTTGGCCTTGCCCTCCAAGGTAAGAGGGAAGAACTTCAATTTCTTATACTCCGATACTCCTTTCATTTGTACGAAGCCGACCCGCTCTTCAAATTTATTGATGTGATCTATTGGGCTCTCGTGATCTGCTCCGTGATATTGGTTGCTTTAAAAAATATCCAACAAGTATGGCTTGAACTCAAACATTGCATTATGAGGTAGCTCGAGAAGGATGATCGGACTACCTCCCGTACTCGACGATGGGGTGGAATAGGAAGCAAGGGTACGAGGTGGATCGGGTTAACATCGACCATCGGGGCTTGCTGTCATCTAAGGTTCCTTTAGGGATGCTTTCTTTGTGAGCTAGCGGTGGCCTTTCGATTACTTTTCTCGGGTTTAGGATCTAATGGAGCCAAGGGAATTTGATTAGCGCGGGACCGTGTCTGCATACATCACAAGCAAACTAGAAAAAATCATATGCCCTAAGACCTGGACTTGACTGACCTCAAGCAAGAAAGTGATCTAAACTAATTCAACCTAAATCACAAAAAGTTAGGGGCGCTAACTCCTTGGCAACGACGCCATTTTGTGTTTAGTGGGTTTGGCACCTAGTTTTTTTTTTAATTATCGTTTGTAAAACCACGAATCCGTGTTTAGTTCTTCGTTAGGAGGCTCGGTACTACCCCCGAGCCCTTAGCTTTTACCATGTTTTTCCTTTTTGACCTTAGTTTAGTAATCCATTCACCACCACATACATTCACTCCCACACCTAGTTGATGAGTGCTCTCGTGAGATTCTTAGGTTGGAACCCCGACTCCTTAAACCAATACGACCGTTGTCCTAATCCCTAGGAAAATGTTAAACAATGACCCATCTTTGCGAACTGCATTGGGTCAAGTCAATGCTCATCTTGAGCAATTGAATATCAATTTCCAGTATTAGCAAGCACTCCTCTAGAGTCAGCACAACATGTTGGAGAGCCAGCGGTGCATACTAAACACTCAACAATCTATGCTCAACAATGTTCAATCTTAATTGCAGTGACATGAGGAGTACTTTTAGCAACAAAACCAGTACATGCGCGCATGGGGGTATTATCATTACACAATCGGTGGACATGCACACTCCGGCCGTTATACGTCCCATATTATTCCTACTCGCCTCCCCCTGGAATCCTTAGTCAATGAACTGAGTTCCCCGCCACAACTTGAACCTTTTAGTTACTCTTGCTTGCATTTGAATGCTTGATAAGTGTTGGGGGGGGGGGTTACCTAATGGAAAGTGGGCTAGTGTTGGTTTTGTCATTTCTGTTGTTGGTAAGGTTTGGTCGTCCCTTTGAATCGTTCTCAGCTCATTCTTGCATCGCAAAATTTTTGTCTTCAGAGTCTTGTGTTTTGGGATCCCCTGGGTAGGTTGCGGTGTTTGGTTTACACTCAACTTCATCGAGTGTAGGACCGAGTCCATGTGAGTTTTAACCACCAATTCTCGCCTCAATTGAGTGAGATTCGAGGTTGGGGTTTATTGTAGGCAATGTACATATTGTATATATGTTTTTAGTTCTTTTCTTCTAGTCCATTGCATTTACTTAGTTTTGCATTTTAGAATAGCTGCATTTAGGTAGCATTGCATTGTATATTCTAACTTTGTTTGTGTTTTCTTTGATACTGGATTGAGTTGTCTCTTACATTCGAAGAACTCGTGGTAAACTCTTTCCAGTATTCTTTTTTCCTTGTATATATTTGGTCTCTTTTGCATTCTTGTTTTTCCCTTTTGGTGGCGCGCCCCTGAATATGCGTTGTGTTGGGATTTCCTTGTTGATGGAGCTGTTGTGGGCTTGGGTTGCCACCCTTTCTTTTTACTAGGTGATTGTATACATGCATGCCTTTGTTCACTACCCTTTATGAGACACCCCATCCCACAATGAGGACATTATGGAGTTTTAATTGAGGGGGGGGGGGAGGAGGGGAGGGGGGAGTTATTTATGGTTCGGGGTAGCTCACATAGCATTTTTGGTGCATTTAATTTCTTTCTTAGGAAAATGTGATAAAATTTAAAAAAAATGTGGTGAAAAATGAAAGAATAAATGGGGAAAGCCGTGAAAAATCCAAAAGAGTTTTGTTTTTTTTGTTAGAATTTGCTCATGTTTATAATCTTGTAGTTAACTGGTTGATGGCTTAGTTAATTGAATAAAAGTGGCCCACATGAATACGGTAGGCCCTAATCTAGAGTGTTGTCATGACTTACTTCTTTTAGACTCCTTTCGCTATGTGCAAAAACGAGTACCTTACTTTCTTTCACACGCTTTTTGAGATCGTGATCTTAGTTGCTTATGCTCGTGCCTGTGAAAAAGTGGAAATAAATAAAAGTAGTAAATAAAAGTCGGCGAAACCAACAAGGGTTGGTGTCAGTTGGCGACACTCACACCCCTTAAGTACTTCGTTATGTATGAAGTAACCCGAGTTGGGAGGGTGACCCCTTTTTGGAGGGCCGTGAAAAATTCTCGGAAAAAAACCCGACGTAAAACCCATAAAAATCGAAAAAAAAGTGAACAATTGGTTTACCAAAGTGGTTTGACGTGGGTTGTAGTGGCCTCTCACTCCTTAAGTACAATTTTATGAATGGAGCAAAACCATGCTGGGAGAATAATCCCTCATTGGCTGCAAACTAATCTCGAGCGATAGCAACAGAAAAAAAAAATGAAAGATAAAAAAATGAAAAGGTTGAAATGCAGTTGTATAAGTTGTGAGGCTTCACTTACGTAATCTACGACCTTCACCAAGCCAAGGGCGACACAAGTGGGGAGAGGGCAACACATTGCTGATTTTTCGCCTTTGAAATGAGCTCCAGTGTAGGTTATTGGAAGGAGATGATCGCAATCGAATAGAGTACGTTTGCACTTGTGTACAATGCCCTTGTTTAGCAGGAGGTGTTTGGAGTTGAAAATCCAACAGATTGGCAACATTTTGGGTTAGGTGTCCTCAATGAGCGCGTATGTGTTTCTTTTGATTTAATTAACGTCGTCATTTGAGTAATTGATTGTATGATTATTTATAGGGTTTTTTAATGCTAATATACTGAACTTTTGAGGTATTGGACAATAATGCACTAAACTTTGACCTTGGATAATAATACACTGTACTTTGGAGGGTGTTGAACAATAATGCACTCAGTATGTTTTTGGCAATGGCTAACTTGGTGACAATCCTATGTAGCGGGTGGAGGAGATGAATTAGTCCAAAAATATCTGTCTTCTCGGTCTATCACGTAAGATTGTCACCAAGTTCGCCACCGTCGAAATTGTCTCGAGTGCATTATAGTCCAACACCCCCCAAAGTTCAGTGCATTATTGTCCGAGTGCAAAGTTCAGTGCATTATTTTCTTCCCTTTTTGTAAATAAGTTCGTTTTTCATCTCTCTTTTTCCCCTTTTTTTCTTTTCATGGCTTTTGTGGATATAGTCGGTATAAACCCTCATAAGACTCACCTCGTCCACCCGGGTTGCCGGGGGGTTTAAAGGGCTTGGTGCATATTCTAAATGCATTTGTTTCCTTCGATGAAAGTGGAGTAGCTGTTTTACGATTTGTTTTGTTTTGTTTTGCTCCGGACGACCAAAAGTTCAAGTGTGGGGATTTTTAGGCCCATTTTAAGGCCTAAATTACCCTCCCAGCCTTGAAGCTTTCGCTCAATCCCAGGTTATTTTCATGTTTTTAATATGTTTTTTTAGTTGTTTTGTAGGTACTTAGAGTTTGAGAAATAAAGCAAGGAAAAGAAGCAAATCAAGGCTAAATAGAGGGTTCCGAAAGGATTTCCGAGCCAAACTGGGCTGAGAAATGAAGAGAAGTCGGGCCAGGACGGCGAATTCTTCATGGAAGAGCAAGGTCGGGATCGTCGCACCCACTACATCCCTTGTAGCAGGTGCGAAGAGACAACTTCCCCTGCCCAGTTTAGTAGCCCCCGTTACATTATTGTAGCGGGCGCTACACTCAAAGAATAAAAGATGGAAGAGGAGGCCGAAGGCCGTGCCACCCACGACAGAAGGGGTGGCTCCCATGACGATTTCCAAGGAAATAAGTCAGAGGAAGGTTACAACCAACATGGGTCGCGCCCGCAACCAACTCGTCACACTGGCGATCCCATGCTAAAATGGAAACGCCCTCTTCGCTTCCAGAATTGTAGCGCCCGCGACCATGGTCGTCACGCCTGCGACGACACTATTCTATTATATTTGTTGGCTTGAAACGACTGCGTTTTAGGGGTTTTCTTAGCCTTGTATAAATAGTTTTTTTTTCATAATTTCTTAGCACCTTTTATTTACTCTAGAGCATCATTTTATGAGCTTTCTGAGGTTTTAAGAGATTGGGAGAGAGATTAACTAAAGGGTTAGCATAAATCAATCTCTATTGGATTACTTTGGTTGTATTGGATGATTTTGGATGAATCAATTGAGAGATTGAAGATACTACTATAGTGTCTTTATTGGCCATTTTTTTTCATTTCTTCCATCTATAGGTGATATCTACTCTCTGTCTTTATTATGCTGTTGTTGATTGGTTGATTTTGCTTGATTAGTGTTGATCACCTCTTAACTTGCTTTGTTAGTGATTTTAACTTGTTTGTGATAGAATCATGTCTAGGTTCGGTTTTGAATGTTCTAGTTTAGTTTTGAACATGATTAGTGGCTAAGTTCCTTGTGGGTTAGGGGGTGATTAAGGGTTCTAATGAGTGATTAGTACCAGGTTAGTGAATTAGGGAGTAATTAGTGAAGAAATCTAATTCCCACCTTATTCTTTCCTTCAAGTGGGTTGAATTAAGGACCGAGAGTTCCTTAAATCACTAATCACTTGCTAGGAACAATAAGGACGGAATAGTTTATCTCATTCCCATGAGAACGAAAATAGGGTTAACTAGAGAACTTTGCATTATTAACCCTCGAGATCCATGGTGGATATAGGGGTAGTCAATCCAGCTTCTATTGAGAAAGGGAGTTCCGTGGGCTTATTCTAGCAAAGGTTTCATCAGATTCTTCTGTCTTTTAACTTTCTAATAACGAAACCCGTGATTATGATCCCGCTAGTTTCCTAAAACCCCAAAAACCCTCTTTTTGCTGCAAACCTTGACCACGTGATCAATAACATTAAGGGGAAAAAGAAATATGTTGGACCAATAACCAACAATACTCAACAGTACTGATAAGACAATTTTATATAGAGTTTTTTGGGCTCAAATCATGTCAATTTCATGCTTTTTATATCCGAAATTCCGTATTTTTATGTCAACTTCTGTGATTTATACACTTGCTCGCGAGTTTGGTGTATTTTATAGGAATTAGGAGAATTATATCAAAAAGCATGAAGAATTGAAGGCAAAGTGGGAAAAGTCAAAGAAAATAAAAAAAGAGTTGAAGAAGAAGAAAATAAAGAAGAGGAAACGGCCCAAAACAACTCGGCCCAAGTCCAATTGAAGCGGACAGGCAAGGCGCAGGCAGCGTTTTTGGAAACGCAGGCCGCGCCTTGACCAGAAGGTTTGGCAACCGAGAAAAGCCAAAACGCAGCCCGCATTTTGGAGGCGCAGCCCGCGCCCTCTCACGGAGAAGTCCGCTATTTTGGGCAAAACGCAGCCAGCGTTTCCAAAACGCAGCCAGCGTTTCCAAAACGCAGCCAGCGTTTCCAAAACGCAGGCCGCGTTTTGTGCCCTAATCCGGTCGCTATAAAAGGACTTCATCAGCCGACGTTTAAAGGCATCGATTAGAAGCGAGAATTCCTTCCGTTTACTCTGGTCTTCGTAGAGATTTTTAGGTAGCCTTTAGAGTAGATTTCAGATCAATTTATTTACAGTTGTTCAAAAAGATTGTCATTAGATTATACTGTTCGTGATCGAAGAACACGAAAGAGATCGATTCGGGTGAAACGAAGAGATTGACTCCGCCAATTCGAACACGGTTTATTTCTATTCTTCTTTAATGCTTGCTTGTTATTTAGATTTAACTATGTTTTCCTTTAGAATTATGAGTAGCTAATTTTCTTAGTTTAGGGGATAAACTCGATGTCAACTGATTGAATTTGAATTCAGTTTCGGTGTTAGGTTATCTTTCCATTCGTTTAATCTGCGTGTTTTGTATGTCATGGTAATTTGACGATAGAACGACAGTTTGAGTCTGTACCTGGTCTTAGATTCTTGACAATAGAACGACAGTTTGAGTCTCAAATCGGATTGCGTAGATTGAATAGGTTGGACAATAGTTAGACATAATGATTCTTGCCTAGGGTCAATCTATAGTCAGTTCTTATCTCTGATTACGCTAAATAGTTAGAAATAATGTTTAGGCTAATCACTGCAACTCACCTAGGATCGATAGATCGAAGTGATAGGGCTTAGAAAGATTATAGACCCCGAGTTATCTTGTTACCTGCCCCAGAATTGTTGTTAATTTGATTAGTTGACTAGAGTGGACTCCCCTGAACGCTTTCCTTTATTTGATAAAAACCCCTAAAAAATCTTGCTTTCTTAGTTTAATTTAGAAAACTTTACAACACCCTTTGGATCGACCTAGCAGTCTTTGTAGTGAACTAGTTTAGTGCGTGATTGAACACAAATCCCTGAGAGAGAACGATATTTTATTACTACAGCACTGCACACTTGCATGCATACCTATATGTTTTAGGTCTGTCAAGTTTTTGGTGCCGTTGCCGGGGATTTGTTTCCCCAATCGCCATTGGACGAACGCGCTCTGGGTGACTAGGTTATTTAATTTCTGTTATTTTTCTTTATTTTTCTTTATTACGCTTGGTATTCTTGTTTTTGTCTTTTTTCAGGTTTATGCAAAAAGATTTCTCTTTCGAGTATGATCCCGAGATCGAACGAACACTTCGAGAGAGAAGGAAAAGAGCAAGACTGGAGAAAGAATTTCAAGAAGATCAAGAAACGGACGAAGAGGAGTAAAGATCGGAATCGGAAAAAGAAGAAGAGATGGGAGAATAGGGACCAAAGACATTCGGGCAGTATCTGACTCCCAATGTCACCAACCCGCAATCAGCTATCAACGTTCCCACCATCCAAGCGAACGATTTCGAGCTGCGACAGTCTTTGATCAACCTAGTGTCAAAATCACCATTCCATGGGTTGACCGACGAAGATCCGAGCCAATATATGCGACTCTTCCGTCAAGCTTGTGACACTTACAAGGCGAACAACGTATCGGAGGACGCCATCAAACTACGCCTCTTCCCGTTCTCGTTGGAAGGCAAAGCGTGGGAGTGGCTTGACACACTTGCATCAAACTTAATCACAACATTTGACGAACTCGCCAGCACCTTTTTGGCGAAATACTTTCCTCCAAGCAAGCTCATCAGCCTAAGGAATCAGATCTCTACATTCGCACAAGAGCCGGATGAGCCACTGTACGATGCTTGGGAAAGATTCAAGGATATTATTCGACAATGTCCTCAGCACGGATTCGAACGATGGGTTCTCATCCAATCGTTCTACAATGGAGCAAGCGAGTCAACAAGAGGAAGCATCCTCTCAGCAGCCGGAGGCAATATTTTGGGAAAAACAATCTCTGAAATCTGGACTCTGATCGAGAACCTAGCGAACAACTCACGGCAGTGGTCAGAACCCCGCCCTAGAGCGGGAGGTAAGCAAGATTTAGATGTTATTTCATTATTAACTGCTAAACTAGATTCTTTAGTGAAAAAAATGGACCACCGCGACTCGCCTGCACCCTTACCTTTATTATGTGAACTCTGTCATTCGACCAATCATGCAACTTCTGCTTGTTCAAAGGAAACAACCTGTAACACCCAAACCTAACTTGTTCACCATGTTGACCAAAAACCCGACTTAGAAATTTTGGTTAAAGACCTTCTATCAAACCAAGAAGAACAAGCAGGAGCCATTAAAAGCCTCTGAGAAAAGATAGAGACCTTGACTCACCTAAACGAAAAACTGGATTCCCAAGTGGCTTACCCGAATGATTCCTCCACCTCCCCTACTGATAGCATATCAGGAGATTGCAGCGCCCTGACCCTTAGGAGTGGAAAACAGTTAGAAGAACCTAGGCGGAAATCACCTGAAAGTACCCCAACTGAACCTCTCCCAATTGATAGTACTCTTGATCCTGACCAAGAAAAAGAATCGCCTCTAGATGAAACCAATAGGGGGAGGAAGAAGAGACAAGAGGAACCTCCGGTAGTCAACCAAAGAGTCCATGTACCTGTACCACCTTACCCCGATAGGTTAGTTAGTACAAAACATGACAAACACTTTAGGAAATTTATGGAGATAATAAAACAACTCCAGGTTACTATTCCGTTTAATGAGGTGATTACACAAATGCCTATTTATGCAAAATTCCTCAAAGAGATCCTTAGTAACAAAAGAAAATTAGAAGAACATGAGATAATGGCCTTAAATGATTATTATAGTGCCGCCATACAAAATAAACTGCCTACCAAACTTAGGATCCTGGTAGTTTCACTATTCCCTGCGAAATTGGTACCTTGCACATTGACCGCGCCCTATGCGACTTAGGATCTAGCGTCAATTTAATGTCTTACTCTATGTATAAAAAGTTGGGGATAGGAGATTTAAAACCTACCACTATTGCTCTATAGTTAGCCAACCGATCTATAAAATACCCTGTAGGAGTTTTAGAGGACGTACCCACTAAAATAGGAGAGATTTTCGTCCCTGTGGATTTTGTAATTTTGGAAATGGACGAAGACTCTCGAACACCCATCATCCTTGGAAGACCTTTCCTAGCAACCTCTGGATGTTGTGTAGATGTTAAAAATGGAAAAATGACCTTTAATGTGGGGACGGAAAAGATCGAGTTTAATCTAAAGCATGCTACAAAATTTCCCTCCTTCTCTGATGATTGCAACTTAGTAGATTCTATTGAGGGAACTAATACTAATGCGCCCCCTAACGATCGGTCAAGTGATCCACTTGAACTATGTTGGCTCAATGATTGCTCAGTGCAGGAGGATTAAGATGCCAGAGCCGCTTACGCAAGGCTATTAGATGTCGCGCCTGAGGTAACAAGCGAACCTAAGGAGGAGTATCACTTATCCAACAATTCCGACACGCAGAGTCAAAGGCACCTGAAGTGGAACTAAAACCGCTTCCAGATACACTACGATATGAGTTCCTCGGGCCAGACTCTACTTATCCCGTGATTGTGAGTTCTGCCTTGTCAAAAGAAGAAACGTCTTCACTACTGAAAGTCCCGCGAACCCACCGAAAGGCAATTGGGTATGTCATCGACGATCTGAAAGGAATACATCCTTCATTCTGCATGCATAGAGTTCTCCTTGAAGAAGACCATAAACCTTCCGTCGAACATCAAAGGAGACTCAACCCAAACATGAAGGAAGTAGTAAAGAAAGAGATATTAAAACTTCTCAAGGCTGGGATAATATACCCCATCTCAGGCAGCGAGTGGGTTAGCCCTGTTCATGTAGTCCCGAAGAAAGGAGGTATGACCGTAGTCAAGAATGAGAAAAATGAGTTAATTCCAACCAGGACCGTTACTGGATGGAGGATGTGCATCGACTACAGGAAGTTGAACAAGGCCACTAGGAAAGATCATTTTCCGCTTCCATTTGTAGATCAAATGTTGGAGCGTTTGGCGAAAAACTCCTATTTTTGCTATTTGGACGGATATTTGGGATTCTTCCAAATCCCTATTCATCCTAAGGATCAGGAAAAAATGACGTTCACCTGTCCTTACGGAACCTCTGCTTACAGAAGGATGCCTTTTGGATTATGCAATGCACCCGCCATATTTCAGAGATGTATGATGGCAATTTTCGCTGAGTTTCTTGAGGAATTTGTGGAAGTATTCATGGACGACTTCTCAGTTTTTGGAACCTCCTTCGACCTTTGTCTGCAGAATTTAAAACGGGTACTGCAGAGATGTGAAGAAGTCAACCTAGTTCTAAATTGGGAGAAATGTCATTTTATGGTACAAGAAGGAGTAGTCTTAGGACATGTGATTTCTGGCAAGGGAATTTCGGTGGACAAAGCCAAGGTTGAAGTCATCGAGAAGCTCCCCCCGCCAGCAAAAGGGAAAGGGATTAGAAGCTTCCTAGGACATGTGGAATATTATCGCCGATTCATCAAGGATTTTTCAAAGACAGCGAAGCGTCTTACAAATCTTCTTGCCAAGGACGTTCCGTTCGAGTTTAATGAAGAGTGCTTAGCTGCTTTTCAAAAATTAAAGCAAGCTTTGGTTTCTGCTCCCATAATGCGAACGCCGGATTGGAGTCTACCTTTCGAAATTATGTGCGATGCAAGCGATCACGCTATAGGAGCAGTGCTAGGGCAAAGTATTGACGGAAAACCTTATGCCATCTACTACGCTAGCAAAACTCTTGATGGAGCTCAAGTGAATTATGCAACAACAGAAAAAGAGTTTCTAGCAGTAGTATCTGCCTTTGACAAATTCAGACCCTATTTGATCAACTCTCAAGTCATAGTCCACACAGATCACGCAGCCATCAAGTAATTAATGACAAAGGCTGATTCAAAACCTCGTCTTATTCGTTGGGTACTACTACTTCAAGAGTTTGATATAGAGATTCGAGACAAACCCGGCCTGCAAAATGTAGTAGCCGATCATCTATCGAGACTTCAGTCTGATTCTTCAGTTAAAAACGATTTGCCAATCAATGAGTGGTTCCCGCACGAACAACTCTTAGCTATAAATCGACACTCAGCCCCATGGTTCGCAGATTATGTGAATTATCTAGTTGGCGGAGCTCTCCCACCTGATTTTACATATCAACAGAAAAAGAAATTCCTCTCCAATGTTAAAAGATATGTTTGGGAAGAGCCACTGTTATACAAACTCTGTGGTGATGGGATTTACAGACGATGTATACCTGAAGAAGAAGTGCAAAATGTGTTATTCCATCTCCATACTACCCCCTTCGGTGGACACTTCGGACCCGACAAAACGGTAGCCAAGGTTCTACAAGCAGGTTTCTATTGGCCAACTATTACAAGAGATGTCAGACGCTACGTTGTATGCTTTGACAGATGCCAAAGGACAGGAAATATATCCAAGAGAAATGAAATGCCTCAAACTGGGATGCTAGAGGTCGAATTATTCGATGTATGGGGAATAGACTTCATGGGACCATTTCCACCATCCCATAAAAACCTCTACATTCTAGTTGCTGTGGATTATGTGTCTAAATGGGTAGAAGCCATAGCTTCACCAACCAATGATACCAAAACTGTCATCAAATTCCTCAAAAAGAACATCTTCGCTAGATTCGGGACTCCTAGAGCGCTCCTTAGCGACAATGGAACCCACTTCTGCAACCGACCACTAGAAACCCTCTTAACCAAATATGGAGTCAAACATAAGGTGGCCACACCTTATCATCCCCAAACTAGTGGTCAAGTTGAGCTATCGAACAGAGAAATAAAGAGCATTCTCGAGAAAACAGTTAATAGATCAAGGAAAGATTGGTCCCTAAAACTCGATGATGCGATGTGGGCCTACAGAACTGCTTTCAAAACTCATCTAGGCACCGCACCTTACAGGTTGATATTAGGAAAAGCCTGCCATCTCCCTGTTGAGATCGAGCACAAGGCTTATTGGGCCATCAAAGCCCTCAACTTTGACCCTAAGATTGCTAAAGAAAAGATGATTATACAACTTCAAGAACTTGATGAACTGCGACTAGAAGCATACGAGAACTCCCGTATATACAAGGAAAGAACAAAGTCTTGGCACGACAAACATATTATGCGAAGAAGATTTCGAGAGGGGGACATGGTGCTTATGTTCAATTCAAGGCTAAGGTTGTTCCCCGGGAAATTAAAATCAAGATGGACCGGACCATATAAAGTGCTCCGTGCTTTCCTCACGGAGCGGTAGAGGTTTGGCATGAGAATACCGGTTCATTTAAAGTCAACGGACAGCGATTGAAACCATACTTGGTTGGTGATCCCGACCTCCAGTCAACAAAAAGACTTCTCTAGGACCCTGATGAGTAGGGTCCATAACGTCGAGCTAACGACGTTAAACAAAACAAACCCCGGGGAGGTACGCTATTATCTACATATTTATTCCTCCCCACTTTTTTATTTATTTTATTTTAGTTCAATTATTTTAGCTTTTAGCTTTACTCTATTGTTTATTCTGCAGTTTACTAATATTTTTCTTTAGTGTGTAGAGAAAGAGTGAAGAAATTCGAGAAATTCATGGCTTTTATTTGAATTTTTATTTCTAACCTAAGAAATTCTTTGTTGGTAGATGTTTGTAAGGAATTTTGATAGGTCTAGGGAAAATAAGGAGGAAACAAAGAAAAGGAGAAAAACGAGCGAGCAAAAGCTGGCCGTTCCGCTATTCCGTAAGCTTCAAGTGCGAAATTTTCACGAAACGCTCGCCGCGTTTTGAAAACGCAGGCCGCGTTTCTTCTTTTTTCCAGAAATTTTTGCCCGCTTCTTAATTTAGTTGGGGCCCTCCCCTTCATTTCAAAACACAACCCTCCTTCCTTCTTTGCCCTAACTCCCGACGCGACAACCCAACTCTCCCCCAAGCACTGCCAGCGCGCCACCTGCGCTGGCGCCGCCACCACCATCGCCGTCGATTCTCGCTGGCGCCGCCACCACACACCACCTCTTTTCTCTTTCTTTTCTCTTCTCACTTGCACTCTAGCACTTTGAGTTTTCAAACTCCATTCCTCTTTAACCTCAAGGTATGGAACTCTCAACTCTTCCTCTTGTTCCTTGATTATGCACTTCGTTCTTGGTATAATTTAGGTCGAATGCTTGAGTTTATTGAGTAATTTGTTCAATTTATACCGATTATTATGCCCTAGATTCAAATTTCTTGATTTAGGTTTGAATTCTTGGATTGATTTCTTGATTAGGGCTTAGGTAGAGCTGGATGATATCTAATCTTTTTGTTCCAGAATTGAGAAAATTATGTTGTTGGATGTGTTTAGAGTGTAATGTGATGATAAAATTGAGAAATTTAGGTCTAGGTTTTGGTTGTGATTGTGTTGTGGTGTTGTGCTCTGTTTTTAGTAAGGTTTTAGGTTAGATATAAGTTGATTTCAATCCCTAGTATCAAATAAGCATGGGGGGATTGATCATACTAAGTTTATATGTCATAAACATGCTTATTTGATACCTAGGATTGGTCTTGGTAAATTTACTGATTTTGCGAATGTTTTTAGATGGTGAGAACTAAGAATCCTAGCTTCTCCGGACCACCGGGAGACGACAACGAAGCTGGAGGCAGCCGGAAGCGAAAAGCCACGGTCGTGGAGAAAGGAAAGCAAAAGGCCGCGTCTTCAAAAGATTCGAGCAACCCAAACCCCTTCTACTCTGAAGGGGACGTCAAGAAAAGGTACGACTCCCTCTCCAAAAGAGCCCTCGTCCCCACCAAATATATGCATGAACCTTTCTTGCGTAGTTGTGGTATGTTGGATGATGTTAGTTGGATGTTGAGCCGTTGCCACATGACCAACGTGGCTAGGTTAGGAGAGCCAACCTACAGGGGACTTACCCTTGAATTCTTGTCGATCCTAGTTGTAAACCTCCAAGGGAGGGATGGGTGTATTCGTTTCCAACTTTTGGGGGTAGAGAGGAACATGACCGTGTCCCAATTTGCCTGCGCCTTTGGTTTTCCCGAACGAACATGTAGGGATTCATCCCTTATACCCATAGAGTGGGACGGGAAGGGTTTCTTTTTCAGAATTTCTGGCTTCGATGATTGGGACCCTAGCAATACCCCCGCGTCCTTGATTAGAAACCCCGTATTGAGGTATGTCCACCGCATACTCTCTTGCGGTATTTTCGGGAGGCCCGGTAGCTCAAACAAAGCTACTCGGGCTGATTGCTACATGTTGCAGGCTATGTTGGATACCGACCCTCGTGCCGACCCAGCAGCTATGCTAGCCAACCATCTTTCGAGTGTCGCCACCTCAACCAACAAGGGCATTGCCGTAGGGGGCTACATTACTCACCTTGCATGCCAATTCGGCTTTAGGCCACCTAAAAACCCCACTCACCTAGTCCCGGTTAACTTATTCTTGGATGGGGGGCAATGTAATTACTTTGGCTTGTGTAAGTTTCACAAGGACTCGCGTTGTCTTTGGGTCTATCCCAACAATGCTAGGTTTCCCGTGCCTAACCCCCACACTTCTCCCCAAGTTGCTGAGAATTTTATGTGGATGCCTCCCTTCCCCGAGTTCGATCCCGAACCCGAACTAAAACAGGAACCAGAAATCCACCCTAACCCTCAACCCGAACAACCCCAACCAGACTTTGAGGCGCGTTTTCGCGACCTCCAAACCTCCATTGACCGGACCGAGCACCGTGTCAACGAGTTGAGGGATAGCTTTGTTGAGTATAGGGGGCAGTCTGACATGCGATTTGACCGTCTCGACGATTCAATTGCCAACCTCACCGGCCTTATTCAGGCCATGTTCTATCGTCCCGCACCACCACCAGGACCGAGCCATACCGACCCTTCCCCACCGGCCGAGGATCCTTGATCCTTGGCTAATCCCTTACCCTTCGCCATTGCCTTTTGCATTGAGGACAATGCAACATCTAAGCATGGGGGGGTTGAAAAATATTTCTTCTTGTATATTTTTCTTATTTATCTGTTTCATTTTTTCTTATTTTCGTCTTTCTTTTTTTGGTTTTATGATAGTCTTTCAAATTCTAGTGTAATTTCTCTTATTTTTTGTGTGTTTCTTTTAATTGCTTGTTCATAGTGATTTGAGTTTCTAGTGTGTTTTTCTTTTGTTTTCTAGTTTTCTTAAGCTTTTCTTTTAAAAGTTGCATCACTTAGTTTGCATTAGATAGAAGCATGTAGTTTTTCTTTTCTTTTCCTAGTTTGTTTCTTTTTCTTTTTCTTTCTTTTTGCATCCACCTATTCAAAAATCCAAAAAAAAAAAACAGAAAAACTAGAAAAAGACCAAAAAATTTGAAAATCCAAAAACCAAAAAAATTATAGGACAGGATTAGGATTAAAACCGAAAACACCTTCTGTGATGATTTGTAAACCTTTCTTACTTTCAGTTTAACTTGCTTCGTTTAGAAAAGTCTGGATTAGATCTCAAAAGTTTTTGAAACCTTTTCCTTCAAATCTTCTGATTTTGAGACAAGTTATGAAAGTTGTATCTTACTGCTTTGACTATCTTAGAAAGTATAAATGTCCGTGCCGCAAATCTTTGGGCTAAGATTAGTTGATTGAGCCCCATCCCGTGAGTCTACATTGCCTAAATTTTCGAATTGATCACTTTTATCAATTCCATATTCCCTGAGTGACTCACCCATTAGTCGCATCTCAAGAACTTGCTTTGCATCTTACTTGAGACTACATACTTGCATTGCACGCTGTGACAAAGTGATTAAGGCATTCGTTTTATTTTGCTAAACTACATAGCCAAATAGCCTACCCTACACTATATTTAACCGTTCTTTTTGCCCAGCCTAGCCTTTGTTTACCCTTCTTTCATGATTGAACCCTGGCAATACAAGCCTTGGCCTCTGATATCCAGTATCCCTTTGCCTTGCTTGGTTGAATGAGAGTTTGTCGTTTTTTCGGAAGGAACGGTTGGTTAGGTGTGTTTAGACAAAAATGTGAAGTTAGGGAGAAATTTGAGTCCCACCTTGTGAATAATTAGTGTTTCGTTATGTTCATTTATTATATCGAAGTCGAAGTTGTAATTTCATAGTTTTCTTCTCCCTGATCACCCACCAAAAAGAAAAAAAAAGGGAAGTAAAAAAATTAAAAAAAAAGAGAAAAAGAGTTCCAAAAGAAAAGGGTGTTTAGGGAGATTCAATTTAAATTTGTAATCCTAGACTTGGTTGTATTCAGTTGAGGTGTTTAATATCGAAAAGGGTGAGAGGTGAAATTCCTTGCATACACTAAGTAAGAAGGAGAGTTTGGAGCGTTTTATTCATCGAAGTTCAATCCAAGCATGACTCTTAACTCCTCAATCCCAAATTTTACCGCCCCTTACCCCTAAACCTAAGCCTTGTTACAACCCGATAAAGTACTTTTGATTGTCACTTGTGCATTGCATACACGTAATGGAGAGCGAGGTTCTTACCAAGCTTATGGTAGTTGTTTCTATTGGTTTGAGTATGAGAAAACCCACATACATTCAAAATTGAGTGTTTGAGCGTTCAACGTTTTATCCTAAAGTGAGTTTTGCTCTTTTGGCTGGCTTACGTCCATAACTAACCACGCACAGTTGCATTATTCTTAAGACTGTTGGCTGGTTTATGCTTCAGAAATGCTTGTTCTCTCCTTTTGGTTTCGAAATTTTCTTCCTTTCCCTTTTCAACTGAGTTTTGATCTTGTCCAGACTGATCTTTGTGATTGCTTGATTGAATTGATGTGTTAGATTGGATAGCCTGAGGGGGTGTTAAGATTTTGACTTTGTAATCCTTGCGAAAAAATCTTTCCGCCTCTTTCTCTTCTTACACTTGGTTTCTCCTGTTTGAGCCCTACCCATCCTATTTTTAATTCTGACTTGCTTGAGGACAAGCAAGAGCTAAGCATGGGGGGATTTGATAAGACAATTTTATATAGAGTTTTTTGGGCTAAAATCATGTCAATTTCATGCTTTTTATATCCGAAATTCCGTATTTTTATGTCAACTTCTGTGATTTATACACTTGTTCGCGAGTTTGGTGTATTTTATAGGAATTAGGAGAATTATATCAAAAAGCATGAAGAATTGAAGGAAAAGTGGGAAAAGTCAAAGAAAATAAAAAAATAGTTGAAGAAGAAGAAAATAAAGAAGAGGAAACGGCCCAAAACAACTCGGCCCAAGTCCAATTGAAGCGGAGAGGCAAGGCGCGGCTTTTTGAAACGCAGCGCCTTGTCGTAAGGTTTGGCAACCGAGAAAAGCCAAAACGCAGCCCGCGTTTTGGAGGCGCAACCCGCGCCCTCTCATGGAGAAGTCCTCTATTTTGGGCAAAACGCAGCCAGCGTTTCCAAAACTCAGGCCGCGTTTTGTGCCCTAATCCTGCCGCTATAAAAGGACTTCATCAGCCGACGTTTAAAGGCATCGATTAGAAGCGAGAATTCCTTCCGTTTACTCTGGTCTTCGTAGAGATTTTTAGGTAGCCTTTAGAGTAGATTTCAGATCAATTTATTTACAATTGTTCCAAAAGATTGTTATTAGATTAGATTACTGTTCGTGATCGAAGAACACGAAAGAGATCGATTCGGGTGACACGAAGAGATCGATTCCGCCAATTCGAACACGGTTTATTTCTATTCTTCTTTAATGCTTTCTTGTTATTTAGATTTAACTATGTTTTCCTTTATAATTATGAGTAGCTAATTTTCTTAGTTTAGGGGATAAACTCGATGTCAACTGATTGAATTTGAATTCAGTTTCGGTGTTAGGTTATCTTTTCATTCGTTTAATCTGCGTGTTTTGTATGTCATGGTAATTTGACAATAGAACGACAGTTTGAGTCTGTACCTGGTCTTAGATTCTTGACAATAGAATGACAGTTTGAGTCTCGAATCGGATTGCGTAGATTGAATAGGTTGGAAAATAGTTAGACATAATGATTCTTGCCTACGGTCAATTTATAGTCAGTTCTTATCTCTGATTAGGCTAAATAGTTAGAAATAATGTTTAGGCTAATCACTGCAACTCACCTAGGATCGAAATATCGAAGTGATAGGGCTTAGAACGATTATAGACCCCGAATTATCTTGTTACCTGCACCGGAATTGTTGTTAATTTGATTAGTTGACTAGAGTGGACTCCCTTGAACGCTTTCCTTTATTTGATAAAAACCCCTAAAAAATCCTGCTTTTTTAGTTTAATTTAGAAAACTTTACCACACCCTTTGGATCGACCTAGCATTCTTTGTAGCGAACTAGTTTAGTGCGTGATTGAACACAAATCCCTGAGAGAGAACGATATTTTATTACTACACAGACCCGTACACTTGCGGTACACAGACACCTATATGCTTTAGGTCTGTCAAGTACAGAGTTAACTAATTGAATTCGAGCAGCCTACGAGAGGTGCCTAGAAGACCATGTTCTGATTCTAGCAGTGATCTTCTCCACTAACAACATACAATCAAATTTACCCACCCTTCTAGTTATAATTGGAACCCCAAGTACTTCAGGGGGAAAGCTCCTTGCACAAAACCTAGAATGGTACTCAGATTCTGCATAGTGTCAGAATTGCAACCAGCGAATACTATTTGGGATTTCTCAGGGTTACTAGAGAGACCATAACACAAAGCAAATTGCCTCAAAACGTTTGCAATACAGGTGATGGACCCTTAATCATTCGAGCAAAAAATAATCAAATCATCCACAAACATAAGATGATTGACTTTCAATATTTTGCAACCCGGATGATAGACAAAATCTGGTGTATTTTGTAAATTATTCAAAAGGCGTGAAATATACTCCATAACCAAGACAAATAATAAAGGGGAAAGTGGATCACCTTGACGAAGACCACGACCTCCTTTAAAGTATCCATGAGATTGTCCAGTGAGATTAATGGAGTAAGAATAGGAGGTAACACACATCATCACCCATTGAATGAATCTTGGAGGAAACCGGAATGTAATAAGAGCCTCCTCAATACACTCGCAATATACTGAATCATAAGCTTTCTTTATGTCAATCTTCATGATGCATCTTGGAGATAGGCTCTGTCGATTATAACCTTGTGCAACTTCTTGGCAAAGCAAAATGTTGTTCACAATCTCACGCCCAGGAACAAAAGCTTCTTGGCTTTGGTTGATTAAGTGTGGCAGAACATCCCTTAATCGATTACATAACAGCTTAATTAGAGATGCACTTGTATGAGACATTGCAACACGAAATTGGCTGGAAATTAGAAGGATATTATGGGTTTAACTTCTTCGGAGTGAGGGGGATCACAATATCATTTATACTAGATAATAGAGAACCTTTGTCAAAACACTCAAAAATCACATCACAAAACCAATCTCCAATAATCTCCCAGTTATACTCATAAAAGGAATTACTAAAACCATTCGGGCCAGGAGCTTTAATAGTGGGAATGGAAAAAACAATATCACAAACCTCCTTCTTCGAGAAAGTTCTGAGAAGCGACAACTGTTGTTCTATATATTGAGTAAAAGCCCTTGCTGAATTATAGAAGAATCCACCACTTCCCTGGGATAAGTCTACTTACCTAAAAGGTTTTCATAATAATGCAAAACCAAAGATGCAACATATTGTCAAACCCAATGACCTTCTCACCATCATTAGATAACAGAGAGTAAACATAAGAGCCAGTCTGCTTCGCCTTCATTTTCCCAAAGAATAATCTTGAAGGAAAGTCCCCAAAGTTAATCCATTGAATTTTAGACTGCTGCTGAATAAGTGCTTGGGCAGAATTCAGGATTTTAATATAATTAGCTCTCTTCTACTTTTCATGGTTACCAAAACTAGTATTCTGCTTGTCATTCAACAATGTTAGCCGAATAGTTTCCAATTCCATCTTGCAATGATCGACCTATTGGTATAGATCAGAGAACTGCCCTCTATGAAGTGTTTGAATAGACCCATGTATGCAACGACATCAAAAATTTCTGAAATTGGAACATCTTACACCCTCTTTTCAAGCTATTCAGAGCCTCATCAATAATGATTTTATACTGTGGAGAGTTGTGCCACATCATACAGTACTTAAAAGGCTTTCTACAAACAGGTGCATTAAGAAAAGAAAGAAGAATGGATGTATGATCAGATAAACCAAAGGGCAAAAAATTCGTATGCACAAACCCCATCTGCATCAACCACTCTTCATTAGAGAAAACCCTATCAATTCTAGACCAAACATGAGTGTTAGTCCAAGTGTAATAATCACTTCAGCTCCTGCAACCCCGTATAATGTAAGCAATCTTGGACTATAATCTAACTATAATAGTAACAAAACAACATTGACTCTTCAGGGAGTAATTTTAGGAGTTTCACTAAAGTGTAACCGTTTCATTTAGATAAATAAAATTTCAGCCGTTTAAATCATCTAAAATCTACATCTTTTTAATGATTTTTACTACTACATCCCACGTTTCCCGTCTGCCCCCTCATTAATCCCAATTTTACTGTAGCCGTTTTGAGTTTGATTGCGCGAAAAATGATGTAGAACTGTAACAGCGGTGGTGACAGCTACAGTGAACCATGGTGGGAAGCCGAAGCAGTAGGGTTAAAGGGATTTGTAAGTGTTTTAATTTCTTTTCATTTATCTTTGAAGGTTATGAAAGAATTTGGCCTTACAACCTCAGGAGTGAAGAAACCCCATCTTTTCTTCTCACTGTTGCTCTTCGGTAATCATCACCAAATTCCATCTAAATTATAATTCATTGTAATTACTCGCTCCGTCTCAAATTAATTGACACTTGACTAAATTTTTACCGTTAATTATTCACAAATTATAATGAGTTACAATATGAAATTACCCAAAATATTACTCGGAGATACCCTAACTTTTGGTGAAATGTTTCTCAGGTACCCCAATTTTTCAAAACTCAATTTGGGGTACCCTTAGTTTTTGGGTTAGTAATTATTAGGTGTTTTTCCGATAATCAATTTAGTTAAGTGACCAAAATACTTCTGTTCTTCCATTTTTGAAGAAACACTCTTGAAGAAGAAAAATAAGGCTATTTTGGTCACTTAATAAAATTGATGGCCGGAAAGACACCAGATAATTACTAATCCAAAAATTAAGGATATCTCAAAATGAGTTTTGAAAAATTGGTGTACCGAAAAATAGTTTCCCCAAATATTGGGGTACCTCCGATTAATTTTTTGGAAATTACCTTCATCGTAATTTTTAGTAAAGTATCTTTTTAATGACGGCAATTTCATATTGTAACTCATTATGATTTATGAGTAATTAATGGTCAAAATTTTGTCAAAGTGTCAATTTATTTGGGACGGAGGGAGTAATTTATTATCAATTGAACAACTTATTTGGGAAGATTGACAGACACTTGATGTATAAAAACGTAGTTCTTTTTCCAAGTAATGTCCTTTGTTCCCCTCTTAAGTTGTTTACCTTATCAAGCAGATCTATCACTTGTAATTTTCGGTTTTTTTTTTTCCACCTGTCATTCCATATTGAAATCGTCTATGGTTGAATCATACTGTTTGAGTGTTTACTTCCTACAATATGAACTATATTGGTGATATCCAATAAAATAGCAATTGAACATGCATTCCAATTTGATGTTAATTGCGTTTTTTCGTGACGTCATTGCAAGATTCAAATTGTAATTTTGTGATTAAAGATTTGAATGTTGAAGTGAAGGGCATGGACTCTGGAGCAAAAGTGGGACATAGACAACTATTTCTGTATTACTGTTCTCGTTGATCTGTAATGGTGAATGTTCAAGAACGTAGCTGACAAATTTGCTATTGAAAGTTGCATCTAATTTCAAGAATTGAGAAAGTGTCGATATGAGGTAGGTCCTTCGTTTGTTTGGTAATCAACCAAAACTTGAGCAATATGCTTTTTTTTAGTTCAATGGTAATTTCTTTCTTTCTTTCCTCTAAATAGAAATTTGCATTTGCTATTTATCTGCTAAAAATCTGGTGAGTTTCATTTTAACCACATAATATCTATATGAGTTGTTTCTTTGATAGTTATACGGAATGTCATCCAAAACACCCAAAGCTATGATATCAATTCAACTAATTTAATTTCTAATTTTAAGTTATTTGTGGAATCGTAGCTTTCTAATCAAATAAACACTATGGACCTGTCCAAACACCATTTAGTATTTTTTACACACAACTTCGATAATAATTGAATGTTTAGTTTAGGAGTTGAGGTGAGTTTTATCGGAATTTTATTTTAGGAGGTAATTAAAATTGGCAAAACAAGTTATTTACAAAGCTAATTTCATGGAGCTTGCGATGAAATTTGTAGCCATCATCAAGAGTTTGGTTTACTGTGCCGATATTTTTGTAAGTCCTCCGTTTAATTTTCTCTTTCACAGGTTCATTAAAGTTGAATTTTCAATTCATTCTTAAATTTTCTTGAATTTTGTTCATGATTTTTTCTTTTCGGGGTTGGAGTTTGAAGCTTTTACCTTTCATTTTGGCCTTGACTATGTTTTCTAAAAAAATTATTTTCTGAGCAATGTTATTCTGTGTACACATGATTTTTAAGTTGGCACCTTTGGGTATCTTAGAGGCTTCAAAATTGGGAAATTCTGGATGTGAGGAGATGAGATAGAAAAGTAAGGGGAATTAGCATTGGAATTTACCAAGATGATTTTTTGCTTATTGGTTTTGAGTAAAGGCTGGTTGTGCCTAAAATTTATCATGGTTTATCTCAGTCATATAGATAACTATAAGTAGTCAAAATAGGGAGCTATAGACTATCGTCTATACATGTCTGGTCTCTAGCTGTTGTTGTTTGCTCCTTAGTTCTGATGGCGTCTTGTATCTAGATACATATACAAATTCATATTTTGGCATGAAATCAGGATCCATAATTATGATTCATTATTTACTTGGGGTGACAAGACAACTGAATTATTAGAATGGTCATTGGGTGCCTATTAGTGGTGACTAAAGCTAAAGCAAAGCCTACATTTTTAGAATAAATAGTGAGATGGATGTATATATGACATACTTATGTGATAGTTAAATGGCTAATGATGATACCACAAATGCTCTTTGTTGTTTCAGGGTATAATTTCATCTATGACAGTAAGGAGGAGGGTTCAGAGTCGGCAAATCCGGTGGACAATCACATAAGACTTTGGAAAACAACTTATATATATTTGCTTGGTTTTGTGATTGCCATGTGATCTATGACAGCAAGGAAAAGTTTCATGGTTGCAAATATCTTTGCAAATTTAGTTTGGTGTCCATTATTGATAATGAATTTGTTGCCTGATTAGCACAAATGTAAAATTAACATATTCTAATGTTTAATTTAGTTCCAATATTGTAAAACTCTCCCCTCTCCCCCGTAACAAATTGACATCAACTTATTCTATTAAATATTACATTGATTCTCATATTTCTTGGTGCAATTGGTTTAAATGTTTTTTAATTTAATGCACTTTTGATTTTTAATAGAAAGTTAATGTACTCTTGGTCGATGCTAGCCAATAAGACAACTTGGGAAATAGTTTCCAACTTATTGGAGTAAGCTCTCAAAAGAAATGAATTTTCCAAAAGTAAGGTGGATGAGTAAGCTTTCAAGGTCAGGGTAGAACAACTTCTAGAGCGTTACCGATCGCGTGGAGGGAGATTGATTAGCTTGAGTGTGTGAATGAGAGCGATGATCAACTCGAACAAGGGCTTGAACACCCAAAGGATATGACCTTGAGCAAGGAGAGTCCACAACTATAGGCCTCACACCCCACCATGATTATCATAGGTAATCCACTAATAATAACTAAAGGAATGACTTGCTAACACCACCATTAACCAATGGATAAAGTAAGAACAAGATTTTAGAGAGAGAAACTAGGGAAAAACCCTAACGTTGCATTAGCAAATCATTCAATAACATAAGCTACATAGGAAATAAGCTAAGGGGGGTATTTATATTAATGGGGGGTAAAACAGAAAATTATAACGGTTAGCCACAACACACGCGTCGCAGCAGGGTCGTCGTAGGTGTCACGGATGGGTCACGGGCGCGACGGGCAAGCGAGCGCAGAAGCGTCAACTGGGCAGCAGGGGGTCGCGGGTGCGACCCATTTGTCGCGGGCGTGACCGCATTATGGCAGTCCCGCGACCAGTTCGTCACGGGCACGAAGGTGTTCTTGGCAGCTTTTCCCTGCCGACTTCAAACGCGTATAACTTCTTTATCCGGACTTCATTTTAGGCCCGTAAGATATCGATGGAAAACTCTCGGTGTGTACTTTAAGCTGCCAAAATTTGAGATTCATCGAAGTTATATTAAAGGGGTTATGACCCAAAGAGTGAAGGCGTGTCCATTTCGACAACCCACGTTGACCCTTTTCCGCTTATTGTTTCCGAAAGACTCCAAACCCTTTTAAAGGTCCTGATGTTGACCCGTAGCTCCACTCCCATGGTCCGGGGTCCCATTTGAAGTGGATGCCACAACTAGCGATGATCGATTCATGGCTCCAGGGTCCCGGGTCCACCTTGAAATGCATTCCACACCCGACCTTTGATTTGATTTCTTCGTGTTCTTTGGAGGGGGTGAGGATAGACTTGGAAACCATGGATCCCGAGGTTCGGGTCCCAGCCCGGTACGCTCCATACTCCCCTTCTTAAAAAAGAGTTACTCTCAACTCTTGGGAGTTAAAATGAAGGCTCACTCCGTGGCTCGGCCAATCGTTACAGGAACCATCCAATACACCGATCACGATCACGCTATGAACTCCACCCTACTTGAAGAGATAGGAATTCTTGAAGAGGCTTGGAGATGAAGGACAAAGGACGGAAGGAGGAAATTTTTGAGCAGTTAGGGAACGCTCAACCTCACTAAGGTTGCCACTCGGTAAAGACAAAGCTATGGATCGCTTGTCCTTACCAAGAGCACACTCATCCCGTGTTTCACTCAAAAGGAGGTTCCTCAACTCACTTCCCACCCAGGTTTCGATTCGATGTGGGTTTAAGGGATTCATGTAATCAAAACCCAGTAAATGATCTTCACTCATCACACAATTCCTGTAATATTGCAATTCAAACTTCCTATAGTACCCAATTAACAACATCTTCTCGAATAACCAATGACGACCAAATAACATGTATGACCCATTCAAAGAATTCATAGCACAACGACCAACATGCAAGCAATATTCAAAAATGGATGACACAAACGACGATCTCATTAACTTCGGAAGAACTAGAATCATGGCTCCATCAAACCCAAACTTGTCACTAGACACCACTAGAACACCAAGATTCTTAGCATTCCACTCCAAGCACAGAGAATTTTCGATCGAGAACATCACATGCTCATCATGCAATTTATCATGCCAACAAACATTCTCAAACAACCAATGTCTCCCAAAGGTCATGCACGACTCACCCACAGACTTTATGTCGCAACATCCAACATCCAAGCAAGTCTCAATGAATTTCATAGGTGAGTTTGAAGTTACCTCATTCTTCTTATAGGGAAGATCACAAATGACCAAGCCGTGGGAGGTGTTGGGGACAACTTCGTTGTTGCTCGGCTCCTCAAAAAGCGTGTTGAGATAATCATCGGAGCTTCTTGTTGGGGTTCTTCAATAGGGACGAGATGAGAGGCAAGATCGATGTTCTTATCCACCTCTTGGCATAGAGCTTCAACAATAATTTTGGAAGCCTCACAAGGTTCAATGGAAGCTCCCTCGTTGGCCATAAGATCGAACTTTGCTTGCTTAACTTCTCCGTTCCCACCAAGTGATGACTTGGTCCCACGGTTAACCTCTCGCTTGCAAGTGTTAGGCAAGAATTGTCGATCCATCAATAGCTTTAGCCTCGTCCATGAAACGATTTCCAATCAACCCTCCATAGTCCTTTGCAATTTGACGCCCGCAAACCAAAGCGATGAAGACTTAGTGAGTTTCGATCTTGCACTTTTGAAGGCCAATTCATCACTATACTCCGTAGTTGCAAAGAATCTCTCCAAGGTTTCGACCCATTCACGATAATCTTCCGGGCGGGTATAGCCATTGAATTTCAGAAGTTTAGCCTCGTTATCATAGAATTCATTCCGCGGAGACTTCTTAACCGCTTCTCGTCGATGATGACGTCGAAAGGAGCCTCTATCATCGTCACTCGACTCGTAGGAGGGAGGAGGACGGATGAGACTTCGTGCGGGTCTCCGATGTTCATCTCGGGGTTGTCTTTGATACTCTTGGGCTAGGTTGTTCACTTTGACATTAAGGTTCTCAAGAGTTCGCTCGATGGAGGAGAATCGGTTCTCGTAGGCTAAGAGTCGGTCCTCGTAGGCAGAGATTCGATTCTCGATAGCTTGAACTTAAGGACTTCCACGTCGGCTTGATTCCTTTCGATTGGAATTATTTTCACCATCCATATCGAAGGAAGGGTGAAGGACGGTATGTGTTTGGGATAATTTGTGGAGTTTGGGGGTTCTCTTGTGGTTGGCTAGTGTTTGGACAAGGGTTCTTTGCGTTTTTCTCACTCAGACATTTCATCGAACAACTTCCGTGCACTATTTTCCAACTTCACCTCAAAGCTCCAAAATGCTTCAAAAGCACTAAATACAAACACAATTCAAAGTATTCCAATACTCTTGGATTGCAAAGAGAATGGGGAACACCAATATTTGCATACAATCCATAAAATCCAACACTAGAGAATAATACTGGCAAAAACAATGAAAAAAACTCAAGCTAATTGAAAACCAAACCTCAGATACCAAATGGATCGTTACCGATCACGTGGAGGGAGATTGATTAGCTTGACTGTGTGAATGGGAACGATGATCAACATGAACAAGGGCTTGAACACCCAAAGGAAGGATATGACCTTGAGCAAGGAGAGTCCACCACTCTAGGCCTCACACCCCACGATGATTATCATAGGTAATCCACTAATAATCACTAAAGGAATGACTTGCTAACACCACCATTAACAAATGGATAAAGTAAGAATAAGATTTTAGAGAGAGAAACTAGGGGAAAACACTAAAATTTGATTAGCAAATCATTCAACAATATAAGCTATCTTGGGAAAGGGGAAAACAAGGTATTTATACTAAACAGAAAATAGGTTAAAAACTCAGCAAAATAAACGAAACAACACGCACGTCGCAGGCAAGGGTCGTGGCGCGCGCGACGACCCTTTATACGCCACAACATGTCGCTTGTCAAGGCGTGTCGCGGGCATGATGGGATGGGTCGCGGGCGCGATATGCTCCTGTCACGGGCGCGACGGTGTTCTGAGCAGCTTTTCCCTGCCGACTTCAAATGCGCATAACTTCTTCATCCGTACTCCGTTTTGAGCCAGTAAGATATTGATGGAAAGCTCTCGGTTGTACTTTAAGCTCCCAAAATTTGAGACCCATCAAAGTTATATTGAAGGAGTTATGACCAAAAGAGTGAAGGCGCGTCCATTCCGACAACCCACGTTGACCCTTTTCCACTCATTCTTACCGAAGGACTCCGAACCGTTTTAAAGGCCCAAAGTAGGTCCCTAAAAGGACCCGTAGCTCCACGCCCATGATCTGGGGTCCCATTTGAAGTGGATACGACAACCAACGATGATCGATTCATGCCTCTAGGGTCCGGGTCCACCTTGAAATGCACTCCACACCCGACCTTGGAGTTGATTTCTTAGTGTTCTTTGAAGGGGGTAAGGATAGACTTGGAAACCATGGATCCCAAGGCTCGGGCCCCACCGTGGTATGCTCCAACTTCACTCCATTATAAACAATAGACATACATATCATTGTAACGACGTAACCGCGTTTATTGTTAAATCCTTGGGGAAACAAAACAAATCCTATGAGACTTATTGGAGCCTAAGACGACTCTTAGTTTACTCAATTTGATAGAAAATTTTCTCTCCCAAAGTTGAAATAATGGTTCAGGTTACTTTTCTAGGCGAGCTACAAAGTTGAGTAGATTCTGCATCGTACACAAGATAATTTCTTTAAACTCAATCACCTTGTTTTTGTTGATGATCTAATGGTATTCAATGCAGCAGACACAACCTCTATTACATTACTCATGGCTGCTTTGAATCACTTTCATAACACTTCTGGTTTGGCAGCAAACCCTGCAAAGTCGACATGCCTCGTCAGTGGTGTTACAATTTCTGCAAAGGCTGCAATTCTGGATGCCACAGGTTTTACTGAGGGGTGTTTTCCGTTCTTATATCTTGGCATCCCCATTACAGATGGGAAAATCAGTAAATCTGATTGCGAACGACTGGTTGAAAAGATAATAGCTAAGATCATGATATGGAAATCCAGTAACACCTCTTACGCAGATAGGATTACTTTGACCAACTCAGTACTCATGGGGATTTACACCTACTGGGCCTCTATTATCATCCTTCCTCAAGCTGTTATCAAGAAGATCGTCCAAATTTGCAGGAATTTTTTGTGGGGAGCTGATGAAACATACAAAAAAGCTCCACCAATTGGATGGGAAACTATTTGCAAGCCCAAATCCAAGGGAGGCCTTGGCATTCACAATCTATACCATTTGAATAATGCCCTCATCGGGAAGCAAGTTATGGCCATCCATAATAACAAACAAGCTCTTTGGATCAAATGGATCCACGAGAGATACATTCGTGGTGGAGACTGGTGGGAGTTGCAACCAAAGCTTGACACTTGCTGGTATTTCAAAAAACTGTGTCACGTAAAAGAAATATTCAAATCAACAACAAATCTTCGCAATCGATACTCTGCCACAAAAGGGTACAATTGGCTGCAAGGAGAACACATGCCATGGTAATGGGCTGGATTAGTCTGGAATAGACTAACAACCCAAGACACTCAGTCATAACATGGATCACACTTCATTGAAAACTCCAAACCAAGGCCAAGCTGAATAGATTTCAAAGCTTCATGAGTCCAGATTGCCTTCTATGTAATCATGCTCAAGAAACACAGAACCACCTGCTTTATGATTGTGATTATGCTCATCAGATTCGGGATTCTCTCTTCTCCTGGTTTCAGATCCCGCAAGGAAATAACTATGATCACTGGTGCAAAAACATTATTCGCTGGAAAGCTCCAAACTGGAAGAAGAATGTTGCTGTTGCTGCCGTCTGTGCCTACACATACAACGTTTGGACAACTCGAAACCTCCAAGCTTTCAAGAACATTAGAAAGCCCTCGGGGCAGGTCTATACCACCATCAAAAATACTTTGAGGGATAGAACTCTTTTTATCGCTTGCAAAACTCATAAATATAGACATTGTGTCACAAATATAGACATTGTGTAGATTGGCTGTGTGCCTGATTTCTTTGTAACACTTTTTCCTGGTTTGAATATATTTAAAATTTAATATATATATATATATATATATATATATATATATATTTATATATATATATATATATTCTAAAATCTAATTTTGAAACATTGCGTGGACATCTTTATATAGTCCGGGGGAGCGCCCGGGTATTTGCTAGTATATGTATAACTAGAGAATTTGTGATATAATTGTTATATGAATAAACGCCTACAGTGGAATTATCTTTGACCTATACCAGTATATGTTATAAATGCTACTAGAGCCTTTATCAAAATTTGACATAAATGTTGGTAAAGGCTTTAACAAACATTTTTAAATGTTGCCCAGTCAAAAGTAACTGTCGTCAGAGCCTTATTTTGTTGTAATGTACATAGTATGTTACTAGAAATATTGATCCTTCAATTTCTAATCATTAATCATATAAGTTAGATAATTCTCTTTAAGTTATACAACGCAACTAGTTGCATTAAACATAGCCCTTTACCGACAAAGTTATTCTTTTACGAGGAACAAATCTTTCTAAAATATTTGGTTGCCAATTCAAAACATTCAGGTGTGGTTACCACTCACCAATTCATCTAATTTGGTAATTGTATAGTCGGCTGGTATACCTGGTGATTTTTCATTCTTTATGATGGAGTGAGGGGTATTGGTTAAAGAATATAGATCAAGGCATAAGTTAAGATCACTAGGAAACAAAGTTTGATTGATTTGCAAGAGTAATAGAGCAACAAACAGTATAAGGTTCAGTCAAGTTAAGGAAATGGGCTTCGAGGGATTTTCAGGATGCAAACAGGATTAAGGAGATGAGTTTTGCAACCAAGAGAGCAAAAAGGGAAGAAAACCAAATGGGAATTCCGCTAGAAAAGAACCACTGGCCTCCCTCTTTCGAGGATAGTCCGGATTAACTACCTCAAAGTCCACCACGGATCTAGAGGGTTAATATAACGGAGTTCCATAGGTAACCCCTTTCCCACTTTCATAGGCGAGTGTTAGCTATCCTCTCCCAAACCTTCTATTAACAAGTGTTCGATGCATTCGAGAGCCTTCGGTCCCAACTACATTCCACTTGAAGGAAGGATTGGAGTGGGAAGGTGATTTTCCACCTAATTACACTCTACAAGAGCTAACCCATTCCTAATCACCTATCCACACCCCTAATCCATAAGGTTTCTAGCCACTAATCATCCTAATAACCAAGTTAACATTAACATTCTCAAAGATAAACATGATTTCTAAGAGCAAACTAGAAAACAATCATAAAGCAAAGCAATCACAAGGGAATCCAAAGAAAGTCACCAAGCAATAAAACAATTAATAAGCAATTAAAGCAATTAACAATGGAAAGATAAAGTAAAAGGGAAGAAGGTACTTATCAAATGATGAAGTAACAAAGGAAGAACAAAGGAAATGAGGATCCAAGATAATCTCTCAATTGTTGAACCTTCAAATCTTTATTACAATTTACCAACAATCCAATTACAAGATGAAATCTCACTAATCCGAACCCTAATTACTCACTAAAATACTAATTTAACTCATAGAAAAGGTGGAACGCAGCCTCCATCCCTTCCTCTCATAAAATCATCAATCAACTTTTATATACAAAGCATAGGAGTTATATAAAATGCAACTGTGTTGGCCGCAGAAAAGCGCGTCAAGTTGGCCCGTCACGGGCGCGACGACTGTTGTCGTGGGTGCAGCACAACGAAGACATAAATGTTGGTAAAGGCTTGGACAAACATTTTTAAATGTTTCCTTGTCAAAAGTAAATGCCGTCAGAGCCCTATTTTGTTGTAGTGTATATGGTATGTTACTAGGAATATTGATCCTTCAGTTTCTAATCATTAATCGCATAAGTTAGATAATTCTCTTTAAGTTATACAACTCAACTAATTGCATTAAAAGTTATTATTTTAAGAGGAAAAGATCTTTCTAAAACATTTGGTTGCCAATTCAAAACACTCTGGTGTGGTTACCACTCACCAATCTCTTATCCTTTGTCCCCTTTAACCTTTATTCATCTAATTTGGTAATTGTAAAGTCGGTTGGTATACCCAGTGATTTTTCGTTGTTTCTCAGGGAGCGAGGGGTCTTGGTTAAAGAATCTAGGTCGTGGTACAAGTTAAGATCACTAGGAAACAAAGTTTGATTGATTTGCAAGGGTAATAGAGCAACAAACAGTCTAAGGTTCAGTCAAGGTAAGGAAATGGGCTTTGGGGGATTTTCAGGATGCAAACAGGATTAAGGAGATGGGTTTTCCAACCAAGAGAACAAAAAGTGAAGAAAACCAAATGAGAATTCCGCTAGAAAATACCCACTGGCTTTCCTCTTTCGAGGGTAGTTTGGATGAACTACCTCAAAGTCACCACGGACCCGGAGGTTTAATGTAAAGGAGTTCCCTAGCTAACCTCTTTGCCACTTTAATGGGCGAGTGTTAGCTAGCCTCTCCCCAACCTTCCATTGACAAGTGTTCGATGCATTCGAGAGCGTTCGGTCCCAATTACATCGAACTTGATGGAAGGATTGGAGGGCGAAGGTGATTTTCCACCTAATTACTCTCTACAATAGCTAACCCATTCCTAATCGCCTATCCTTACCCCTTATTACCCCCTAACCCATAAGGTTTCTAGCTAGTAATCATCCTAATAACCAAGGTAACATTAACATTCTCAAAGATAAACATGATTTCTAAGAGCAAGAAAGCAATCATAAAGCAAAGCAATCACAAGGCAATCCAAAAAAAGTCACCAAGCAACAAAACAATTAATAAGCAATTAACAAAGGAAAGATAAAGTAAAAGGGAAGAAGGTACTTATCAAATGATGAAGTAACAAAGGAAGAATAAAGGAAATGAGGATCCAAGACAATCTCTTAATCGTTGAACTTTCAAATCTTGATTACAATTCACCAACTATCCAATTACAAGATGAAATCTCACTAATCCTAACTCTAATTACTCACTAAAACTCTAGTTTAACATGTAGAAAAGGTGGAACGCAGCCTCCAACCCTCTGTCTCAAAAGATCGTCACTCAAGGTTTATACACAAAGCATAGGAGTTACATAAATCGTCACTCAAGCAAGCTCGTCGCAGGTACGACACAATGAAGACACATAGGTGATATGGATTTGGCGCAGGGTATCGGGCGCGATGTCTATGGTCACGGGTGCAACCAAGTCTGGGCATTCTCGTCTGTCACGGGTGCCACCACCTGGAGTTGCGGGTGTCACCTGCTCCTGTTGGTTCTTCCTTTCTCCTCTTCAAAGTTGTAGAACAACAACAAAAATAACCTCCTAGGTGACACGTTTGAGCGTGGTCTGGGGGATCCTAATGTAGGCAGCCTTACCCCCATAACCAAAAGTTCATGGAGAGACTGATTCCGATGGATCCGAGTGAAAAACATAGTGGAAGCTTGTTAAGGGAAGAGACTACATACCAGAATGTTGTGAGTGCTTTCTGCCGAGCAGACAAGGACCTGCACAAGAAAACAAAAATACACGCCAAAAGACCAAAAACTAGCTCGAAACACAAATTCCCTTCCTCACCCTACGACCTTAATACTAGCCTGTCAAGCCCCCCTGTCTAGCGCCATGTCCTTCACTAAACCTAGGAGTATTAAATCTTCTCTTATCACCTCTCTCATAGACTTTTTAGGTCTGCCACGCCCACGACGGTCCTGGGGTAACCCAATCCCTTTGCACCTCCTTACAGGTTCATCCTTGCTTCGCCTACGGACATGCCCAAACCATCTCAGTCTAGTCTCTCGCAATTTTTTGTCCAAGGGTGCTACCTCTAGTTTGAATCGACAAACATCATTCCTAATCCTATCCAACCTGTTATAACCGCAAATCCACCGAACCATCCGCATCTCCGCAACATTTAGCCTTTGACGGTGTATCTTCTTGACTGCCCAACATTCAGCGCCATACAATATCACTGGCCTAACCACTGTACAGTACACTTGACCCTTTAGCTTAAGCGAGATTTTCTTATCAAAAAGGTTGTAGAAAAGAAAAAGAAATAAATATTTTCCATACTTCTTTTCGGGTATTGGACTTGCAGGTTGCTTTTTCACATTATACTATAATAGCGTTCCCACACAACTACTTATTCATTGAGAAACTAACCTACGGGAAGGACTGATTTGAGGATGAGGAATCAGTGTTACCCACTCGTTTTCTAGCGCCCGCTACAATTGTTGTTGTAGGTGCTACGACCTTGATTTCTTTCGAACTTGAGGAAGACCTTCCCGGGCTGACTCCGCTTCGGTTCTCGGCTCGGCTTGGCTCGAGGAATCTCCCAGGATTCCCTTAAATAGCCCTTAATTGCCCCTTTGCCTTGTTTTTCTCTTTAAGTGCAAGAAACCTTCAAAAGAACTAAAAGGCAAGTAAAAACAATGAAAACATACTTGAATCGAGCCAAAAGACCAAGCCTGTGAGCGTTATTTAGACCTAAAATGGGCCTAAATACCCTCTGACACTTGAACTTTTGCTCGTCCCCAGCAAAGCAAAACAAAAACTACCTAAACTAACAACTACTCAACTGTTGTGGGAGGAAACGAGTGCATTTAGCGTACACACCATGGCCTTTAAACCCCTTGGCAGCCTAGGTGGACGAGGTGGGTCTCGTGAGGGTTTGAAGCGACTATACCCATAAAAGCCATGAAAAAGGAAAAAGGGAAAGAAGAAAAGGTGAAAAACAAAAACAAAGACAAAAACAACGGAGAAGAAGATAGTCTCGTCCCCAATCATGCACTTAGTTCTTCAATTCACCTCATCAATCAAATGGAAGAAGCAAACATAAATAAACAGGGACACTGTAACACCCCGGATATATGGTTAAGTGTGGCGTAAAAGGATTGAAATGATTACTTATATTACCAAGGTGCACCTTCTTTTATGGTAGCTCATCCGTTGGGAATTCCTCAGTTAAGCGTGCTTGGCTGGGAGTAATCAAATGATGGGTGACCTCCTGGGAAGTTTTCCCAGGCAGTGTGTGAGCGAGGGCGAAGCACACTGGAAAGACTCGTGGTGATTTGTGGGGCCAGTCAACGATCCTTGAAGAAGTTATCGGTAATGTCCGCGGCCTGGGGAGGGGTCGGGGCGTTACAGACACTTAGGTTGGAAAACTGGCAATCTTTGAGATTTTCATCCCCGACACTTCATGTTGAGCAAGAATCCTCGTGCAAGTGGGCCCTAATCAATCTTTTCTAACTTAGGTCAGTCAGCTAAAGTTGTTTTCATGCTCTTTATTCTTTTTCTTTCAACTTTTTTTTTTCCTTTCTTCTTTTCTTTCTCTTTCTCATCTTTTTCGTTTGCTTTGTTTTTCTTATTTTTCTTTTCTCTTTTTCTTCTTTTTTTTTCAAAATTTTAAGGTGTCGGCTTTTTCGGGAATTGGACCGGCCTTCACAAAGGGTTACCCTCCCAATTCGGGTTGCTCCATCCGTAAGCACGGTACTTAAGGGGTTTGGGCGTCGTCCACCTACACCAACTCTCATTGGTAATGCCGACGTTATTCATTAATTAAGAAGAGCAAGAGTATTGAACAACTAAAACCGTCCAACTCTGGGCAAGAAAGTCATAATCGGGGTGTGTAATAAGGTAAGGACTCTCCTTTCGCACTCAATGTCAAGGTCTAAAATAGGAAAGTCATGGCAGTAATCCTTCCTAGAGCCTATTATTGCTCATATCGGCCACTTCCCAATGATGAACTTGGCCAATTAAGCAACTACCTACACGATTGTGAATGAAAGCATCTTCTAAAAGAAAAAGAAACTCTTTTGGGGTTTTTCACAACTTTCCCCCCTTTTTTTTCATTTTCCACGAAAAGTTTTCAAATTTTAGCAAACACTAAGAAAAACAAAAACAAAATGCTAGGTGGTCTACCCTCAACATGAATAACTCCCCTCCTCCCCCCGTCCCCCCCGCGACACTTAAAACGCCACAATGTCCTCATTGTGGAAAGGGTGTCTCATGAAAGGTAGAAAAACTAAGAAAAGCATATACACAAACACCTAGCATGGAAAAAGGTTGCGCCCCAAGCCCATACGGCTCCAACAACAATATAATCCCAACACGTTCATACTTGGGGTGTGCCACATAAAAGCAAAATCAAGCATGCATAACGGATCAAAAGAATATATACACCTAAAAAGATAGCGAAAAGAGGTTACCTCGAAGTCTTCATATACGAACAACTCAATCTGCGATCTAAAGGAGTCATACACATGGGTTAGTATATGGAAGTACAGACAGCCTAAGTGCACAGACTCTAGCATGCAACACTAACCTGCAAAAGAAAACAAGCTAACTAAAAAGAAAATAAACGAAATAAAAAAGAATATATATTTCCTGGAACCAACCTCAACCCCGAATCTCACTCATTGAGGCGAGAATTAAGGGTGGAATACTCACCAAACCTGGTCCTATGTTTGATGAACTCAAACACAAACCAACCACCCCCACCGAATAACCCCAGAGATAAGACAAAAAATGAATGACAAACATGATAAAGCCAGGATGAAGACTCATTTAATGCAAGAGACAACTCAAACATGGTAGCAACAAAACTAGCTACATTGAGACTCGATCCCCGACTCACCTTCCCGTAAAGCATCCCCCCCTACACTTATCTAAAACTCACAACACTTGCATAAAGCATTAAAAAGGTAAAGTGAGGGCGGGGACACTAACAATTCATTGTTGTGGTCCGCCCGGTGTAGGATATGGATAATATGGGAAGTATGTCAGGTAATAGGGGTTGGTGTAGTCTTCCGGCGCCGGGTTATGGCCCACGACGTAGTAGTCATAGTAACCCCAATCTCTGAAATACTGGTTCTGCTGCTAAATGTACTCCTCGTGCCTTTGGAGTTGCGAGTGAACACTACTAAGTGTATCCTACTGGGCGCAAAGTAGCTCTTGCTGACTCTCCAACAAGTTATATTGACTTTGCAGTAAGGTCCGCTGCTCCTGAAAGTTAACACTCAACTGTTCAAGTTGAGTGTTGATTTGTCCTAGCGACTCTTGCCATAATGAGCTGTCGCTACCTTCCTCAACCTCCATATTTCCTCCGACTCATCCTTCACCTTCTTCGTCTCCTCCCTCCTCCTCTTCTACTTCTTCCTCGGCGTCTTCGGGCATGTCCAGGCGTCCGACTCACTGACGGGTACCATATACCTAGCTGCAAGATCAGTTATGTTCATTGGTGATATACAACCACCGCTCAGCGTGCTCTGGATCCAAATGAATCGACGTCTTATTGGTGTCCTACCCATGAATGTAGATCGTCTGAGTTTGGTTCTTTGCGAGGATGCCCATTTTTTGCTACTTAACTCCATCGATGGGATCAAGGAAGTAACGCGGATCTGACTTCTTCAAATAACCCCCAAAACCTTCATGGTCGAGGAGGTGGAAGATGATATGCCCCATACCGATGGTTTTGGGTCGATTATCTATGGTTATCTCTCGGAGACAGTGCAGAATACAGGACCCCAGTGTTAATCCGGCAACCTCTCACGATATTGTAGATCATGAATAGATCATCTTTCCTAACCTTTAGGCGCCCGTCTCGCTCGAACACAGAAATCGTGACGATCCTTTGGAAGATTCAGACGGAAAAATTGCAGAAATCACACCCCTTTGAGTTTCGGGGGCAATGATAGCGCGTATCACTGCCTCTCGATCTAAGGTACATCCTTGTCCAACACGTCAAGGCCTTCATCGCCTCTTTTTCATCAAAGTTTTCACACCACTCGTAGAATCTCCCATCCTCGGGCAAGCCAAGTGCTCGGAACAAACCCTTGACAGTGCACGACTTATCTCTGTTGGCCACCCGGTCTTCAAAGCTGGCATTTTCGGTGCCATCATTGTAAACCATTAACGAGTTCAAAAATTCGAGGATGGGTTGGTCTACGATCGAGTCGTCGATCGTGGGGAAGACCTCCCAGCCAAGAGTGTGGATGAAGTGGTCGAAGCTCGGTTTACAGTCGACGACTTTCATCGTGGCCGCATCATACACATCGAGGGCACAAATCTTGCGCTCCTTGAATCTTGTGTACCATTGTCTGTGCGCTTCACTCCGAAACGTGACTTTGACCTGGCGGTCACACTAAATCAGTGTGGCCGGTTGCGCCCTACACCTATCTTTTTCGGGTGAGGATGGCCCCAGGGGTGGTGAAGGAGTCTCTTCAATGCGAGATCACTTACTCCTACCCATGTTGCCGAACAAAGTGTGAGTAGAAACAAAGAACCAACGAAGAACTTAGACAAATAAAGTGCCTAAATCTCAAAGGAAAACAAAAAATTCGAGCAAAAGCAACAAACCAAGTTTGAAAGAACTTATGCAACGAATGGTTCAGAGATGACCTCAATTTGAGACACTAGGACGCGAATTGCAGTTGGAGCTGGAGTTGGAGCTCTCGTGTGTTGTTACACAGTGAAGAGCAAGTGTGTATGTGTTGATAGGGTATGCCCTAACTCAACAAGGAATTCACACCAACAAAAATATAATGCAGGTAAACAAGAAATGAATTACACACTAACAACAGAAGAGAATACCTCACAGTTGATGATGAAGGATGAAGGATGCTGAAAATCTCACACTTGGGCTTGTTCTTGCAAGATTAGGGTTTCAGCAGTAAAGAGGGACGAATTTGGGGAAGAATTCGCAACTATGAGGACGCATTTGGAGGTGGGTGAGGCTGGATTTAAGTGAGAATGGTGAGGGGTGGTCACGGGTGCTAAGGTTTAAAGAGGAAGAGTACCAATGAGAAGAAAGAAATGAGAAGGGAATGAAAATAGAGGGAGGTGTCGGGATCTTAAGAGCCGACAACTTGCGCATAACAGTACCGTCGCGAATGCGACCTGTCCGGAATCGGGAAGTTTTGCTCGCCTGTTCGTCGCGGTCGCTACACCCTCCGTCGCGGCTGTCACAAGGTTCTGGACCCAACTTGAAGAACTGGTGTCGCATGAGCTACGGGGAGTGCGACTGCGTGGGAGTTCTGCCTTTGCTCTGCTGTAATGTGTAGCGGGCGCTACAGCAGTTGTAGCGCCTGCTACACTTCTCTGGCCCTTCTTATGACTTCTAAAACCCCCTAAAATATTCTAAGTCCTAAACTCCTCCCTTTTATGACTTTTTCCACTCTAAATTTCTATCATTCTTCCTTACACCAACATCTACTAAACTTTCAAACACTCACTCCAACACTCACTTTTCTCAATTTGCTTCACTCACCTAACTTCAATCCCTTTTTTGGTTTTCACTCTTCCATTTTTTTTATATTTCATTTTTTTTCTACTCATTTTTGTTTTTGTTTTCCACTTCATTTCCTCTCTTTTCACTCTAATTTTCATCGTTTCTTTTCATTCTCCTAGAACTAATACATCAAAAGAAAAACAAAAAGAAAAGAAGACTAAGAAAATTAAGGAAAAACCAAAGAAAACTAGAAAACCAAGAAAGAAAGAAAATAAAGAGAAAAAAAGTGAAAAATCTAGAACTAAAGTAGAAAAGCAAAAAGAAGAACAATAAAGAAAAATATGGGGTGCCTTCCATAGAGCGCTTGTTTTAGGTCCCTAGCTTGACCTAACATACCTACTTGATCCTTGAAAGGCGTGGTGCACATGAGAGAAGCATTGTTAGTTTTTTTCCACCAACTCTTCTTCCTCTTTTTCCCACGCTTCTCAATAAAGTTCATGAATTGATCGGGGTATCCCTCTGGTGGTCTAGTCAACCATAAAGGAAATAACGGTAGTGACTTCCTTATTTTCCTCCACCAACGTTTCTTCTTCCTTTTCCATCGCCTCCCATGCTTGTGTATAAGGAGCATGCCTCCTTTGAGACTTGATAAGTTAGAGGGAGGTAGAAGATAACTTCGACTCGATGTTGGGTGGTTTACCGGGTCTCGGGCCTTTGAAAATCACCCCCTTTACTTCCGTACTCTCAATGTAGGTTTCCTCTAACGCAATCTCCTTCCTCGTAGGAAAGCTGTTGAGGAAGTCATTACAGGAGGTGTCTCCATCTTCATTTAGCTCTAATTGAATAAGTTTAGGGTGACTTTTTCCACCCCAATCATCTGATTCCACTTCAAGTAAGTATGGCTTCCCTTGGTGCTCATCCATGATCCCAACCACTGCGTTGACCTTGAAATGTGACTCCTTGTGAGGGTTCCTCCTTGAAGGATCGAGGTCAAAATCAATACGCTTTTTCCCCACATGAAGTCACAGACAAGCTCCTTTTACATCTATCATAGCACCTGTAGTGGCGAAGAAGTTGATCTAGAATGATAGGTATATTCAAATCCTCATCCATCTCGAGAATAACGAAGTCGCAAGGGATAAGGAAGCTTCCCTCTTACATCGGGACGTCTTCTAACATCCCCAATGGCCTCCTAATAGTTTTGCCAACAAGTTGCAAGTTTATAGTCATGGAGGACAAGTCATTGAGATTTAACTTTTTGCAGATCGAGTGTTGCATAACGCTCATCCTTGCCCCCAAATCGCATAGTTCTTTATCAATCTTCATATCTCTAATCGCGCACGGTATGGAGAAACTGCCAGGATCAGCTAGTTCCTCGGTAGTTTTACTCCCCATGATAGCATTGCAACTAACCGTGAGATGGACGGTCCACGACTCCTTTATCTTCCTTTTGTTTGTCAAGAGGTCCTTAAGATGCTTCTTAAAAGAAGAAACCTCTAAAATGGCATCCAAGAAAAGGATATTAACTTGGAGTTTCTTCAACATCTTAATAAATCGCAAAAGTTTTGCCTCAGCCTTATATTGAATTAATCTCCTAGGAAAACGAACTGGTGGTCTATAAGCACGGGTTTCTTTACTGGGCTTTCATGATCATCTTCCCTCAGAATTTTCTTCCCTTTCTCCAGTTTCTCCTTAGGCTCTACCATCTCATCCAACTCCTCCTTTACCTTATTTCTAGTTTCATCAACCACAACATCATTCTCTTTCTCCTTAACACTGGCTCGCTCAACTTCCGTGTCCTCCTCTTCGGTAATATCCACAACATCTCCCTCTTTCTCTCCCAAAGGACTCTCCTCTTCAACATTCTCCTCCATTACCGTAGGTCCTTCAACTTTTCTTCCACTCCGTAGGGTAATAGCGTTCACTTGATCCCCTTGGATAGGTTAAAGTCGAATGGGTTGAGAAAGATGTGTTTGTTGGGCAACTTGGGTCAAATGGATCTCAAGTTCTCTAAGACGAGCCCTATCACTTTCCTGATTCCCCACAATTTGTCGCAACAACATCTCTAACGTGGATTCTTGGGATGGTTGAGAAATTTGAGGTTATGGGATGGTCTGATGGGTTTGATGGGAGAACTCTTCTTGGATATATACGTGATGGTCACTGGGTTGAGAAGTAGAAGGGTAATGGTTAGTGGCATAGCTATGAGCATGATAAGAATGGGATAAAGGTTGGTTGGAATATGATGGATAGATAGCATTCACATGCTCTACTTGACGAAACTCCGTACATTGTTGCTTGGGATGTGGACCGAAGCACAACTCACAAGTATGGGCACCGGTAACGAAAGTGGACGCAAGGTTTGCATTCCTTGGACTATTTTCAACTGGTTGGAAGCTTCATCAAACGCCATCTTCTTTTGCATCTCAAGGACGGTGGTGTAAAATCCCGAATTTTTTGTTAGCGCCACCGTTAGTTCCGTTCGGCAGACCGTTGTTGTTGAGTTTATGTTTCGAGGATGAAACTTCTTTTAAGGGGGTAATAATGTAAAACCCTGAAAAACTCAAGTGCGATGACCGTTATTACGTTAGTAATTTAAGTTGACTCCGTTAATTATTCAGAATTCGTATGTGATCATTTATGCTAACACTTGAGCTCGTAGGATCGTTAAAGGACTAACGAGGGTAAAATAGTAATTTTATACGTTACGGGAACGTGCTTGGGAATAAGGGTAAATTGGTAATTTCATGTGTTGTTATTATTATCATTATTAATATGTGATTATTATTATTATTATTATTTATTATTATTATTATTATTATTATTATTATTATTAGAGTAGTAGTAATAGTAGTAGACTAGTAGTTGTAGTATTAGTATTACTATTATTAGGTGATTATTATCATGATTATTGTTATTATCATTTATTATTATTATGGGTGGTGTTTATATAGTGGTGGTAGTATTGTATTAGTGTTAGGTGTTGTTATTAGATAGAAGTAGTGGGAATTTTATCTTAGTTAGAGTTAATTAGGATATAGCTTTAGTTAGTCGGTTAAATGGTTTTGGCAGAGTTAGATTAGGTTAATGTTAAGAAGGGAATTAGGAGTTAACAAAGTTAGAAATCAAAACTCCCGAAAACCCTACGTACTCCCTCTGCTGTTCCTCCCTTGCTCTTTTCTTTTTCCTCCTGTCGTGCGAACTCACCAAGCCTTTCATCCCTCTTTTTAGTTGTTTCTCTCTCCCGGGTTTCCACCCACAAACCACCACCGCCCTACACTAGCCACTAACACCACCCCAGGATGCTCGACCGCCACCATCGACCAGCCTGGTCATCGGGATCACCAACCCCACGCCACCACCTATGCCGAAGCCCAGAACTGAGGCATCGCGTGACTGCCGCTGCCGCTGCTGTGTGTGTTCCTATCACCACCACCAGCCACCACACCACCTCGTCATCATCCCAGAGTCGCCACCGCCACCAGTCAGCCAGCTCCGGCCTCCTCCAGCCTTGGACTAACTATGTGGTGTTCGGTTTAGTTGTGTCTATTAATACATGTATTAGCACATATAGTTGGGTTATTAGTGCATGTTTACGTAATATCACTGTTGTTGTTATTATGTGGGAGTAAAGTATCATATGTATTTAGGGTGTTATTAATGCGTGATTGGTTGATTTATGCTAAGTATGTTTGTTGTTTTAATCTCTCGTTAATTTTGTATTTATAGGTGAATCGTGTAAATTTAGTTTATTATATTCACTATTAGAGTTTAAATTAAGTATTGTTTTTATACTTAAAAGTTATGTTATAATTAATTAAAAGTTTTTTTAAAACCCCTTTTACTAATTTCATAAATTTTATAGTGTTTTCACTACTAAAAATATGTGTATTACCAACCACTTTTTTCCAACCAATTTAAAATGGTTGGAAAAACCTACTATTTTAGCAACCATTTGATATTCCAACTATTTTTCAAAAAAATTAGTGGGAAAAATGGTTTGAAATTCCAACCAATTTTGCTAAAAAGAGGTTGGAAAATTTCCTACCACCCTTTTTCCTACTATTTGAAATTGGTTGGAAAAATGGTTAGTAATCCAAACATTTTTCCAACCATCTTCAAATAGTAGGAAAAAGGATGGTAGGAAAATTTTCCAACCATTTTAGCAAAATTGGTTGGAATTTCCAACCATTTTTCCAACAAAATTTTTTGAAAAATAGTTGGAATAATAAATAGTTGCTAAAATGGTTGGTTTTTCCGACCATTTTAAATTGGTTGGAAAAAGTGATTGGTAATACACATATTTTTAGTAGTGTTTATACTTATTAAAGTGTCAAACTTTACGTATTCATTATTATTCTATTATTATTACGTGACGATTTTTATTATTACGTTATTATCGAGTTTTCTTTACTTTAAAAGGTTTAATATTGGGTTATAATTGGTGGTAATTAGGCCTAGCTAATTTGTTATGTTTTTAAGAATTTTAGATGTTCAAAAACTTTAGTTAGAGTCTCGGGAACGGTTGGTTAGAATTAGGGTCGGAATTACCGACTGAAAATGAACCGGGAACGGAACAGATTCGGTGAGTTGTATATGAGGGGTCACCATAAACCGTATAAGAATCTTTTGACCAAACCGTTTGAACTGAAGGTTCCTTATAATGTTAGCTTTCATATGAATTTTGCGGATCAGACTTTGGAGTTGTATAAGTCGAGTTATACCCCGATTACCATACCTGGGACAGATCTAGACAGTTTGGATTGATATCTATTTTTGAGGACTTTAGAGTGTGTTATTAGCCTCGAGTTCAACATAAGAGTTTTAGTAGACATCCTGAGGTTTTCGGAAAGTCCAAAACCAGACCCATAGGATGCCGGGAAATCAAGTTATGACCCTTTCTATGTGAGTGTTGTAATCTGTCTTGTTGATATTAATTATTACTGAATGTGTTGTTATGTGAAAAGGTTGATTGGTTTTCAATATGTGATTATTTGGAATATGTTGAATAATTCAAGGTGTAAATTCATCAATGATGGGAACCGTATAGTGTTCCTAGGGGAGAGTTTGATAGAAGGTAGTTAATACTAACTTCGAAGGGCGCGTTGTTAATTAAAGAAAATTATTTTATTTTAGGCCCGAGCTAGTTCGCGTCATTAGTGAGCTCAAGTGTTCGTTATTTGCAGTGAAGTGAAGGTAATCAGGTAATGTCTATGCTTTAATCCCTACTGGGATGTACTTTAAATGTGTTTTTTTTTAATTTATAATTTGTTTTGGAATTTGCATCCCGAAGAGGACTTTATGTGGAAATGTGACCATCTGTTTTGGATAACTATTTGTAATTGTTGTACTTTGATTTATGAGTTGAGAAATTGGGTTGTATTTTATTAGTGGTTTTATTATTGGTTTTGATAATTTGGGTTGGGTTTGACTTGAGAGTTGTGAGCTGAGCTGCATAAGATACTAATAATTCAAAGTGAAACATTAAGCGGGTTCAGGCAACACCCGGGAGATCAGGATTCGGTATCCTGCAGAGGGATTGTCAAGAGATCAAGGGGTGCCCTGATATAGGATAGATGATGATTATGCCTTTGATGGGTGGTTATTGTGATGCCTTTGGTAGGCGATGGTTGATGCCTTTGGTAGGCGATTATTTTGATGCGTTTGATAGGCGATTATTTGATGCCTTTGGTAGGCGATTATTTTGTATGCCTTTGGTAGGCGATTATTTGATGCCTTTGGTAGGTGATTATTTTTTATGACTTTGGTAGGCGATTATTTTGATGCCTTTGGTGGGCGAATGTTTGATGCCTTTGGTGGGCGAATGTTTCTTTAAGGGATCTGACATTCCGCCCGCATAATAAAATATGGATTGCTTGGGTTGAGGGAAAACAGTTAAGGGTTAAAGGTTTGTGAAATGATTTGACTTGTTCACTTTCCCTTAAATGAATTGAAATGAACTTGGATTGTTTTTAACGGTTAGGGGTAGACATTATTGAGTTTCCCCCTCATTTTTGTAATGTTTTGTTTTCAAGTAAAGATCTATATGCTGGGGACGTCAATTAGAGGTGAGGATGGCGTGATTATAAGTTTTTATTTATTTTGCATTCCTTTTTTGAAGGACTTGAAGTTAGTGTTGAGTTTGATTTCTAAGTTTGAGTTTGTTAGTTTGGTTTACCGTTATCAAACAGTTGTAGTTTTTCTTTCTCGCCTTGTATTCCTTCAGGGATACGGCAGTGACGCCCAGTTGAAAAGAAAAAAAAATGAGACTTCCGTTGAAATCTTTCCGTTAACGTTAGTTTCACTTTGACTTTTCTATAATTGAACTTCCGGGGCGTTGCAGGTGGCCATTAGAATCTTAATAGTGAGGTTGTTCTCCAAGAATAGCCCCATCTCTTGAACTTTGGCCACCTCCTCAATTAGCAGCGTTATGAGATCGCTCATGGAGGAAAATGTTGGCTTCCTTTGCGGTCTTCTGAAAGGAACATCCCTTATGATGCATTGTCAATATATTCTTTAAGCGAACCACAGAGCCGATAGTAAAAATGTTGAAGTAACATCCAATCAGGTAAATTGTAGTGTGGACACTGTCATTGGAGACTCTTGAATCTCCCCCAAGCTTCGGAAAGAGTCTCTCCAGATTCTTGTTTAAAAGTTATGATAGCTTGTTGGAGTCTATAAGTTTCATCGGCTGGGAAGAATCTTTGCAAAAATCTCTCTTAAGTGTCTCCCATGAAGAATATGTGCCAGACAGGCACATTTGGAGCCATGTCTTTGCTTTCCCCGTTAGAGTTAGAGGAAAGAATTTTAGTTTCATGAATTTTGATGATATTTCAGGAATCTACACACAACTGATCTTGTCTTCGAATTTATCGATGAGGTCCGTAGGACTTCCGGAAATGTCTCCATGAAACTTCTTTCTTTCAAAGACTTAAAGTAGATACGACTTAAACTCGAACACTGACGGGTGGTAATGGTGGTAATGTGATGGGATTGCCTCCCGTACCTGCAGATGGAACGGAATACAAAGCTAAGGTACGAGGTGAATCAGCTTGTCTTTTAGCCATAAGGACTCGATAGTCACTAGGACGAATCTGCATACACCAAAGAGGACAAAAGAAGCATCAAATTCCTTTAGACATCAAACAATCTGATTTCTAGCTTGAAAGCGATCTTAACAACCTTTAACCAAAAAAACTAAAACTAGGGGCGCTAGCTCCCTGGCCACGACGCCATATTTGTGTACAATCGGTTGGTATACCTGGTGATTTGTCATTCTTTCTCAGTGAACAAGGGGCCTTGGTTAAAGAATTTAGGTCGAGGCACATGTTATGATCACTAGGAAACAAAGTCTGATTGATTTGCAAGAGTAACAGAGCAACAAACAGTCTAAGGTACAATCAAGGTAAGGAAATGGGCTTCGGGGGATTTTTTAAGATGCGAACAATATTAAGGAGATGGGTTTTGCAAGAAAGAGAGTAAAAAGCGAAGAAAACCAAATAGGAATTCCGCTAGAAAAGACCAACCGGCCTTCCTCTTTCGAGGGTAGTCCGAATTAACTACCTCAAAGTCCACCAGAGACTGGGAGGGTTAATATAACGGAGTTCCCTAGCTAACTTCTTTCCCACTTTCATGGGCGAGTGTTAGCTACCCTCTCCCCAACCTTCCATTGACAAGTGTTCGATGCATTCGAGAGCTTTTGGTCCCAATTACATCGTACTTGAAGGAAGAATTGGAGTGGGAAGGTAATCTTCCACCTAATTACTCTGTACAAGAGCTAACCCATTCCTAATCACCTATTCATACCCCTAATTACCCCCTAATCCATAAGGTTTCTAGCCACTAATCATCCTAATAACCAAGCTAACATTAACATTCTCAAAGATAAACATGATTTCTAAGAGCAAGAAAGCAATCATAAAGCAAAGCAATCACAAGGCAATCCAAACAAAGTCACCAAGCAATAAAGCATTAAATAAGCAATTAAAGCGCAATTAGCAAAGGAAAGATAAAGTAAAAGGGAAGAAGGTACGTATCAAATGATGATGTAACAAAGCATGAACAAAGGAAATGAGGATCCAAGATAATCTTTCAATTGTTGAACTTTCAAATCTTGATTACAATTCACAAACTATCCAATTACAAGATGAAATTCACTAATCCAAACTCTAATTACTCACTAAAACTCTAGCTTAACTCAAAGAAACGTGGAACACAACCTCCAGCCTCCCTCTCACAAAATCGTCACACAAGGTTTATATACAAAGCATAGGAGTTACATAAAACGCAGTCGTTTTGTGCCGCAGAAAAGCGTGTCAAGCAGGCCTGTCGTGGTCGCAACGGCTGTCGTCGCGGGCGCGACACAATGAAGATAGGTAGGCGATCTAGATTTGGCGAGGGGCAGCGGGCACGATGTCTGTGGTCGCGGGTGCGACCAATCTGGGCAGCCTCGTCTGTCACGGGTGCCACCAACTGGAGTCGGGTGTATCACCTGCTCGTGCCGGTTCTTCATTTCTCCTCTTCAAGGTTGTAGTGCCTGCCACAATGGTTGTTGTAGGTGCTACGACCCTGATTTCTTTCAAACATGAGGAAGACATTCCCGGGTTGACTCCGCTTCGGTTCTCGGCTCTGATTCGCACGGAGAATCATTTGGGATTCCCAAAAATAGCCTTAAATAGTCCCTTTGCCTTGTTTCTCTTTATGTGCAGGAAACCTTCAAAAAAACTAAAAGGTAAGTAAAAACAATGAAAACATACCGGAATCGAGCCAAAAGGCCAAGCCCCAGACGCTATTTAGGCCTAAAAATGGGCCTAAACAGTAATAAAGGTCAGAATGGTCGATTTAATCGATCAATTCAGATCATTCTCTTCACCATTTTTAACCTCATTTTATATATATAATATTTTGTATTGTTAGAATAATAATAATCTCTCTCCAATTGTGGGAGTTGTTTCTCTCACTGATTGTGAGAGTTGTATGATGTTGCGAACTATATCTTCTATATTACTTTCCTAGTTTAGTATGTTGCTATAATCCCATAACTACTTGCTGCCGTCTTCTCCGTTCCTATTCTAATCTCTATATATAGGCCTACAATGTATTCATTCATATTATCAATCTATATGATATTAATGACAAAGTTTGTGGGCCCCATAAAATAATGAAAGGAGATTAAATTTAGGAGATTTGGCCAATCAACATCAAGATAATTCTAATTTTCTTTTTCCAAGTTTCGTTTATCTATAATATATTAAAATTCCATTTTATTATTCATGGTAAACAGAAACGCATCTGTCACTTTTGATAACCACCTTTTTCTGTTGCAATTTTGTCAACATTTTAAATTGGACAGAGATATCTTTTCTAGGTCATTTCTACTTCATTATTCCCTTAATTTTACTTAAATAAATTCTATACAATATTCTCATCTAAAAACTCATACATACTAACCATCTAATCCAGTCAAGATAAAATTGTTAACCATTACGTTATCCAGTCAGCATTAGGTTATTAATATTCAAAAGTGTTTATATGTATAAAAAAAAAATAGGTACAATTAGAGATACAAAAGCACAAAAACGGACACTTACATTTTTACTAGATAATGGTTGTCAAGTTCTCATATTTCTTGAGTCACATATATCAGATCTAAATATGAGGGATTAAAACAAACAATTGCACTCATTATATCAAAAAATCACTGTCCAATTTTCAGTCACCAAATCGAGAATAAATAGCATGATATGCAAACTGATTTTATTTGTAAAAAAGGAAACCAGCGCAATTTCAAGTCACTAAATCAGAAGGCGATGTTGAAATGCAAAAAACCCTAAAGCCTAATGATAGGTCCTAAAACGTGTTAGGTATCTACCGCAAGTGTACGAGTTTGAGTAGTATATAATTGTCGTCCTCTCTCAGGGATTTGTGTTCAACTACACACTAAACTAGTTCACTGCAAAGGATGTTAGGTTGATCAAATAGTTGTGGGTAACGATCCAGAAAATTAAACTAAGAAAGCAGGAACTTTTAGGGTTTTAATCAAATAATTAAAAGAGTTTAGGGGAGTCCACTCCAGTCAATCAATTAACTAATCAACAATCCTGGTATAAAGTGATAAAAGAATTCAGGGTCTATAACCTTTCTAGGGCCTTTCACAGCAATCTTTCGATTCGAGGTGAATTGCAATGATTAGACTAAACACCTATGCTCATGGTTATTTAACCTAATCAAAGATAAGAACTGATTGTAATTTACCCTAAGCAAGAAACCATTATTTCTAACTGTTTTCTAGCCTATTCAATCTTCGTTTTTCCAATTCAAAATACAAATTTTCATTCTGATATTAAGAATCTAAACCAAGCAAAAGATGGTTAACCAAATTACTATGACATACAATATACGAAGATTAAATGATTAAAAACAATTTCACATCGAGATTGTATTCAAAATCTATCGAAGAACATCGAGTTTATCCCCCAAACAAAAGTATTTAGCTACTCATAATACTAGAAGTTAACATCACAAAACTGAATTAAAACTGAAAAACATAAAGAAAATAGAAGTAACCGAGTGTTTGATGTGGCGGAATCTATCTCTTCGTGTCACCGAATCGATCTTCTTCTTCTCTTCAATCACCTTCCAATAATCTAAAACTACTAATAATCCTAAAGAACTTAAACTTTTATGAAAGAAACTCTAAAGAAAACAATAAGTGTTCTTGAAAAACTCTCTAAAAATCTACTCTCCAAAAAAGGTCTCTTCAAACGGGCGGCTGACGAAATCTTTTATAATACTCGATTAGGGCACCAGGCGCTGGCAACGTCTGGCTCAAAAATACTCTTCTCTGTGTCCGCACACTGGGAGCATGTGATTTTACTCCAGTAGAGTTTGAAGTTTTCTTTAACATGCGAAATTTCTGCTAGGGACGCTGGCAACGTGTGAGTCATCCGCCCAATATTTGGACTGGGCCATGCAGCTTGGGCCTTTCTTCTCCTTTAATTTTCTTCTCCTTCAACTTTCTATTTAATTTCTTCTCATTTTTCTCCCTTTTCCCTCCAATTTCTCATGCTTTTAGATGTATTTTCAATGATCCCTACAAAAATGTACCAATCTCGCAACCAAGTGAAGAAATCACAGAAATTGGTATAAAAACATGGAATTCCGGGTATAAAAAGCATAAAATACATGTATTTGAGCTCAAAAATTACTAAAAAATAATCACTTATCATCTAAAATGAACAAATTAGAGGTGTGAAATAGGAACCATGAATCACAAATGAATGAAATTGAAAAAGAAAATAAGGACGAAGAAATGGAAAGAAATAATGAAGAAATATACTCTTCAATAGGATTCGTAGATTCAGAAAAAATTCGGCGATACAAATAATCTAGAAACCACAACACAAATTCTGATTCATACCTTACCGAGTACAATATGAACAAAAATACGAACAAGATACTCAAGATTTTTTTATTTGATTTTTTAGTAATTTACTCTACTTGCATGTACATTTATATTTTGTTTAATTCTTTTTACATCTTGCACTTTTAGATTTGTATATTTTTATTAGGATGATTTATTATCGTACCTTTTAATTTGATAATATAGTTTGTATTAGGTACAATTTGTATAATTTTACATCTAGCACTTTCACATTGTCAGTGTCTTGATTTGTTGGCCTCACGTTTTTTTTTTCTTTTGTGTAATTTTTTATTTGAACAATTTCGTTATGGTACGTTTTCATTTGACATTACCATTGATGTTTCGTTATTTTTAATTTATATATCATTTGCATATAGTTCGGTTTTTATTTTTTATCTAAATAATTATGTTATCATATATTGTGCATCACATGGGTTTAATACTAGTTACACATAACAATAAGGGTTTATCACTCTCTAGTGTTGGGCTTAAGATTGGTTAACCAAAGTTGCATTTTTTTACTCTCTAGTGTTGCCATCAATCAGCTCACTTTGACCAGTAATTTATTTTTGATTTAAATTTTGGAAGATGAGTGTAGGTATGTCAGATGGGCAGATGTGACTTGAAATAATGTCCTATCAGATATTTAAATTGAATAATATTGTTATAATCGAAAAAAATTTGAATAATTTTATTTTGGAAAATGATAAAAAAACGTTGCGTCTTAACTTATTTTGGAAGAAGAATTTAGGGCAATTCATTCATACGAGGGTAGAGCAATTTCTTTCTAACCTGTTACTCTCTCAAACTCTTCCCTACTTTCAATCTGATTTACCCATCACCACTCTATTGCCATTTTCTCAAACTCTTCCTACTTTCAATCTGATTTACCTATCACCATTCGATTGCCTTTTTCTACATTCGAAAATGTTAGAGACAGCCCCATCCCTCTCAATCTATGGCCAGAAATCGGAAGAAGATAGCGAAATCGGCGGTCATAAAGATCGATGGAGCTGTTCTGGGTATTGGTACAGCAAACTGAGCAAGAATTTGATCGACAAAGAAGGGGGTGAATTGGGACGAGTTATTTCTGGAATTGATAAGATGGGCACTGAAGAAGAACCGAAGATTGAGCCAGCAGTTTCCTTTTTCAGTTATTTCGGCGACTCCAACCTTGTCGAGATGTCCGTGAAACGGAAGAAGATGGAGCTCCTTTGCCGCATCAAATCGGAGAATAACATCGGCAGGTATGACTGTAAAACTCTTCCGGATTTGTTAAATTGTTGGATTGTTGTAGAATTAAGCATTCTCAAACCCAGAGAAAAGCACGAAGAGGTAGAGGTATTGTCCCTGGACTTCTGAATCTGGTACCAGATATAATGATTTTGGTGGGTTTCGTTTGTTGTTCATTTGTATTTTATGCTCACCTGTAATTTTGAGCTTAAATTTGTCTGGAAAATGGATAAAATTTGGTTTTTGTTGTTGTAGTTGATTTACGTGTTTTCTTTAGAAGGGTTATGCTTATGATACACATTTCTCTTCTTTGATTAGTTGTTTTTTCTGTTTTCTGTTGTGGGTGTCCTGTGAATGCACATCTCAGATCTTCTATTGTTTAATATTGAAAGGAAAGTTTGTTTCTTTTGGTGATTTTCCCGTTTGATTCATCTGGATTCCTTTTATGTTTTGTGTTTTTTTTTTTTTTTTTTGTATGGAGTATTATTATTATTTAAATCCCACCTCATTTTGTTGCCCTGTGAGTGCAATGACACCTTTGTCATACTAATGAAACATTTGAGCGTTTTATGCTGAATCAAGGGAAACTAATTAACCTACATCAAATTTGAATCAAATCTGAAGTAGTATAATTGGATTGGATTGTAAAATTGAATTGGGTTTTACGCTACTTTTGAATCTAATCAAATTGAGTTAGAATCCAATCAATCTGAAGTAATACAATTGGATTGGATTGTCCAAGGAGATGGGTGAGGAAGGATATAACATTGACGTTGTCCATATGGCGATTACATTTGCGAACCATGGAGTTCTGTCAGAAGGTGTTGCTGCAGGATAGAAGCTGGCCGTAATGGATGCTTTTGCTGAAGTCTCTAGCATGATTAAGCAGTGTGGTTCGGTGTGTTAATTCCACCTGCTGTCTGAGGCAATATGTTCCCTATCCCATGGTAAATTGGATGGTCAGAGCCGGACAGCTGTGTTAATTCATTATGGCAATGAGATTCTAGAAATGTACAAATATTATCCTGAGATCAGGTACTTCACTTTTACTATCTCTGTTTGCAAGGAGTTTTCTCTAGTTTTGCATTTAGCTACATTCTTATCTCATTTTGATATGCTTTTTCTTTAATAAGGAATCATAAATCCTTCTGTTGGACAAGTTTAGACAAGCAGGTGGAATGGGATTGGAATATAGATTATGTTATTCTATCCTTATACTCAGATTATTGGCTCTTTTCTTTGAAGTTTGTGATGCAAATCTTGTTCTTTTTCTAATGAAGAAATGCAAGAAAATAATGCTCAGTGTAATTGTTACTGACAGGAGTGGATTCGAGACAACCATCTGCAAAAGAAGCTAATTACATCCGTTGGATCTATGAACAAACTCAACTACAATTAACAAAGAAGAACAAAGTGTTTTTTTTGCCTTCTAAATCCCATTGTCCTTCAGAGTATATAGTCGGGGCTGTGTTTATGTAATCAGCATGCTTGTGTTGTGCATGCTTCCTTCCTCCCCATGGGGAAGGCATTATGAATGCTAGTTTATTATTTTTTTTTTTTTTACTTTGATCACGAATCACAAAGGGTCGCATTCAGAATTTCCTGGATTTTGAACTAACAAAATTGTTTACAGTTTAAAAGATAGAGAACATGTTCTGGAACAAGAAACTGTCTTGAGGCAGCTTGAGGCGATACTGTTAATTCATGAGCTTTTAAGACAGGGCCGCTACTTGGATGCATTACGGGAGATCGCTAAGCTTCCTTTTCTTCCACTTGATCCACGATCACCTCATTTGACTGTGGATTCATTCCAGAACTTGTCTTCGCATGTCAAGGCTTGTGTTCCGGACCTTCTAAGAGTTGCCTTAACATGTCTGGAGAATGTTCCAGACACAGATGGATCTCTTCGTGCTTTGAGAACAAAGGTACACCAATGCATTGCTGTTTACAGTTTCATCCTGTACATCGAGTTAGTCATTGTTATTGGCTTCCTATCCTATATTGTTAGTACTTATGATTTCTTATAATCATGGAAGAGGGAGAACTTTAATTTGAATTATCAACACATGAGCATTAGCTTTTATCACAACAAAACTGCTTTACGTGATTAATTGGATGGGGGACTCTGATATAGAGGTGGGATGCTAGAATCTATATGACCCGGGGTTGGGATCTAGAAATGTTTCCTTTGTACATTAATGCTCACCCCTTGGTTCATTCTTTTACTTTTCGGTATCCGGTGGGCTTTTCTTAAGCAAATAAGACACTTATTATCATACTTATTTTGCAGTAGTGGTATTAATTTCTATGTTATGAAGGTATTACGATTTCTTATGGATGAATTTCACATTGCTTTTTCAGATTGCAAACATCCTGGCAAACAATCTACATCAAAACTGGCCACATGATTTATATGAGAAAGTTGCCCGAACCCTTCGAAGCAAAGCAGAATGATGAAATCTTGAATCTCATGACAGTCGGGCTATAGTAACACCCGACGCTGCGAGACAAATTAGAATCCCTTTTGGTCTCTTTTGCGGATGTACAAATACCAAAATGCGTCACGTTGACGAAGAAACCCTCACCTTTCTCTGCTACTGCTGCTGCTGCTGAAGTCACTTTTGATTATCAGAAGCGTCGCAAACCTCGATGCTGGAACCAAAAGAGAGAAGCCAAACAGGATTATCTGACCCATATAAGTCGTTCGGATTTCACTGGGTTTCTGTACAGATTTGAACCCATATAATTTGTACTTTCATTTTATTTCTTGATCCTTATTCTCTGGGGTATCTCATTGTGGCTCACTACTCCCGGGTTGGTGAAGTTCCATATGCCCTTCAAGTTCCTCTTTGCCATCTCGATTGAGATGGGCAAAAGCTTGTCGAGTATGGTCATGCTGTTGGATATGTTCACCACCTTGTTGTGCTTGGTTATCTTTGTGATGAAGTTCCTTGGGTTGCTTAGGTCCGAGGAGATTGGCATACGAATTCTTAGGGTGCAGATGTTATCGTAATCTCTCAATAGCTCTTCAACCTTGACAATAGTAAGAAAAATCTAAGCAGTCAATATACAACTCCCAATGTAAATACCCAACTAGATCTAAGCAATCAATATACTAGGGCCAAGGCGGGTTCTTCAGAATGTTGTTTGAGCTTAGTGTCATATACTCTAAGTTTAGCGTCGTCTTATACAGCCTTGCTCGCATGCTTCACATAACAAATACCCAACTAGATGGCCAACATTAACCACTCATTTTGGTTAAACTTCAAGTATTGTGTTGAGCACCCATGTAAACCCAAACAGGTTCGTTGTTCAACGTGGTCCAAGTTATCTATAGGATAATTTGAAATAAACTGTATAGCGTATTAATGGTTGGTGAACAATCTATCCTTTATGCCCTAGGATGGTCACAAAATCATTGTCCATACAAATCCTGTATGGTTAACCCACAAACTGTTAAGGTGTTGGTAATGGTTAACCCAAGAAGTGAGGGTGGTGAACCCAGTAAGTTTTAGGTTAACCTGAACAAATGTTGGGTTAACATACCATGAACAACAAGATTCAATCTGTTGTAGACAATCAGTAAAAAGCCAACAACTGCCAATTTTTCTTCCTAACAACTACTTATTACTAATCAAATATTGCTTCCCCTTGAGTTCTTGTATCTCCAAATTTGGGAGCTAACCAACAATGGCAGGAACTGCAACCTCTGTGAGGAATTGTAAAGTGTAGGGATAAGTTTACACCCTGTGTTGGTCACTAACATTTCAATGTTAAGTGTTCATGACGCGTTAACCCAACATTTGTTCATGTTAACCCAGAACTTACTGGGTTTACCGCCCTCACTTCCTAGGTTAACCCAACATTTCAACAATTTGTTGGTTAACCATCCAGGATTTGCATGGACAATGATTTTGTGACAATCCTAGGGTATGGGGGGTAGATTGTTGACCAACCCTAATCCCTTGACGCACCCTGAAAAAGGTGAAAATGAGATAGAAACATGTAGTTAAGTTGTTGGTTATGGTTAACCTAGAAAGTTAATGTCGTTAATCTAACAAGTACTGGGTTAACCTAACCAGTTTGTGGGTTAACCATCCAAGATTTGCATGGATTTTGTGACCATCCTAGGACATGGGGGATAGATTGTTGACGGACCCTAATACCTTCACGCACCCTGAAAAAGGTTAAATTGACATGGAAGTATTGGGTTCACCTGTGCATCTGTGAGGGTTTACGTATACTCAAATTTCTTTCTCCCATACCCTAATACCTTCACGCCCCCTGAAAAAGGTTAACCACTACCAACCCCTTAGATACATGCATGATCTGATTTTAACCTAGTTGAGGTTTGTTGTGGTTAACATATACTCAAATTTCTTTTTCCCATACCTCGTTTTGGTCACTAACATTTGAATACAATTGTTCATCACATGTTAGCCCAACATTTATTCAAGTTAACCTAGAACTTACTGGGTTTACCTCCCCCACTTCCTAGGTTAACCATTACCTACCCCTTAACTACATGCATGATCTGATTTTAACCTAGTTGAGGTATGTTGTGGTTAACATATACTCAAATTTCTTTCTCCCATGCCCTGTCCTGGTCACTAACATTTGAATACAGGTGTTCATCGCATGTTAACCCAACGTTTATTCAGGTTAACCCAGAACTTACTGGGTTTACCACCCTCACTTCCTGGGTTAACCATTACCAACCCCTTAACTACATGCATGATCTGATTTTAACCTAGTTGAGGTATGTTGTGGTTAACATATACTCAAATTTCTTTCTCCCATACCCTGTGCTGTTCACTAACATTTGAATACAGGTGTTCATCGCATGTTAACCCAACGTTTATTCAGGTTAACCCAGAACTTACTAGGTTTACCACCCTCACTTCCTGGGTTAACCATCACCGACCCCTTAACTACATGCATGATCTGATTTTAGCCTGGTTGAGGTCTGTTGTGGTTAACATATACTCAAATTTCTTTCTTCCATACCCTATCCTGGTCACTAACATTTAAATACAAGTGTTCATCGCATGTTAACCCAACATTTATTCAGGTTATCCCAGAACTTGGTTTACCACCCTCACTTCCTGGGTTAACACGCCATGAGGTTACAACGAAAACCTAGTAGAAGGCCATGGAGAACCCAATCCAAGCTAGGTTCAGCTGCGCATCAATCTAGGTTTACATGGGGCATTGCTACTCTCTTTCATTAGACACTTATTGAATAAATTTAACTGATAGCTTAGTTTTCAAAAAAAAAAAAAAAGAAACTGATAGCTTAACTAAGAAATACATTTAAATTGACTAGATTAAGTAGATTTACCAAAAAAAACATAAGAAATAAGAAATACATTTAAATTGAAGTCATTATGTTTCTTCTAGCTAGCTCACACAATCTGAACTTGCATCTTCTTCGTCTTAATCTTCCTCAGTTGTTCCTAAACCTGATGTGTCATGGGACCACGTGAATTCTCCCATTTTCTCGTGAGATAATCCTATCATGGAGCAATTCTGGCAGAGGTTCCTTTGAAATTTTGACATTTCCCAAGCTGATCACCTTGTAGATTTGCCAAAAAAACACAAACAAAACAAACATTTACTCAACAACCACTTGTCGGAGTATCTCACGAGCCACACGCTCAGATTCCAATCCAATATACATAAACACATCCAATGCATGAATTTTGAGTATGTAAATAAGGAATTATACTTACCCATGTTTCTTCAGATTTTTCATCAACCCAAAGACCACCATGCATGTGAGTATCTTTACAATTAGCACCTAAGATGCACTTAAATTGCCGAACCTTTGTTATGAAGAGGAAGCTTAATCCATCAATAACTTGCAAGAAACAGTACTCAATAAATAGTCCGAGAATTGATGATTTATTGCAGCCCTCCATCCACCTACTGATAAGTTTGTCAGAATAATTGTACCAACAACAAGAATAGTACCCGGAGAAGATTAGAACTCAACTTCAGGTTAGAGGCTGAATCTACAGCCAGAACCCGACGGTGGCAGCCTTGAAACCAGATAAGAAAGGAACACATAGCAAAAACAGATTTTCTTCATAAAAGTTGGAACAAGTTGATAAACAATATTCCTAATCTTAGATTCAAGTATTCAACCAAATATTGATAAACAATATTCTTCATAAAAGACTGTAGTTTCTAGTGACAGTTTTGCATTAAATCCAGGTTGAATTCAACAAAAGACACATGAATAAGTTCTTTTCTTGATTGGAAAAGGTCATCAATAAGTTCCTAGCTGCCAATCACTGGCACAAAAACTATAGTTTTTATTTTGGCATGCACTGAGAAGTGAATTCTCACATTGGTCAATGGTCAACCATGCAAGAATGGGTATTAAAAGAACAATGCAACAGCCAACTGACCTTTAAAAAGGCCACCAAGGATAGCAATTTAACTTGCTACCTGAAGTAAAGCAATTCTAAATCAATAATTAAGTTTGATAAACGATTCAGAAAGAAAAATGTACGGTTTAAATCAAATCATCATTCATTCACATAAATCGAATGATGCCATCATCATGAATGCCTTTGATCTACATCCAAGTTCCACAATATGGTGACAAAAGACACCAAAGCTAGAATTGAAAGCATAAATGCATGAAACATTTGATTGAATTGAAAGAAAAGAAAGGCATACCTTGTTTTTTTTCGATTGTTATTATGCATACTCATGCCCAAATGGATACAGCATTGTCGTGACCTCAAATTCTAAAAATACATGTATAGTTTCTTCTCAATTGATGTCATTAATCCCTTCAAAAAATACACTATTTTCTTCTCAATTGAAAACCCAAAGTACCCATATCAATCCCTTTAAAAAAGCAATGACATATTTGGATGAACAATTGGGCAATCCAAGCAAGACCATGAGCATATGAAAGTCCATCAGAATACCTAGGTTCACCCCATCCTAGGACTTTCACTAATCTATATCTTAGTCTCCAAGTCTACACCAATACATTATGAAGAAAGAGCATATGACAGCTTAAAGAAATAGACCATACCTCACTCGTATAGAAATGAGAGCTAATGATTCCACAGTTCCCAGTAACTGCTCATAATTAAATTAAATTAAAAGAGGCCAAATAGTGATAGTTGACATTCAATATTGGATATAGATACAATGGAGTCCTCCAAAATTACTTCTAGTGAAGCTTGTGCATGAATGATCACTTCCTTGAGTCACAATAATGTACCATACGTCAGAATTCCAGCACGATCACGACACCGTATTGTGCACAGTTAGACTTATACTCATGACTCCAAATCATCGTGTTATAGAAAAGGGAGGAAAGTCAGGGAGGTTGACAGATAAGAATTCATAAATATTTAATTACAAGCAAAGAAGATAGACAAAAAGAGGTGAAACAAGAAGACAACAAAATCAAGTTGAGTATACAGGTAAAGCCTAGCATAGAAGATATCGGCACTTGTTTAAACCAATGTGCTAAAGCCTGATACATATTCAATGAATATGTTACGAATCAGAATACAATAAATAGAGTAATAACGCATCTAGAAAAATTAAAAGGCAAAAGCCCAGAATCTCAGACAATAAAAATCAGCTCTTCCTGGGCTCAACATTTTGATTAACAGGTAATAGATCATAAAACAAAAATTTGAGCAATATAGCATCTAGGTAATTGGTAAGGTACACTCAAATAAGAGAAAATCAGTCCTTTTGTGTCACATTCAACAAAATCCATTTTTGCTTGAATAAGCAAGGGGTGATTTTTACACAATAACAAGAACTTAGTTATTTATCACTTAAATGGGCTATGAAACACTCTAAACAGTTGTGCATGAACTAAATAGCTGAGAAGCTTGAAAAAATTATCTACTAGGACATACTGATTTCTTTATCATGCACTTCTTTGCAAGATACTTTTGTGGGGGGGAACTCCAATCTCCCTTGATCTATTTCTATATAATCAAGAATGATATAGAATTCTATTAAGCTATTCTATAAGTCTACAGTGACCACTATTAATATAGAAACAGAGTGTTGCTTTTAAAGTGCTAAAACAAAAACTGGCAAAATTATAAGAAATTGGAATGGTTTTAGACTACAATACAATTATTTATTCATTGACCAATTAAAGTGAATTGAATAGAAGCTACCAAAGCTACATAGCATGGACAAGTAAAACCAATTGCAGACATTAGATCTAATCTGTGCAATTTGACATGAAAGAAGAAATGGGAATGGAATTTGACATGAAAGAAGCTGTGAGAATGGACCTAATATGTGCAATTTATTACATGGTATTAATGCTAGTACCCGTTAACTACCAACATGTAGGTTTATGTGTTCTCCAACAAATTTACAAACCAATTGCAGATTAGAAGGAGCAAACGTTGTACTTTTGCTTGAATGAGGACGATAGAGAAAGACAGTGAAACCCCATATACATAAAGAAACCACGAGTATCTGCTATTAGATCTAACAGAATCAAAACTTTAAAAACAAAAACTGTAAATTGGAGGAAGAAAATAAAATACCTGACAAAATGCCAGGAGATTGAGCACCATACAAAGCAGCGCAGTGGCGGCGGGTTGTGCGTTGAGGGTGTTGTCGGTGTCGGGGATCAAGTGGTGCCGAAAGACATCGGGAAGCTCTTCAAGGACATCGAAGGATTGAAGGAGCTCCAGTTTTTGAGCTTGCAAGGGGTGTCCGGGATTTTAGAGCTCCCTTGTTCGATCTGCAATCTCCAAAAACTCATGAAGTTGGTCTGAGCGTCGGCGGAGCGGGCTGTGGAGGGGACAGTGGTAGGTCGCAGCTGGAGGTTGGCCGACATATGAAACATTTGATTGAATTGAAACCACTGTTATTTACTGCACTAGTGAACTAGCAACATTGTGATACCTTTGCATCTCTCCAAACTATCAGCAGCATACTGCCTCCAGCATCCAAACACTATGATTTCAGACAACCCTCGCTCCCAACAAACTGCCATTGAAATCCACACACACTTTATAATTTAATTCATCACCAAATAAGGCAGAAATTCATAGTTATTCACTGAGTCAAATGAAGGAATAAATCACACTCCAATCAATATTCAAGATATTTAAAAAGGGCAAAAACAAGAGGGCAAAACATACCTGCATCATCAAACAATACGCAAATCCGAAACCCTCGAACAACAGCAGTTCAAATCCTAAACCCTAACTTCCCGGTGGGGGGCAACAATTACACCCCGAAATCAACTCCCCAATTTGCCAAACTCCAAGCCCTAAAAACCCAAAAACAGAATTAGGGTTTCCAACCGCAAAGATCGACCACCCGACCTGCGAACCAAAAACTAGGGTTTTTACGCAAACCCAGAAACAGGCGCGAAAATCCCACAACTTCCGATACACAAAAACAAGCAAGAAAAAAATCAATCTTCACCTTCTTGCAGCGAATCGAAGAGGGCTTTTACACAGAAGGGGAGACAGAATTGAAATTGAAATTGAAATTGAAATTGAATTGATTGTTTGACTAATGAGCTAAGTGGGGGTTTGATGAAGCAGATGACGACGATGATGAAATTAGGGATTTAGATCGATTCGTGAAAAAGGGTGTTTATGTGTGCAATGTTAGAATCAACGAGCACGAGCAAGAGACGAAGAGAGAGAAAAAGAGGGTAAAAGAGAGATCTATTGATATTGAATTGAAATTGGGGGTTTTGTTGTGTAAACGGTCTGCTGGGCATGAGAATCAGAACGAGGAATTAATTTTGCAGAGATGGACAACCATAAAAAAAATTTATAAATGAATAAAAAATTAATCAGAAAATTTAAAAACTCAATTCAATTCAATTTTAATTATTAAATATTCATTTCCCTTCATCATTTACATATAGGTTGCGCCTACTAAATAACACTCATTGTAAATGTTTTTCTCACAAAGACATTTGATTGATTTTTATCACTAAGAACACTAGAGAAAGAAATAAAGCACTAAATCAGAATAAATCTTGTTTCAATACTGAGAAAGAATAAACCCTAATAATAATCGCTTTATTACTTTTCTCTCTAATCTCTTTGATAATACCTGAGATTTCACATATGTGATTAAGTTTGGTTTGTTTTAATTTCAGGAATGAAGTGTGTGTCTGTAATGAACTTCGACGCTTTAATTGTTAGTTTTTATGTCTAAAATTAACCTTTCTCGAAGAAATTACATATAGGATCGACAGATCCCCTCGAAGAAATTACATATAGGATCAACAGATCCCTTTTGGAAAATATAATTATTGAGATATGTTGAAGTCCTCTCCAGGCTATAGTTTAGAACAGCAGAAGTGAGAAGATGATCAATCAATATTTGAAGAAGTAGCTTCTTCTAGGTTTAGGTTGTATTTTTGTACTTGTTTGGTCTAGTTTATCAAAAACATGCCGTTTTGGTTTCTAAAAAGCAGTTTTTGTAAAATTTATTTTTTGAGAAGTATTTGAGTGTTTAACCTAATTTCTTCGATAAGTGTTTTTACTAAATTTGATAGTTTGGTTTAACTAATGATATAAACACTTTTATTACATTTAAGTTGTGGGTGTAACTTTTAAAAATTATAATGTAGTTATTTATTTTTTTTCTTTTTATTAATTTTTTATAAGATTATCCTATTTAATTTGAATTATAATTATGATTATATTATATTCATATAATTATAATTACAATTATATATAGCATTGCTAAACTATATGTTAGGCAGTGTCTCAATTCCATTAAGACTTAAGTTTGGAAATAAATAATTATTTTCCTTAAAGATACTGCATGGGCTCTACCGCTCTAATCAGTTGAGTTCAACTAGAAGGCTATTCTATGTCTACTGGGGTTTACCATAAATATGTAACGCCTTGGAATTTCAATTTTTATTATTTAATGATCAAACCTAACGTTGACCTATGATTAATAGCGGAAAAGTCAAATAAAAGAAGGCGGGCGTCACTGCCGTTCCTCCAAAGAAATACAAGGCAAGAATAAAAATTAACTAAACAAACCAATCCTACGAATTAAAACTTAAACAACATTCTTTTTTTAAAACACAAAGAAACTAATGAAAGATTTCAAGTCTAATCAACACATCTAAACTCTTTATTCATAACAATAAACTGTAACGATCATCCTCACTTGCTAGTTCCCATTCCCATCATAGAATGCATCACCTGAAAACAAAACATTTAAAACATGAGAAGTACTCAATAATGTCTACCCCTAATTGTTAAAACAATTTAAAATCTATTTCAATTCACTTTGGGGGGAGAAGTGAACAAGTCAAATCTTTTGAAAATCAACTTTCTTTCCCAATCAACCATAACCATCTTTCAGCTTTATTAAACGGGTGGACCTTGCCTATTTGGCCCTCGAAGTCCAAGACTTCACAATAATCATATCTCAAACTCATCACAATCTCAATCACAACCTCAATCTCAATCTATCGCAATCTCAATCATACGGATGACCATCCATTTTACACACGTGCATAAAATTAAACCCGGGGAAGTAGCACTTATCAAGCATCCTTGATCTTTTGACAAATCGCCTATAGGATGCCGCGAACCTGGTATTTGGGGATGTTGCCCCAATCCACATTTACGTCTCATTTGATTTATTAGTCAGGTTTAATAACACACTTTTCTAATCTCAAACAATTCATTCCCAATTTCCAAAACCATTTCCTAATCACATATAAAAGACTGTCCACCTTTTACCAACTCAAAGAACATAATCAACTTTTAAAATAGACAGTCAATTTCACAATAAAATCCCCTTTTGGGATGCAATTTCTATAATGCATTTAAAATAATAAAACACATAAAGTGCATCCACATGAGGATTAGGACATAGACATTACCTGACAATCTTCTCTTTACTTCACGAATACACTTGAGCTCACTAAACTAACGGTCTAGCTCACGCCTAAAGTAAAATAATTTCTCAAATCAAAATGCGTAGTACGGAATTAACACGATCTACTTTCCTCCTAACCCAGCCCTAGGAACACTATAAGGTTCCCATCATTCTGAAATTGACATTTTAAACATACTTTGCAAATTCTAAACTATCACATATTACAAACAATTAATATATTACAAATAAATAAATAATTCTCACATGATAACATTTATCCAACACATAAACTGGACAGATTGCAATGTTCACCTAGCACGGACTATAACTTGACCTCCCAACATCCAATGGTTCTGGTTTTGGACTTTCTGGAAATCTCGGGATGTCTACTAAAACACTTATGTTGACGCCGAGACCTAAAACACATTCTAAGGTCTTCAACAATAAGCAACTTTCAAAGTTGTCAAGTTCTGACCTAGGTGCGTTAGTTGGGTCATAACTCAGAGTATACATCTCGAAATCTCGATCCGCAAGATTCATGTGAAAGCTAATACATTAAAGTACTTTCCGGCCAAACGGTAGGGCTAAATACTAACTACACAATTCATGGTGACTGATATAGTATGATTTATCAATTCTGTCCAAACTGACATGTTTTGTTGGAATACTTGTATTATTATCTTTGACATCTTGATTCTTAATTCTTGGTTAGGTGTTAGTTAGGTTTGTTATAGGCCTTATTCAGCTGTATAAATACCAAGCCTTGTATTTGCTTTTTGATCATATTGAACATCACAATAAATCATTCTCTCTTTGTCATTCAATCTCTTCTCTCTGTTTATCGCACTCCTTGATAAACATTCACATGGTATCAGAGCGACATTAGGTCCCTCATTTATCCTCTCCTCCCCAACCTTGGCTCAGCCCTATGGCTACAAAAATCACAGATCCATCTGACCCCCTATTCCTCCATCCCTCAGACCACCCAGGACAAACTCTGGTTGGAGATGTCTTCAATGGGGAAGAATTCGACAAATGGAGATGGGCCGTCACCCTTGCTCTTTCAGCCAAGAACAAAGTGGTGCTTATTGATGGGAGTTTAACATCTACTAGTGCCACAACCGCACAATGGCAGCGTTGCAACGATATGGTTCTGTCCTGGCTTCTTAACTCTCTACACAAGGATATTCGGGAAAGTGTGATCTACTGCAACACTACCACACAAGTTTGGAAAGAGCTACTCGAAAGATATGGGCAATCCGACAAAGTGAAGCTATTTGAAGCCCAACAAAGTGTGTCAACTTTATCTCAGGGGAGTCTTGATATTGCAAATTACTTCAACAAGGGAAAGAAAATCTGGGATTGATTGTCTGTGGTCACCGGATTACCCGCTTGTAGCTGTGGAAAATGCGAGTGTGAAGTCACCATCAACACATCTTTACAGAGATATGCAGAGGAACAAAGAGTCATTCAGCTTCTCATGGGTCTTAATGAAAGCTACACTGCCATAAGAGGTCAGATTCTCTTGATGGCGCCACTACCCACCCTCGGACATGTCTATTCATTCCTGATCCAAGAAGAGAGGCAAAGACAAATCAACCAGAATACTTCTTTCCTCACTGAGAGTGCTTCTTTTCATTCTGCTGCACAAACATCGAATCAGAATAATTATTATACATCCAAGAACCAGCAAGGCCAAGAAACAAGAACCAGACCTTTTTGTGACTTCTGCAAACGACCGGGACACACCATAGACAAATGTTATAAAATTCACGGATATCCAAATAGGAACCAACCATCTCAATCCGGGAACAATAAGAAACAACAAACCAACAATAAACCTCGGTTTTCCAACCAAGCCTTGAACACAAGCACAAATCGACAGGATGTTGCTGCCAACTATGAAATAGATCAAATTGACTCACCTATTATGCCTATCTTGCTTCCTGGTCTTTATCTCAATCAATCCCAACAGTTGTTGACGTTCTTGAGCGATCTGCAGGCAAATTCTGAGGCTTCTAAACAGAAGGCATCTGATGCTCCTATGTTTACTCGACAGGTACCCCTGATAGCTCACCTTCTAATATTAAACATACTAACACTATCTGTTGTGTTTCTACACTTGAATCACATTCTTGGATAATTGACTTGGGTGCCAGTGATCACATGGTTTACTCTAGTGATCTTCTGGTCAATATGATCACCCTAACCAAACTTGTTTGTGTAACTCTTCCTAATGGCCATAAAATCAATAGCAATATATCAGGGAGTCTTAAAGTTGGAAACAAAATTGTATTGCATGATGTCTTGTATGTCCCTCATTTCAATTTCAACTTGTTGTCTATGAGCAAATTAAGTAAGCAACTACAGTGTCATGTCATTTTCACTCCCATGCAATGCATTCTGCAAGGCCCGTCAATGAGGAGGCCTCTGGTTCTTGGTAAGGAGCATCATGGTCTCTACACTCTTGATACATCCAACACAGGGATATTCCCTTATGCACAAAACCCTACCAATTTTAAAGAATTTAGTAGTTCATCAATTTGTAATAAGGACAAATACTCTCTTGTTTCTCATACTTGTAGTGTGTGTGAAATTTGGCATAAAAGATTAGGTCACGCTTCTTTCAATATTTTACATCATTTACCTGTTCACTTTCATTGCAAACATGACACATCAATTGTCCATGCGCCCTGTGATATTTGCCCCAAAGCAAAACAGCACAGAAACCCATTTCCCTCCAGTACCATTACTACAACTGCCCCTTTCGACCTTGTACACATTGATACTTGGGGTCCTTATTCCACTAAAACACACTCTAGGCACAACTACTTTCTAACCATTGTCGATGACTTCACACGTGTCACTTGGGTGAACCTCATGGTTACTAAAGATGAAGCCTTTCCCCATAATTAAATCTTTCTGTGCCATGGTAAAAATCAATTTAACAGTTCGATAAAAATCATCAGAACAAACAATGCCCTAGAACTGGGCTTGAATAGAGCTGCTACTGAATTCTTTTCCGAGTCTGGCATTATTCACCAGACTACTTGCGTATACACACCCCAACAAAATGGGATAGTAGAAAGAAAACACAAACACCTTTTGGAGGTCTGTCGAGCATTGATGTTCCAGTCACATTTACCCATCAAATATTGGGGAGGATGCCTCCTAACCGCAGCCTATACCATTAATAGATTGCCAACAGCCCTGTTACTACTGTGAAACAAGGGAGAACAAAACTTGAGCCTCGAGCCATACCTTGTGTCTTTATTGGGTATCCTTTAGGTAAGAACGCATACAAACTATTGTCTCTCCCAGATCATAAATTCATCATATCTAGAGATGTTAAGTTTCATGAGAATTGTTTCCCCTTTAGTGTCCCAACATCTCCTAAACCTTTTATTCCTCTACCTACTCAAACTTTTGCTGATGACCACATACCAACCCCATCAATACCTACTGACCAGACCTCTACACCACCCAACACTGATGCCTCACCTCCTGAACCTACAAGGACATCAACTAGAAATCGAAAGACTCCTAGTTACCTACAAGACTATGTGTGCTCTCAAGCATCCGTAGATCATTCATCTTGTCCCACTACTATAACTAACATGAGCTCCCAAGCTCCTTGCATCCCTTATCATGCTCTCTCTGCAAATAGCAAAAATCTGTTGCAGAACCTTGACATAAATGAGCCAAACTCTTACGAGGAAGTAACTAAACATAAAGGTTGGCAAGAGGCTATGGATAGGGAATTTCAAGCCCTCACAACTAACAACACTTGGGATATAGTCCTTCTTCCAAAAGGAAAAAGGCCAATTGGTTGTAAATGGGTCTATAAAATCAAACATAGAGCAAATGGATCAATTGAAAGTCTCAAAGCAAGGCTAGTTGTCAAAGGCTTCACACAACGAGAGGGGGTTGACTTTACCGAAACCTTTTCCCAAGTAGTCAAAATGACTACTATCCGAACCTTGATGGCGGTAGCTGTCAAGAAACAATGGAGTATGCATCAACTGGACGTCAATAATGCATTTATCCATGGAGACCTGCATGAAGACATTTATATGAAACTCCCTGAAGGGCTCACCACCCCCATACCTCATGCTATTTGCAAGCTGAACAAGGCCCTTTATGGCTTAAAACAGGCTTCCAGGCAATGGTACGGCAAGCTTGCTGAAGTTTTATACAAGAGGGGATACAAACACTCTGAGAACGATTACTCCTTATTCTACAAAAAGTCTAACTCATTTATATCTTTTATAGCTGTATATGTTGATGACATATTGTTAACAGGGGATGACCTTCAAGAAATTCAAGAAGTTAAAGCATACCTAAACAACCAATTTAAGATCAAAGATCTAGGCTTTGTGAGTTATTTTCTAGGTCTGGAAATCATACAGTCATCTACAGGTATTATCCTAACTCAGCAAAAGTTCGCCAACAGCCTCTTCAGAGACTTCGATTGCACTGATCTTTCCCCCGTGGTAACACATCTGGATCCAACTACAAAGTTATAACCCATTTCTGGTGAGATCTTTCCTGAACCATCCAAGTTTAGACAGTTAATAGGAAAGTTAAATTTCTTACTTCACACTAGGCCTGACATTTCCTTTTCAGTGCAGCACCTAAGCCAGTTTCTTCAAGAGCCGGGGGTTCCCCATTATCAAGCTGCAATTCATCTCCTCAGATACCTTAAAGGAAAGCCTGCACTAGGAGTTATGCTTCACTCAGATAACGACTTCAATCTCAAAGCCTACTGTGATTCGGATTGGGCATCATGCATACACTCAAGAAAATCAGTTAGTGGATACATAGTATTTTTCGATCAGACTCTACTGTTGTGGAAATCTAAGAAACAACAAATAGTCAACTTATCTTCAGCGGAAGCCGAATACAGAAGCATCCGAAGATTGGTGGCAGAACTCGCATGGTTGAGTAGACTACTACATGAGCTGAATGTGGAAAACATTACTCCAATTCCTGTCAAATGTGACAGTCAAGCGGCTATACAAATTGCAAGGAGTCCCGTCTACCACGAAAGAACGAAACATATTGAACTAGACTGTCATTTTGTGCGGGAGAAACTATTACAAGGCCTGATATCCCTTTCTCATGTCTCGACCAAAGATCAATTGGCTGACATTTTAACTAAGTCTTTTCCAGGCACCATTCATAACTCTATACTGTCCAAATTGGGGGTTTATCAACCACCAATTTGAGGGGGGGGGGGGGTGTTGGAATACTTGTATTATTATCTTTGACATCTTGATTCTTGATTCTTGGTTAGGTGTGAGTTAGGTTTGTTATAGGCCTTATTCAGTTGTATAAATACCAAGCCTTGTATTTGCTTTTTGATCAGATTGAACATCACAATAAATCATTCTCTCTTTGTCATTCAATCTCTTCTCTCTGTTTATCGCACTCCTTGATAAACATTCACATGTTTTTAGCTTGGGCTTTTGGATCCTAACTCTAACCACACTATCCCGAGACTCCAACTCAGGCCTCTAAACAATCTTCTTGGGTCAAATACCTTCTCTTTCACCCCCTAACACAACAAAGGTCAAGCTATACCCAAACTAATACCAAAACTCACATAAACAATTAAATTTTCAAAATAAACATTTTCTTTAAAAACCAAACATAAAGGTGACAATAAAACTCAAATTTCCAACATTGAACCTTATAGAAATAAACCACGCACAGCAAGCGTACTAAACCTTCACTCATGAGCAAATTTGAAGAATTTTAAAATAAAGAAAATTGATAAAACTCATAATAAAATATAACACATGATAATAACCAATAATAATATGATTATAACATCAAGACCAAAACTTTACAATTCATAACGTAATTCACTTTGCAAAACACAAGGAATGTTTAGAAACATCCTTTTTAGGAAGTATAATAAAACTAACATTTTTAACTCAATTTCCCAAAAGTCACTGACACTTTGTGAAATACTTTTTAGGAATAAAACACAACTACATTTAAAACTTCATGACATACATCCTTAATCAATTACTACACATAAAATTAAATTCATAGCTCAATTCAAACCTAAGTCATGCATAATTTACTAATAACAATAACCTACACATAATTTGTCAAGACACACTATATTATTCCCATAACTTTGTAAACTAAAAGCATAAACTATAACAGAAACCAAAAACATATTACTTGCAAATTGTCACATATAATACGCTTATGAATCAATCCTAGTCAAAATCTAGCATAGTTTTACATATCATAACTGTCACGCCCCGAGCCAAGGGGTAATAGACGTCGCACACCTATAGGACAAGGTCTCAGAAGCATGCAAGGCTCAAACTACTGAAACAGACCCAAGATACAAAATTATACTTAACTTGGAAAGGAATACCTAATTGGACAGTCAAACTAGGAATGATACTTATTTACACAGCGGATGCTACAATAGAAAGATATTGAAATCTTCTAACTCACAAAGCAACTAAAATAATAGAAACCTTATCCCACGCAACCTCTTGGCCCACTACACTTCACTGCTAAACTCTGATACTATAAAGAATCCGAACACTACCAAGAAGCGAAGAATCATAACCTTGAATAATTAGGGTTCTAAAGGCACTGCTTTTCTCTTGTGTATTAAAGGGAGCGAAAAATAACGTGTGAATTTTTGAAGGCTTGTGATAATGGGAAGTAGGGTTTTAGGAATAAGCGACCATTATATAGACCTAAGAAGTTAAGGAGGGGGAAAATTCTAGACTCCTAAAAATAGGGTATAATAATAATAATAATAATAATAATAATAATAATAATAATAATAATAATAATAATACCCCTTTTTTCGGACCGGGTATCACATCCTTCCCTCCTTTAAAAAGTTTTGTCCTCAAAACTTACCTAGATTCAAAGTATGAAAAAAAACCTACAAGTTTATCTTTCAAATCCTATAATTTATTAGATAACTCATAGGTACATCTTCAATGCTATCAAACTCTCAAAAGGTCATAATATTGTATCCTTAACATGAAGCTCAATAGAAACATTTTTCAGCTTAACCCAATTCTAGGGGGGAAATCTTTAATGATATCTCGTAACCAAGTGGTGCCGAATATTTGTACTCAAATTGCCAAAAATCCAAAATTCCTTGACCTCTCATAAAATATATAGAACAAAGGAGCTTACTTCCGAGAATTTCTCCAATCAAATTCTTTCAACGACAACCTAAGTAACACGCATATATCCAACATAATGTTAAAGAGCATGCACTATTAATTTTAGACTTTTATAGCTCAGTCTTTGCTTTAAAAAATTGCAAGATATAACCATGCCTAGGCAAACAACCAAAGGTGTACTAAAAATATAAATTTCATTCCCTTTAAACCCAAAAATTGCCTAAGGAGATCCGCACATTAGAAATTATCGAAACTTGAAGAAATTAAGAGGTCCATCAACAATGACAGAAGATACAAACTATAGACGTCGACTTAGGCTGCCTGGAATCTCTTATATAATCCAAAAAGAGCATTAGAAATCATCAGATACTCCCTATCAACCAAATATCTATAGCAAATCTTAATTTACCATACCTTATTGTCAAGGGATCCCAAAACAACTTTGAGGAAAACACAAATACAAATATATAAACTTCATACTTTTCTCAAATATCAAACGAAATTGCACTATCAATGTCTCTCATTTGTATAACACTTAATTAACTAACCATTAACGCTCTACTAAGAAAAATTGTATAGAATTTTTATGAAAATTGCATAAGCATCTCTTGAATAACCCAACAAGTTGGTCTATTTAAGGCATTTATTCAACGATAACTTAACCATCCACCCAACCATTTCAAACCTTATCCACTTAATCAAAACACTGAACTTATTTATGCCCAACAATGCTCCAGATACTTTTCGTATACCCTTAGGTAAAAGCAAATAAAAATAAAATTATAGCACAAATTAAAAGGATGAAGACAATAGAACATATAGATGAACACAAAAAATGTCGGTCGAGAAAAACTAGACTTTGAGGAGATTTTGGAGCGATTAGATGTCTAAGACAGAGATAGTCGAACATATTTACGAAACTAGAAGGGGAGACAGAAGTTCCTTATACACATCTATATTTAAGAGGTAACTTCAATGATCAAGACCCGGATAGAGAAAAGACGCAACCCACACTATATCTTAAAGAATTCCATAGCTACAAATATGGGCCAAAAGTTTCATTAGTTTTTAGGTTTGGGCACAAGAAAGTTAATTCAAAGGTTCCCTATACTAACCCGAATGTGAGAGGTTACTTCAACAATCAAAGCCCAAACACAATCCATTTCGGCCTCAAAGAAATCCCTAACCACTTTACGAGCCAAAGCCTCAAATGCCCAAAACTTATCAAATCATTAACCTAACACACTGATTGAGATTACAGAATGTATCAAAGTTCCCCTAGGTTGAATCCATACAGACATAAGTCATACCGAATACATCTAATTTAGCAAAAGACTACAATGACAGATCTAGAAGCTAGGACTGAAGAACAATAATGCCAAAACACAATTTAGAAAGGGACAAGATTTTAATCCCTGATCATAGATTTTGTTCCTAACAAAACATCACAATACCCAATATGACAGGACATAGCACATTCTATTCTCAAAAATAATTCTTAGAACATACTCATAATTCATAGAGACATATCAAACCTAGTGTGACTAGAATAGGAATTTCTAAACCTCAAGTACTTTGCAGATGGACTTCAAAGCCCAAAATTATTTGTTTAAGACAACACAAAGACAACAGGAGATTTGCTAACCTTGCTCACTAATAGAAGACTCCTACGCCCAACAACATAGTGACACAAAATTCTATTCCTTGAGGTATTTCTTGAACAACACTCACACTTAATAGGATTTCAAGAAACTAGTTTGGCGATGGCGAAAATAATAAATCCCAATGTATCTGACACAAACACTTTTGTCCCCAACAGTATTTCTTACGACTAACCCAAAGGCGACAGGATTTTGCCTAACCTGGCTCTGATATCACTAAATTTGTCACGCCCCGAACCAAGGGGTAACAGACACCGCACACCTGTAGGACACGGTCCCACAAGCATGCAAGGCTCAAACGACATAAACAGACCCAAGATACAAAATTATACTTAACTTGGAAAGGAATACCTAATTGGACGGTCAAACTAGGAATGATACTTATTTACACAGTGGATGCTACAATAGAAAGATATTGAAAACTTCTAACTCACAAAGCAACTAAAATAACAGAAACCTTATCCCATGCAGCCTCTTGGCCCACTACACTTCACTGCTAAACTCTGATACCATAAAGAATCCGAACACTACCAAGAAGCGAAGAATCATAACCTTGAACAATTTGGGTTCCAAAGGCACTGCTTTTCTCTTGTGTATTATAGGGAGCGAAAAATAATGTGTAAATTTTTGAAGGCTTGTGATAATGGGAAGTAGGGTTTTAGGAATAAACGACCATTATATAGACATAAGAAGTTAAGGAGGGGGAAAATTCGAGGCTCCTAAAAATAGGGTATAATAATAATAATAATAATAATAATAATAATAATAATAATAATACCCCTTTTTTTTGGGGCCGGGTATCACAATAACAATATACCACATACATATAATCAAAGATTAATAATTTAAACTACAAAATTAATACTTAATACAATCTGATTAAAGCATGAAACTTATGTATATTATAAATCATGGAAAGTGATCAGATTATAAGTAATTAGTGGTATAGTGAATATTGAAAACCAAAGCTGAGGCAAAGCTAAACAATGAAAAGAATAGGTTTAGGGTTTACGTAAGGTTGAGTAGTGGTGGTCAGGCGGGGTTCCGGCGATGTAGGCGGCGGCGACGTACTTCAGGGATGGTGGTCGGACAGGGCAGCGTCGGCAGGGTCACGTTGGTGGTTGGGCAGAGTTTGAAGCGGCAGCGACGATCACAACACCAGCGTCCTCGCGTCTAAGCATGTACAGCGACTTCCGGTGATTGCGAGAGCGGTTCTAGGTGGTCGTCTGGTGGTCGGGGATTGGCGGCGACTTCGACGAGCCCTTCGGCGGTGGTGGTCGAGGTGGTTTGCAATAGCGTTGGGCAGGAGGGAGGGAGAAGGACGAAAGGAAGAGAGAATAGAGGCAGAAAAGAACTCTGGTAGCCTGCGCTGGTTGCGACGGCTGGTGGTGCTCCCGATGATGCTTGACGGCGGCGGCGTGGTGGTCTGTTGGCCACTATGGTTTGTTACGTAGAGAGAGGGAGGAGTGGGGGAGAGGTAGGAGATTAGGGTTTATGTGATTTAAGTTAACTGACTAATTAAGGGTAGGGGTGTTCAAAAAAACCGGAACCGCTTCACCGAACCGTAAACCGGTCAAAAAAAACCGGAAACGGGCAACACCGAACCGGTTCATTTTTCCGGTGCACCGATCCGAATAAACCGGATGTTAAACGGGGCGGTTCCGGTTTGTAATTTTCAAACCGCGGGAACCTAATCACATGCTAATATATATATATATATATATATATATATATATATATATATATATATATATATATATATATATTTTGATTAAAAAAAATTTATACAAATATTAAATTAAAAGGAGCATAATCAAGCCCACTACCCAAAACCCGATTTCTTAATTTGCAATTTCACTCGAAAAATCTGAACCGAGCATGATTTTTTTTTTTGGGTTGATTGAATGATAATTTTTTGGTTTTGATGGAAATAAAGGCGGGTTCCGGTTAACCGGTGACACCGCACCGTTAAATCCGGTGCACCGGTTTAAAAAAAACGGGTGTTCTGGTTACGGTTCCGGCTTATGATTTTGGAAAACCGTTTCGGCCGGTGCACCGCTGCGTGAAACCGTCACCGCACCGAACCGCACCGTGAACACCCCTAATTAAGGGTATATACTCCTAATTTAGCTAAAAAAACTTAACTTGGAGAAGAAGCACCATTTTAACCGTCAACCAAAAATAGTCATAGGAAAATATGATTATTTTCTCTTTTTTTTAAAATTATAATAATTTTAATATTAAATTAGTCATATAATTAACTAAATAAAAGCTAAGACATATTCACCAATTATTAACATGTAAATTACCAAAATACCCCTATTCCCATGCATATTCATGCACATAGTAAAAGACTATATTACCCTTGATATTCCCGCGATGGTCCTATGAGCTCAGGTGTTAGCAATTAAACAGATGAAATAATTAACGGACGTAAAATAACAATAACAACGTAATGGTAATTATAACCGGATTTATTGGGGTTGTACAGTTGTTCAACCTAGTTTGGTATAGCCAAATTATGTGCCTCTACGGCACCCTTGTGAGATCTCTCTTTTGTCTATTCCACTTTGAGAGTTTTTATTATGAGATTGTAATCTCCATTATATCGCGTAACCCTTCCATTGACAAATGTCTATTCCCGTTGTGTTATAATCGTTTGAGATCTTTCCTTTTTGATGTCGTTGTGTTATACAACCGTTTGAGATACCCTTTGTTATCTACTCCCGTTGTGTTATAACCGTTTGAGATTTTTCCTTCTTGATCTCATTGTGTAATACAGACTTTTGGGATACCCTTTGTAATCTACTCCTGTTGTGCTATAACCGTTTGAGATCTTTCCTTATTGATCTCGTTGTGTTATACAACCATTTGGGATACCCTTTGTAATCTCTCCATTATAGTGGATTTTATCTTGCCTCTCGTAGTTTTTTCCCAATTTGGGTTTCCATGTAAAAATGTTGTCTTCATCACCATTACATTGATCTTGTTTATTTTTTCTCATTACCTACATCCCTAAATTAGTTATCTTGTTAGTTTCCGTTGCAATATTATATCCGGTTCAATTTGGATTCAACTCCCAATTAACAAGATGTCTCTGTAACGCCCCAAATCTCGTAATCACAAAATTTACCTAAAGCTGCTAGTAAACCTGTGATTAGCGCAGCGGAAACAAGGAAAGGGGGTATTACCGCCGTCTAACTAAGGACAAGGCAACAACTTCAAAAGACCATTAAAACCACCCACAAACCATCAATCAAAACCATAAAACCTAATCTCCATACTTTGGCATTCAACGCCACAACCTATCAAAGATTAGAGAACAACCACACTCAAACATAAAGTTTAAGGCTTTAATACAATCCAACCAACACATAAAAAAAACTATCCCAGACATAAGTCGGTCATAAATCCAAGATGACCATCGAAGTCCATCACACAAAAGTCTACCTTGCTAAGGAGGAGGTAAGCTACTTCTTCTTATCTTTGCCTTTCACTTGGGAGCTCGGACCGCCTAAAAACAAAACATTAAAACATTCGTGAATGAGTGGGGGAAACACTCAGTACACAAACCTCTAAAATGTAAGAAGCATTTCGTAAATAAACAACATTGGTGGCCATTCAAAACCCTTTTGAAAACGGGAAAGGGAATAAAATGAATTATTGAATATGTATGTGTAGATAAACAAATCTTGCGATGAAATAATAGAGTGGTATCCCTTACGATCGATGCTAAGCATCTCACACACGCGCATGCCCAAACTGATCTAAGTTTGGATTGGGTGACTGATACAAAGTAGACACTGGCCAGGTCATTAGGACACTCTGATCAGGAGCATCTAAAAAATGGGGATAGCACTTCACGTGACTAGCTAAGAATAGTGGGGCGGAACCACTTAAAACATGAAACATAGATCATTAGTGATGACTTGAAAAGTAAATAATAGATATTGGAGTTAAAATGAAAGATTATACAAATTGCGTACCTGAAAACTTGAAACACGTCCGACACGAGCAGGGACTTGAACGGTGGTGCAACGATCTCTTGAGGAAACTTAAAAAGGATAAAGGCCATGAATTAGGATCTAAGCTAGGTAGAACCATGAAGTAATAACTTGGGAAATTTCCTATAAACATTAATAATGAACTCGCTCCTTGAGGCGTACTCCTAAAGTCCTATTCCATTCTTTGGATATCGGACCAAGGCATAAAAGGACCTTTCGGGAAGCTTAGAACATACACCTCAACTTTGAAGTTGACCATAAAGACTAGAAACATGGCTAAGGATGTTAAATACTATTGTCTTTACAAGTCGCCCAAAAGATATAACTATTTAAAACTCAATTATTCGGAAAATCATATCTCGAACTCCACTTATCGAAATCTCATATAAGAGGACTTTTTGGAAAGCTTGGTTCACATACTACAACTTTTATTCAGACCACCCACTAATTTGATCATGAGAACAAGTCGGATTTTTGTCTACAAAGATGGGTAGTCACATAACATTTTCTGGCAACTAAAATTACCGACCAAAAATCGGAGACTCATAAATCTCACTCCCGATGTTCAATGAAGGCCTAAAACCCCAATTCGAAAAGCTTACAGAACACACTTTAAGTATTAAGTTGACCACAAATTGAGCAAAGCATCTTAAGGAGGCGAACCATAGCCATTAAGTCAGAACACGTAAATAAAATTCTGGGCAGAACCTCCCGCATAAGTAGTAGGGTTCCTCTTGGCTACCCTATCAACGAAGTTCTCTTCCCTAGGCTTGCTTGCCTATCCCGATGACGGGGTAGGTATGCGCCTGAGTAACTCTTGGATTAAGAACCCAAAGTGATCGGGGTGTTGTGGTGGATTGGGAGGGACAGATCCCAAGGATGACTCAGGATGTGAGACTACACCTGGGTTAAGTTGAGGACCCTGTAGTTCAAGTTGATTTCCCATTGCTTCATTCACCGGCTCTTCATGTGGTGGTGAGTTCCCCGAGCTTTGAGACATGCTACAATGTTACAAAAGAATACATCAATAATCAACATAACTCATTGCCATCTCCTCCTTATAACTTTTTATATAATTTTGCTTTAGTCAAGTGCATTCCCACAAGGCTTTTATCGCCTCAACAAGATTATATAGTTCGCATACATGTACTTATAACAAGAAAACCCCAAGTAAATTTCTCACCATCCCCCATCAGTATAAAATTCATCGCTCCACAAGGCTATCACAATTACTTGATGATTAAAACCCATAACATATGATACTAGCATAATCATTCATAAACATTCAAGAAAGCTAGGATCCCCTTTCTAAATTGTTCTTAGGGCATCCTCTTACAACCATGTCCAAAATATAGCTTAACAACTAAACGAGTTCCAATGTCCCAAGTTACATCCAATGCCTCCCTTCACCCAAAAATATAGGGAGGGTCCAAAAATAGCATAGTTTGACTAGTTACAATAGTTGACCGCAAGACCAAAGAACGGTCAACCGTAAATGCTAATGCCGTCAACTAGCTTAAAAGATAGGTTAGCTTCCTAGCTATCCCTGCATAAAAGTCAGATGAGTTTGTTTCTTCAAGCTCTAGTGCTAGACCCCTCGCCTGGGTTCTCTGGATCTCTTGTCAACTAACTTCAAATTTTATGCAAAAACTAAGAAAACAAAGATCAAAACTACTAGGTGATCTACCCTTGAAACAGAATATCCCCCCCCCCACACTTAAAACGCCACAATGTCCTCATTGTGGGAAGGTGTCACATGAAAAGGGAAGAGAACCTACAAAACACAAACAAACAAAAAACAACTAGCAAGCTCAAATGGTGGCGACCCGAGCCAACACGGCTCCAACAACAATATATCCCAACATAAACACTCAAAGGGGTTCACCACCCAAAAGAAAATCAAACATGCAGCATGGATCATAGGATATTCAACTCAAAAAGAGAAGAGCGGAGAGATATTACCTCGAGTTCTTCAAAACAAATGATTACTCAATCCGCGATCCGTGATAATTGAGCAAAGGGTTAGGATATTCAAGTAAAAACAAGAAAGGCTCGTAAGATCCGCATGCAAGATTAGAAACAAGAAAAAGAAACTAATAAACAAAGGAAAAGAAATTAATCAAAAAGGAAGTATGGGTTACCTCCCATGTAGTGCTTGTTTTAGGTCCCTAGCTTGACCTAATTACTCGTTTAATTCTGGAGAGACGTGGTGCACATGAGAGGTACATAATCAGCTTCTTCCACCATGATCGCTTCTTCTTCCTTCCTCTCCAACTCCCACCATTTTTGGACAACCTCAAGTTGAGTCGTCCCTCCGGTCGTTTGGTTGACCATGAGCGGGGAAGAGGTGATGATGTCTTTGATTTCTTCCAATGTCGCTTCCTCATCCTTCTCGAACACCTTCTCATCACCTCCGCAAATAGAACAAGGGTCTCCTCCAGCGGTTTGATTGGGTGATGGAGATGAAGAAGTAACTTAGGCCTTTCCTCAAGTCGTTGTCCAAGTTTCAGACACTTGGGAACAATCTTTTCAAACTCTATGTCCTCAATATAAATTTCATCCAATGAGATCTCCCTCCTCAATGGAACAATCTTGAGGGAATCATCACGGTATGCCTCTTCAATTACCTCAGGTCCAGAACATATGGTTTCAGGATGATCGTTTTCACGCTCATTGTCAGGTTCCAGTTCAAGAATATAAACTTCTTCTTTATGCTCATGAACAATCGTGGTCACTGAATTGACTTCAACACAAGGTGGCATGGAAAAAGGGCGTCTCAGTAGGGACATTAAACTTTGATTCAATATGTCCTTCATCAATCAAGTGTTGAATCAACCAGTTTGGGAGAGGAATTTGCATTTGGTGGGAATCAAATTGCTCTTCAGGGCATTCACTAGCATTTTCATTCAAAACTATAACTTGTTCTTCCTCCACCTTCTCTTCTACACAATTGACTTCCTCGCCAATCATATCCTCCTTCTCATCATCTACCACTTGCTCAACCTCCATACCCTCTCCTTCGACCTTATCCTCAATATCTCCCTCATTTCCCTCAAGAACTCCCTCCTTCACCTACTCAGGTTGCTCAACTTCTCCTCTACCACACATGGTAATAACATTCACCCCCACCCCTTGGATAGGAATGGTTTGGATAGGTGCAAATTGAAATTGGTTGGATTGAGCCAATTCGAGCTCAAGACTTTGGATATAAGCGTGATCCTCCTCTCGGTCTTCCATGATTCGCTCCAACATCAACTCAAATGAGGATCCTTGGGGTGATTGAGAAACTTGAGGTTGCGGAATGTCTTGTTTGGTTGGATGGAAGGTTTCTTCTTGAATGAATGAGTGATGGTCAATGGGTTGAAAAGTAGAAGGGTGTTGGTCAGTGGTAAAATCATAAGAAATGGAATCTGGTTCAACATGGGAAGAAATAATGGCACTCACTAGCTCTAATTGTTGAAAATTGAACACTTGCGCTTCTTGAGCCATTCTCAAATGCTTGAAAGTCTCCTCATTCATCTTTTCTTTTTGCAGTTCATAGATAGAAGCCAAAAGGAGTGCAATAATAGGATGATGCTCCAAAGATAAATCTCCTCCACTAGATTTGCAACCTCCAAAATCAGGAGCATATTGAACAAGCTCATGAAGGAATTGTTCGGCCTCCCCATGATCTTCTTCAAAAATGTCCCTCCGGATGCTATATCGATTGATTCTTTGAGAGAAGCAAAGAGTCCAGAATAAAAGTGCTGAAGAAGCATCCAGTTGGGTAGATTGTGGTGCGGACATTGACGTTGGAGACTTTTGAATCTTCCCCATGCTTCAAAAAATGTCTCTCCGGGTTCTTGCTTGAAGCTCATAATATCTTGCCGGAGTTTACATGTTTTATCAGCGGGGAAGAATCTTTGAAGAAAATCTCTCTTGAGAGACTCCCATGAAGAATAAAATCCAGGTGGGCATATATCAAGCCACATCTCAGCTTTCCCTTTCAAAGTCAGAGGAAAGAACTTCAACTTTAGATACTCCGAAGATATCCCAGGTATATGCATGAAACTAATACGCTTCTCGAATCTCTCCATATGAGCAATAGGACTCTCGGAAATATCTCCATGAAACGGGTTACTTTCAAAAACTTCAAGAAGACACGGCTTGAACTCAAATACCGCGTCGGGTGGTAAGATGATCGGGTTGCCTCCCGTACCCGAAGATGGAACGACATATGATAGAAAGGTACGGGGTGAATCAGCTTGGACTTCACCCATTGGACTCGAGGCCTCCTATGATGCTCGGTAAAACATTAGGGCGTACCTACATGCACCAACAAGAACCAATAGAAGCATCAAATTCATCGGGATTAGCACAAACTAATTTCTAGCGTGAAAGCAATCTCAAATAACCAAAAACCATGAAACTAAAACTAGGGGCGCTGGCTCCCCGGCAACGACGCCATTTTGTGTAACGTGGTTTGTAATACCTCGGTTTTTATCATTCTCCTCAGGGAGCTGGCGACCTTGGTCATAGGAACTAGGTCAATGGTCGGGTCGAGATTGCTAAGGTAAGGATATCGGTTTAAAAAGATCACAGAGCGAGAAACAAAACTAAGGTCGGTCAAGGAATGGAAAATGGGCTTCAGAGGTTTTTGGGGATGCAAACGGGGATGAGGAAATGGGTTTTGCAACAAGGGAATAACAAGAAGGGAGAGTCAAGTGGTAATTCCGTTAGAAAATACTCACCGGGCTTCCGCTTTCAAGGATAGTCCGGATTAACTTCCCTAAAGTCCATCGATAGACCCGGGGGTTAATGAAACGGAATTTCCTATATAGTTTCTATTTGCTTTCGAGAACTAGAATACTAACTATCCCAATTCCTACCTTCCAACACAACTGTTGGTTGTATTCGGGATACTTTCGCACCCAAATACATCCCACTTCAGGGAAGGATAGGAGTGGGAAACTGATTTCCCAACTAATTACTCACTAATATTTCTAATCCAAACCTTCTCACCCAGTCACACCCTTAATTACCCCCTAACCCATATGGTTTCTAGCCACTAATCATGATAAAAACTAAGCTAACAACATCCAAACCAAACCTAAACATGATTTCTAACATCAAATAACCATAAACAAGCAAGAACAATGAAATAGCAAGCAAAGCAATTAAGAACAAGCAAAGTAATTAGCAAGGTAATTAATAAGAGAGTTAAGGGAAGAGAATACTTATCAAAATGCTGTAGATGAACAAAGGAAAGCAATAAAAAGATGATCCAACACTAATTTTATATGATGAATTATTATACAAATTAAGATATTAACAGTCAAAATTTTTAATACAATTTCTTACACAACAGATAAATTAAAACAGAGGGAATACTAAACACAACATTGACATGGATGCGTAAACTCATAAGAGGAACTCTTGGATGGTGAGCCCGGGAGTATTGTCCTCCCGTGCACCTGACTCTCTTTTTTTTTGTACTAAAATGTTCATAAATTAGTATATAATTGCTCATACTTTAAATTACAATGCTCATAAACTATTATATAAATGCTCATAAACCAACTGAAAAGTGTTCGTAACCAGTAACAATCTTACTCATAAATCTATACAAGAATGCTCACAAACATATGAACAGAATGCTCATAAACTCTAATAGTTTTGCTCATAACATATCTCATACAATGTTCATAATTTGTAATGTAAATGCTTATAAATCTATATATGAGAATGCTCACAAACTTTTACCATAATGCCTAAACCATAATACTCATAAGCTAGTATATGATTGCTTATAAACCTAAAGTACAATACTCATAAACCAATATATGAATGTTCATAGACTAGTAAATGAATGTTCATAACCTCAAACACGAATAGTCATAAATTAAACTAGTAGATAAATTTTCATAAAGGTATACCACAATGTTAATAATTTTTTTAATATGATTATTGTGAATTGAAGGCACCTGTGGCACTCCATGAAAAAATTCAAAACAAAGTGGCTAAAATACATACTTCTAACCGCTTGAACAGACAAATCACAACCAGATGGATAAAAGAGCCCCTTATGAAGAGTCCCCTTAAGATACTTCAATACATGTATTGTCGCATCAAAATGAGGTTTATAAGGATCCTGAAGGAAACCTGACTTAAGTGATGGACAGAATATGGTATATCAGGTTGTGTAAGAGTAAGATACAAAAGTCTCCCAATAATCCTTCTGTAAAGTCCAGGATCTTCAAGACGAACACCATCATCTGTAGATAACTTCAGTCCCTTAGGAAATGGAAAAGTACTTGGTTTAGCATCAAGAATACCATCATCCTCCAAAATGTCAAGAATATACTTCCTCTGATTGAGAAAGGTCTTAGCAGAAGATCAAGATATTTCAATCCCAAGGAAATATCTGGCCAAACTTAAGTCTTTGATGGTGAAAGCATCATGTAGATATTTCTCTAGAGTAGAAATGTCATCAGTATCATCACGTGATATGAGCAGATCATCCACATATACAAGAACACAAGTGAATAAGCCATCTTTGTGTCTAGTAAAAAGAGAGTAGTCACTTTTAGATTGTAGAAGCCCATGACTAACAAGAAATTTGGTGAGTTTCTGATTCCATTGCCTCGAGGCCTGCTTGAGACCATATAAAGATCGTTGGAATTTACATACTTCACCAGATTTTGCTGCTGTATAACCATTAGGAGGAAGCATATATACATTTTCATCTATAAAGCCATGTAAGAAGGCATTATTGATGTCTACTGTCTAGTTGGTGTAGAGACCAATTCTTGGTAGTTGCCAAGGCTATGAAAACCCTCACAGTGGCCAATTTTGCTATAGGAGAGAATGTGTGTTTATAGTCCCTATCTTTCACTTGCTCAAAACCACGTATGACTAATCGAGCTTTGTACCTCTCTACACTGCCATCAGCTTGGAATTTGGTTTTATAGACCCATTTCGAGGTCAAGGCCTTTTGGCCAACAAGCAATTGAGTGAGTTGCCAAGTGTAATTTTTCTCTAAAGCATGGAGCTCCTTCTACATTGCATCAACCCATTCTAGAAACTGTTTAGCTTAGTGGTAAGTACTAGGTTCAGGAGTTTTTAATACATTGACCAAAGATGCCACATAAGAGGGAGATAGATGAGCCAGGTTAGCAAAAGAAAGGAAATAAGTGGATTGAGAATAAGTGGTAGTAGGTGAGTGATGAGAAAGAATAGGTGTAGGAGCAGGATTAGAGGGGAAAGATATTGCTGACTTGTTGATGGGACATTGATAGTCCTTCATCCAAACTGGTGCTGCTTTATGTCTTGTAGATTTCCTGAGAATAGGAACTGGAGGAGTTGGAGAAGAAATGGAAGAAGAACAAGAAGAAGGAGGAGAATTAGAGGAATTAGAATCATTAGGAGAATTGGAAGAATTAGAAGAAGGGGAAAAGAACTAACAAGAGAATTATATGTAAGCCATTGTCAAAGGAAGTGTAGAATTATCAAGAGGTAAAATATTATCAGAAGACAAAAAAAATCAATGGTAGAGATGTTAGGTGGGTCATCAGGGAAAACATTTGAAGGACAAGAAGGAAGAATTATAGATTCTGATGTCTGACAAGGTGTATGTAAATTATTGGTACTCTTTTGAAAAGGAAAACTAAATTTTGAAAACAAAACATCACGACTATGAAATATAGTTTTGTTGTGTAAATTATAAAGTTTGTATCCCTTGAAACCAAAACTGTAACCCAGAAAAACACATTTTCTTGCTTTTGATTCAAATTTATCATTAATGCCAAAGGCTTTTGCAAAACACAAGCATCAGCATGTAGATTGTCATAGTTAGGAGTTTTATTGTATAACATTTCAAAAGGGGTTTTCCATTGTAAATTTTTCATAGGTAAACAATTGATTAAATGAGTAGCAACCAAAATACATTCTCCCCAAAAGTGCTTAGGAAAGTTGGCATGAAATCTGATAACACGAGTTGTTTCTAAGAAGTGTCTATGTTTCCTCTCGGCTATCCCATTTTGTTGGGGTGTATGAACATGTAACGCTCGAAAATTAACACAAGGAAACGACAAAACAATTAACGGCAAACGGAAGACTCAAACCATTTTAAGGGCGTCACTGTCGTATTCCCGACGGAACACAATGCAAGAAAGGAACTAATATTCAACATTAAGCCTTAGAACATAAAGTACGAAAAGACAACTCAAATTCAAAACTAAACAACGTAAACTAGTCCAAGTTTCGACATGCTAGATTTTATTCAAAACAACTTCTACTTTGATTCTGACGACCTCACTTCTAAGTCCTCATTTCTGTCACACAACTGAACAGTACTTGAAAACAAAACATTACAAATATGAGGGGGGAAATCTCAATAATGTCTACCCCTAAACAGTTAAAAAGCATTATCAAATTCATTTAAACACATTTTAGGGGAAGAGATACAATTCAAATAAATTCGAAATCAGTAACACCATTAATTCTTACTGTTCCATATTTTATTGCGGGCGGGGCTTCCATATTGCCCCTCGGAGTCCCAAGGACTCACAAAAACAAACACAATCTTTCCAAAATAAACATCTCATACAATATACCTCATTCCACTTCCACAATCAGATTCCATTTGGATGGCCATCGTACTATCTCAATTTCAAACCTTACCAGGTGTAACATGGTCTGTTGACAGTCTCCCTCACAGGTAAACACCTGGTCTTGGGGAGTACTGCCCGAACCCGTATCTAAACTCATAGTTGTTATTAGTCAGGTTTACCAGTCTAACTATTTTCAGCTTCAAACACAATTCCAGCAAAACTCTCAAAACAGAATTTCCAACACAAAACACCTTTTACAAAACCAAGGGATTTACCAAGATTCGCAAACCAAGATCAACTTTCTACACAAAACATCAAATAGTAAAGATTTCCAATTAAAGTCCCCTTAATGGGATGCACATTCATCAAAACCAAAATAGAAATACTTTAAGGGCATCCAAGGGGAATAGGGCATAGACATTTCCTGCAGAACTTCACTTCAATTTAAATAACGGACACGAATCTACTGATTCGTTTCCTCGCTCGGACCTAATAATCGAATATAATTTCTACAATCAAAACTCATTCACCACAATAGCTAATTCACACAAATTCTACCATTTTCCCAACTTAACTAAACTAGTCATGTAACATGTATATCCATTAACATATCCATAACAACTTTCAACCTAAGTAACTATAAATGGCTTCTAGGACAAGGATTACTTACATAAAATTTACACACATGAATCATATCAACAAAATTTCTCATTATTCCAGTAATAGCTAAAATTTAACATGTGACTTACATGGTACTATTCACAGAAATTACCAAAATGTCATTATTCATGCAATAACAATACTAGGTCACAATATCATGCATTAATAGCTAAAACTACCCTTTAAGGGTTCCTAACATATTCCTAGGGTTCCAAGATCAACATGAAACAACCCTAAAACATTTCAATCCCACTAAAGACATGAAATACTACACACTACACATAAGGACTCCATAATAACATGAATTTATTAATATTAATAGGTACATAAAATACTAGTTCCAACTTTATATAGTAACATTATGAAAATAGGCATATGAACTTTTCTATCATTATAACTAAATACCATAATACGAAACTTGATACCAATAATAATAATAATATACAGAATTGTGACAAAATGGAAATTTATGAGTAACATGACCTTGAAAATATAATAAGTAAAATTAGTAACCTCATGGAACATAAAAGTAAGTTTCCAAACTTATTAATTAGTACTAGTAATAGTACAACACTTGAAATCATTTGAAAACTTTAATATTCATAATAATAATATGGAAAACTACTCATATCACAAACTTAATAATATTATTACGTAAAACTTGCTGATAATCAAATAGATAACTTAATAACCTTAGTAATAGAAACTTAATAATTTTAAAGTAATCAAGGTACTTACTAATAAAGGAGAACCTCAAAATAATAATAGAACTTAGTAATATAGTGAATACTTTGATAAAATCATAAACTTATGAACATGAAATATTTTTTTCTAACATAAACCCTAGTTTATAAAAAGAATAGGAGTAACTTACTAACATTAATCAACATGGAAAAACTTAGTACTAGCATTAATATTATACATGAACATTACTAACAACATAGGACTAATCATGTATCTTGAAACCATAATATAAAAACACAAATACACACTAATCCAACCCTAATACCAAGTTCTAAGCTACTGAATAATAATAATATCACAAACTTATTCAAACAAAACACAAACAGTAAACCCATAATAATATGTAGAGAGAGAAAATGAGAGTTTAGGGTATACAAACAAGAGTCCTAAGAGGGAGGGTGGCGCTTGGGGTAGTCGGCGTCTGGGTGGTCGAGGTCCGGTGATCGGAGCACTGGCTGGTCGACGGTGGGTCAGGCGGCAAGCGACAGTAACGCGGGACAGCAGCAGCGGCAGTCAAAGCTCCCACACCGAGGTCGAGCTAACTTTGCTGTGAAGGAGGTCGTCATCGGAGTTGCGGTTTTCACCGGTGGCCGAGGTGTCGTTAGGAGTCCGATTGTCGTCTTCGGATCGTCTGGTGCGATGGTCGCCGGAAAACGCAGCAACGGTGGTGGGAAAACTCAGGCTAGGGCAGGAGGAAAAATTTGAGGAGGTGGTGTTTGGTGGTCGGGGTGGCGGTTCCGAGGTGCGGTGGCCGGAAGGTCTCGTCGGTGGTCAGGAGAATGGTCAGAGGTGGTAGTGCTGCGGCGCAGGGTAGTGGTGCAATGGAGCGGTGGTGCAGCGTAGGGGGGGTCAAGGAAACACAGTAGCACAAGAAGAAGGGAAAAGAAAGAAGAGGAAGAAGGGAGAAGAACGAAGAAGAAAGGATGGAGGAAGAGGAAATGTAGGAGGAGGAAGAAGAGACAATGGAGAGGGTGATGGTTGTAGTGAGCTGGAGTGCGTCGAGCAATAGTATAGTACTGCATTTTATCAACTGAGAACGAGAGAGAAACAGAGAGAAGAGGGGGCACTTGTTACACTAGCATTGGGCATGGAAAATGTATGCATGAGTAGTAGGAGGAACCATTTGCAGTACAATACCGTTAAAACAATAACCTTGGGGAAAGGTTTTTAATAAATCAGAAGAAATTGAGAAGAAATAGATGGGTAAGGTGATGTCATCCTCATGACATCATCAAAGAAACACTCCTAAAATTAACAATATAAATCCCCGAAAATTATTATCAAGAAATATAATCAAAGTCAGATAAAAATTTCCACAACTAATCAAAATAAATTCTACCCGAAGCCCAAAAATTCCTAACTGATATTTTTACGACTCTAAAAATTCCAACGAACTCACTCGCAGTCCTAAAAGCTCCGTGTGAACAACAGATAACCACATAACAGATAAAAGCATACGTTAGGCAATTTTGACGACAACTACATTAATATTTTTTGGGATTTTACATCATTCCCCACTTAAAGAAGTTTCGTCCTCGAAACTTAAACTCAAAACCTAACCACGCACTTATTTAATATTAAAACTTACTCACAGACTCGGGGTTTTACATCATTCCCCACTTAAAGAAATTTCGTCCTCGAAACTTAAACTAACCTAGTTGTTGAACAAGTGAGTATATTTAGTGCGCATCTCTTCTTCGATTTCCCAAGTGGCCTGAGTCGTGATATGATTTTCCCATAATACCTTGACTAGAGGAATAGTCTTCCTATGCAATTGCTTCTCCCTACGATCCAATATCTCAACCGACTGTTCCTCGTAGGTTAGATCTTCCCTTAGTTGTAACGGTTCTGGTTCAATCACATGCGAAGGATCTGCAATATATTTTCTCAATTGCGAGACATGGAAAACATTGTGTACTCGAGGAAGATCTCCTTGTAACTCTAATTTATAAGCCACTTCCCCTATACGCTCCAAAATGGGATATGGCCCAATGTATTTTGGAGTCAATTTTCCCCCTTGACCAAATCTCATGACTTCTTTTGTAGGCGATACACGCAAAAACACATAATCTCCCACCTCGAACTCCAATGGTCTTCTCCTTCGGTCGGCGTAACTGTTCTGCCGACTTTGTGCCGTCCTCATCCTATGTCATACCTTTTGGGTTGTGTGTTGAATTAACTCTGTGCCGATAGTGAGAACTTCATCAATATCTTGCCAATTCAAAGGAGTCCTACATCTTCTCCCATATAATGCCTCAAATGGCGACATCCCAATGCTAGCATGAAAGCTATTGTTGAAGGAGAACTCAATCAAGGTTAGCTCATCATCCCATGATTCTTTAAAATCCAAAGCACGCGCTCTCAACATATATTCCAGAGTCAGAATTATTCTCTCTGTTTGCCCATCCATAGCTGGATGAAAAGCAGTGTTGAAATTTAGCTTAGTACCAAAAGCTTCCTGCAACTTCTTCTAGAATCCTGACTGAAATCTTGTATCTCTGTCCGAAACTATCGAACTAGGAACTCCATGCAGTCGCACTACCTCAGTCACGTAGGCATGGGCTAATTGCTCTAACGTCCAAGTGTTAGCCATAGCGAGGAAATGTGCAGACTTGGTCAATCGATCCACAATCACCCAAATGGCGTTGTTTTTGCTCCTGGCCCTAGAAATACCAATTACAAAATCCATAGCTATTGATCCCACTTCCATTCTGGAATTTCCAACGGATGCAATAGACCTGCTGGTCTCTGATGTTTAGCCTTAACTCGCTGACAGGTCAAACATCGAGACACATAGTCAGCCACTTCCTGTTTCATATTGCTCCACCAAAAGGTTTGCTTGAGGTCTTTTTGAGCTTGTTTCCTCCTGGATGTACTGAATCTGGAGTGTTGTGCCGTTCATCCAAGATTTTCTTTTTTAATTCCTCCATATTGGGTACACATATTCGGTTGTGGAATCTCAATGTTCCATCCTCATGTATCACAAAACCTGATGTTTTCCTTTGTGTCACCCGTTCCCTTATCTTTACCAACTGTATATCCAACTCTTGAGAATTCTTAATCTCCTCCAGAAGAGTCAGTTGGATGTCCATAGCGTTCAACATAACACCTTTCCCTAGAATCATTAGATTGAGCTCCAATCTTCTGAATTCTTCACATAGCTGTTGTGGCAAAGACACCAAATTATTCCCTGAAGGATAAGGCCTTCGACTCAAAGCATCTGCTACTACATTGGCCTTTCCTGGATGATATTGAAAGTTGACATCATAGTCTTTTAGAAATTCCAACCATCTGGTTTGGCGAAGATTCAGCTCCTTCTTAGTGAAGAGATACTTCAGGCTTTGATGATCAGTGAAAATTTCGCAATGCACACCATAACGGCAGTGCCTCCAGATTTTGAGAGCAAAGACCACTGCTGCTAACTCTAGGTCATGAATAGGATAATTTTTCTCATGGGTCTTCAACTGTCTTGAAGCATAAGCAATTACATTCCCATTTTACAAAAGAACACACCCTAACCCACCATATGAGGCATCACTATAGATAACAAAGCCTTCGTTTCCTTAAGATAAAGTAAGAATAGGTGCCGAGGTGAGTCTCTACTTCAACTCCTGAAAAGCCTTCTCACATTTTTCTGACCATATAAACATCACAGATTTTCTAGTCAGATTGGTGAGTGGTGTTGCGATCTTGGAGAAGTCTTGAACGAACTTCCGGTAGTACACAAAAAGGCCTAGAAAACTTCTCACTTCTGTGGCATTCTTCGGAGTAGGTGTAGACACTGGAATTTTGACGCATAAAACAATATAAAAAGAAGAGCGGAAGAAATAAAAAAGATTTAATATATACATGCATTTTTCATATATTTGTTCACCTAAAGTCACATGCATGATCACATATGGTCCATCCTAGCTACATGCACATTTTTTTATATAAGAATGAAGCCATGCAAACCCTACAAGAAAGAGCCAGCGGTCGCGAGATCGAATCCTCAGAAAAACACTCAAAAACACTCTCAAAAGCTAAAACAAACACATGCTCATTTCGTCCAGTGTGAATGGCAACTTCCCTAGGCAGTTTGACTTCACACTCCACCGTCCATGCATGCATGGACGAAGCTGATCCCTCCCCCCTGGCGTAGTGGCCGACCGGCCTACACTCGCCGACCACATGTGGTCAATTGACCACGTGTTGCCGTCACTCTTCATGAATCTCCCCCTACTGCCTAGTGAAGTGTAGAGCTATGGAGATTACTATGTGTATGTATATGTATGCATGTATCTCCTATCCTCCATCCTCCTATAAATACCATCCTACTCCAAGTCATTTTCACTCATCAACTCACCAATTCATTCATCATTTCTCCCTCTCTACTCATTCTCTTACTCTCTTACTCATTCTCTCTAATCTCTCCTACAATCTTTATCTCTATTACATTCTCATCTCCATCTCCCATCCTATCCATCATGTATTCTATCTTACTATCCATCCATAATCTTCATCTCTTATCCCACAAAAAGCCTAAATACCCATCTTATCCCATTCTTCCTAAACTCCACAAAAAATCCTAGCCTAAACACATCCAAAACCACAAAAAGAGCTTTATTATTCGCCTCTTATCACCCTTTTCTTATTATCTTTTCACGACCTTTTTTCTATCATCCCTTTGGCACTTGGAGAGGAAGGTTTTAAGGCATCAAGGAGGATTCAACAAGCATTCAAAGGCTAGGCAAGGATTTCCCAACAAAGTAGCAATGTAAGCTTTTAAGTGTTCTTGTTTTGTACATAATTGTTTGTATTCTTCTTCTTGTATATTACATTCTTGTTGTATGATTCAATGAAATAATTCTATAAAGTACTCATTCATTTCCCTTCCAAACTTGATCAAAAGCACATCTTAAACTTTTAGTAGAGTCTTTCCTTTCGTGAGAGGCGAACTCTTAAAGTTTACTTTTCGAGTTCGTAGCCTTACCCCCGAATCCATTCTTGGGTTTCGCAGGCGGAGTCTTTCTTGCTTTTGGTTTTGTCTTGGCTTTTTTCCTTTAAAAGTCGGGTGGCGACTCCCATTTCGAGCTTAAATACATGGAAGGTTGCATAAACTATAGTTAACATGGCTTTACAACGTATCGATGCAACTTTAAGGTTTTCTTTCTTATATTTCTAAATAATAGTTGCATAAATCACTCTCTTCCGAGCCTAACATTTAAATGAGCAAGTTGGGTTAAATTTAGAAGCGTTTAGAACAAGTGGATGTTCACTCTTAAAAGTTTAATTCAAGGACTCATAAAATGCATAAGTAAAGGGAAAGTGATTTTACAAAATATTATTCATGAAATATAGGTTTGATTTCCCTTAAAGGGTTTTTTCAAAGGTTAAACCCCAACATGAATCACCGATTCACATCCTCCCATCCAACGTGGACGTTCGGGAGCCCGAACGGCGAGGAAAGATGTTCACAGGATTTTTGGCGACTCCACTGGGGAGTTTTTTTAAAGTGGGTAAAACTTGAAAAAAGTTTGTGTGCTTTAAATTGTTTGGAAGGAAACTTGAAAATGAATTTTTACTTTAAAGTTTGTGGCATTCCGCTGAAGAAGTTCAACCCATCTGAGAATTCAACCCATCACGTGTGGGAGTTTAACCGAGTGATGCCACTTCGAGGTGTCACTATTGAGCATTACAAACAAGTCTTCCCATCATCGATGAATGATGAAGCATTGAACTGGTATTACACTCTTCCTCTCGATGTGCGAGGAGATTGGACTACTTTGCATAGGGAATTTATCGAATACTACAGTAAGATCCAGAAGGATAAGGTAACCCTGACAGACATTATGGTTATTCGACAAGGAGAAAATGAGTCGTTCACGGCCTACTACGAGAGGTGGCATGCTAAGCTATCTCAGGTGGCTAGCATCATTCCCACAGAAATGTAGTTAGACACATTTGTCTGTGGTTTAAAGCCAAGTCTAGCACAACAATTAGACTTTCATGTAGTTGCGAGTTTTGAGTACTTGAAGAAGTTATGTCCTAAGCTGGAGGCATGCAAGGAAAGGACTACCGCGTCCCAGAATTGGAAGGGCAACAGTGTGAGAAGAAGGACCACCCATGCTCCTAAGGTGGCTAGACAAGCTTTGTACAAAATGTGAATCGTGGTCCGCCTTCGAAGATGACTTACTTCCAATACGATTCATATACCCCACTTGATATGACTTATGCTGAAGCGTTGGACCGATTGCTAAAATCAAACAAGATCTAGTTGCCAGTACCTAGACCTGAACCTGGGACTAAGGGACCAAGATGGAACAACAATGCTTACTGCAAGTACCACCAGAACAGAGGTCATGACACTGAGTGATGCTGGACGCTTAAGAATCAGATTGAGAAGATGATCCGTTCTAGGGCGCTACTGATGCCTAAAGTTGCAAATAAACCCAATAACAAAAGAAATCCTCTCCTGAATCATGCCATCTTTGTGGGAGAGGGCACTTTGATCCATCCGAATGTATCACCGATGAAGGAGCACTGACACTCCTTCCTGAAGATTTGATAGCCTTTACTGTCAACGGTGTTTGGGTTAGTGATGAAGAGGATGTACATGAAGAAGGACCTGATGACGATTTCTGCTCCGATAAGGAAGATGAAGTTCCACCTAGTGCTGCATTCTTAACTAGGTCGGGAAGGCATAATCAGGCAAGGGCTGAATCTGTGGCTCCTCCATCAAGTCCAAGTCCTACGAGAATATAAGTGCCTGCCACTCTTGAGGATGTTGTTCTTACGCAAACGAAAAAGACTGTGGCAAATGTGTCAATTTGGCAACTGATATGTGCTTCTAAGTCGCATAGAGAACTTGTACTGAGGGCTTTCCAGAATGCCATTATTCCTACCTCCACAACTCCAGAAGCCTTGGTCTCACATGTTGCCGCCAGCCAGGGTGCTATTACTTTTAGTTATGAGGATCTACCTGTGTCTGGAACGAATCATAATAAAGCCTTGTACCTAACAGCACTTTGCTTAGGGGTTCCATTAATTTTGGTGAATAATGGCTCCGTTGTGAATGTTTGTCCTTGGCGAACTGCTGCCAAGCTAGAGGTCCAAAAGAGTAAACTGGTTCAAGATGTCATGCTGTTATGAGCATATGATAATACCCCTCGAAAGTCATTAGGAACAGTGACGTTGCATATCACCTTTGACTACATCGCTCAGAATGTGGAATTCATGGTTTTGGATATTCCTGCTGCTTTTAACCTGCTGTTGGGATGCCCATGGCTACACAACTGTAACGCTGTGGTTTCAACACTGCATCAAAAGGTGAAGATGGTTATACACAATCAAGTGGTCACCCTTTGGGGAAGAGCAATCTCTAGGACTTTCGAACCCAAACAGTCGGTATTGGAAGTAGAACACACCTCTATTAATGTGGAACTTCACAACTTTGAGATGATCGCTGTTATACAGGATGAAGCACCCTTTGATTTCGCTCCTTATTCTAACCTGAAGATTCATGCTGTTATGAGGAGATAGGGGTATTTCCCAGGAATGCCTTTAGGGAAGAGACCAGACAAGGTTGCGTCGCAATTTTCTACCTCTACTTACTCTTGTCGCTTTGGTCTGGGATATAAACAAACTAATCAGGAGGTTCATCTTGCCAAGGTTGCATTAGCTCGTCAAAGAAACTAGTTCGATTATCCTACGCTGAGGGAGACTAAGCCATATCCATTAATCTTGAATGGACAGTTCATAAGGCAGGGTGATGATTTCCCTTGGTATGGTTTCCCACAACCTCGATATGTTAATGGCTTTCGTTTTCCCGGATTAGAGGTTTTCGACGACTGCGATGTCTCGTCGAAGAAAGTTGTCAAGGCTAAGGCAAATGAGCGGTCGCCTCTTGAGTGGACTCATCTTTCTAGAGGAAGTATGTTCGGTCTACTATTCGATTAGGAAGCTGTTAATGAAGAAAAAAGGGTGGACTCGTTGGTTGCTGTGTTGTCCAACTCTGAATTTGATCCAAGCACCATAATCTCTGCTGATGGAGACTGCCACAAAGTCACCTGGGTCGATGCTATTAACAATAAATGTACCCTAGTGTTAGGAGAACCTTGTAAGGTCTAGTCTGAGTCGAGTTTGAGTCAGCTAGGATTAGCCCCAAGTCTGATAAGTTTGTATCTGTTTCTGCATTCAACGAAGTGAACGTTTCTAAGTATCTCTGTTCTTCTTCCCTTCTCCCTAACTGTTGTGCTAATAACTGTGAATTTGATGATGAAACTTTAAAAGACTTTAATGAATTAACGCAAGCCATGAATGACCACGAGAATCACATGGCACCTATCGAAGAAACCATCGCCATCAATGTGGGGACGCCTGAAACTCCCCAGGAATTGAAAATTGGCAAATCATTAACCCTGTAGGAGCAACAGGAGTTCACCTCGCTTCTAAGAGAGTTTGTAGACGTCTTCGCTTGGTCTTATGAAGGAATGCCCGGAATCGATAGGGAGATCGCTGAACATGCCATTCCGCTCTACCCGGATGCTAAGCTAGTACAACAACGACCTCGCAGAATTAAGAATAAGTGGTCAGACAAAATTCACGGTGAGATTAGGAAGTAGTTGGAAGTTAAGTTCATCAGGGCAGTTGAATTCCCGGAGTGGGTAGCTAATATTGTGCCAGTGCCGAAAAAGGATGGAAAGGTTCGAATGTGTGTTGATTTTCGAGATCTGAACAAAGGTAGCCCAAAAGGGATTGCTTTCCTTTGGCACATATTGACGTTTTGGTTGATTAAACTTGTGGACATGAGCTGCTGTCATTCATGGACGGGTATGCTGGTTACAACCAGATCAAAATGGCTGAAGAAGATATGCAGAAAACGTCATTCATCACTCCGTGAGGAACTTTCTGTTACACTATCATGCCTTTCGAACTAAAGAACGCTAGTGCTACTTACCAACGCACCGCCACTACCCTGTTGCATGACTTGATCCACGTAGAAGTTGAGGTATATGTGGACGACATGATTGTCAAGTCGAAGAAGCATGAGGATCACATTCCAAACTTACGCAAGTTCGTCCTTAGGCACCGCAAGTACAACATGAGATTGAATCCACAGAAGTGTGTGTTTGGAGTAACTTCGGGAAAGTTGATGGGTTATATCGTCAGTCGGCGTGGGATAGAGGTTGATCCATCCAAGATCAAAGCAATTCAAGACATGCCTCCGCCTCGGACAGAAAAGGAGATTCGTGGTTTCCTAGGGCGAGTGCAGTATTTGAGCATATTCATTTCCAAGCTCACAATGACCTGTGAACCAATATTCAAGAAGCTGAAGAAGGGAGCGACGATCAATTGGGATGACCAGTGTCAGGCAGCATTTGAGAAGGTTAAACTGACTTAACCAATCCACCAATACTAGTCCCACCTATCTCCGGGAAACCCTTGTTGCTTTACCTCACCATCAGTTCAAGCGCTATGGGTGCTATGCTAGCACAAGAAAGTGATGGCCTTGAGCAAGCTATCTATTACATCAGCAAGAAGTTTCGGGGGTGTGAGTCTCGCCATTCGGAGATTGAGAAGATAGCCTTGGCATTAGTATGGTCTACAAAGAAGCTTCACCACTATATGCTCTCACACACTGTGTATGTGATTGTAGCATGTAATCCGGTCAAGTACATCATGGAACAACCTACAATCAACAACAGGATTGCTCGATGAGTGGTCATGCTATCCGAGTTTGGTCTACACTTCCGACCACAGAAGTCCGTAAAGCGGCGTGTAGTTTCCGATTTTCTGGCCGAGTTTCCTACAAGAAGCCATGACACTGGGGGGGCTTGGAGTTTTGTGATGCAGAAATATTTCAAGTGGAAGAGCAAACTTGGTAGCTATACTTTGATGGTGCTACTAATCAGATGGGATGCGGGGCCGGAGCTCTGCTGGTTTCTCTCGAAGGCATACACTTTCCTTTGGCAGTCAAACTTGACTTTGAGGCTACCAATAACGCTGCTGAGTATGAAGGTTGCATTTTGGGCTTGTGAGTGGCCCTGAAGATGGGAATTAAAAGGCTACAAGTGTTTGGGGACTCCAGTCTGATTGTCAATCAAGCTACTAGTATATGGAAGGTGAAGAGTGAATCTTTGGCACTGTACCAGCAACATTTGTCCAAACTAGCCGAGAAGTTCAACCATATTGAGTTCAAATATCTACCGCGAGGTTACAATGAGCTAGTTGATGCGCTAGCCAAACTTTCATCCATGGTGGCTATGCCCGAAAAGGATCAAGCATTAGTAGTGACAGTGAAGAGGAGAGATTGTCCTGCTTATCAGCAGCTAATGATCGGTTCGGTCAGTACCGATGCATGGTTCTTTGATATTTAGGCATTTCTGAGAGACGGTCCATTCCCGCCAAATGTCGAGCATCGAGCCAGGAGGGCTATTCGGTTAGTGGCCTCTCAATATTGCATTATTCAGGATCGTCTGTACAAGAAGACTGCTACAGGGATAAACCTTTTGTGCGTTGATGAGGAGGAAGCTGAGGAATTAATGAAATCCACTCACGGAGGGGAGTATGGACCGCATATGAACGACAGAATGTTGGTTAAAAAGATCCAGAGAGCAGGGTATTTCTGGTCTACTATGGAGTCCGTTTGTCTCCAATTTGTGAGGAAATGTCAGAAATGTCAAGAGTATGTTGATCTCAAGCATCAACCGTCCTCTTATTTGACCACTTTGGCCGCACCTTGGCCATTTTCAGTATGGGGAATCAACATTACAGGGAAGATTTCACCCCAAGGTACAGGAGGACATGAATATGTGTTGGTAGACGTGGAGTACTTTACTAAATGGGTAGAAGCTGCCTCATACTCAAAAATCACTTCGAAGTATGTGGCCAAGTTCAAGCTGAGGAACATCATTTGTAGATACAGGGTGCCACATGGGGTGATAAGTGACAACGGGGGCCATTTCATCGGCGAATTCGCAGCTCTTTTGACCAAGTACAAAGTCCGACATCAACATGCTTCTCCTTATCGGCCACAAACCAATGGAGCGGTAGAGGCTGCAAACAAAACTCTGGTGAAAATCATCAAGAAGATGGTTGTCACTTACATAGACTGGCCCGACAAGCTTCCTTTTGCACTATGGGGATATCGAACGTCAATTCGGACTGCAACTGGAACTACGCCATACTCTTTGGTGTACGGGATAGAAGCGGTCTTGCCGGTGGAACTTGTCATTCCTTCTTTAAGCATCATTGCTGAAAGTCAAATCCCTGAGGCCAAGTGGGCCCGAGCTAGATATGAAGAGTTGGTTTTGTTGGATGAAAGACAACTCCGTGCTCTACATAATATCCAGCTTTATTAGAGCCAGATTTCCCGAGCGTTCAATAAGAAAGTCAAAGATCGGGCTTCAACAAAAGGAGATCTAGTATTGCAAGAAATGAGAGCAGCACGACAGGATCCTCGAGGTAAGTTCGCCCCAAACTGGAAGGGTCCCTACATCATTATTTCAGTCACTCCAAGGGGCGCCGCCCGATTAGCCACGCCCGAGGGAGAGGAGCTCACTGAGCCTGTGAACTTGGATCAGTTGAAAAAGATATTATATTTAAGCCTCTAAGGGTTGGTATCCTTAGCTACTTAGACATGCACTATCTTATAAAAGCAAGCAACCGAACTGCCAACAGGCCACTTGTGAGAAAAGAAAAAAAAAGAAAAAAAAAGAAAAAGAAAGAGGCTGACTTGAAAACCCTTTGGACAGGTCAGGCAAAAGGAGAGTAAAACAAAAAAAAAAAGAGAAAAAATGACAGACTAACTTGAAAATCCTTCGGGACAAGTTAGGTAACAGGAGAATAAAAGTGTTGCAGCTGAAGTTGTGTTTTCAGAGGACGAGAAGTAGATGAACATGGCTTTTGTGTTAATTCATATAAAACATAAATGTAATAATTTACTTCTTATATCAATAAAAGGAGTGCATCTTTTTAATACATATTTGTCTTATTAATTTTCTAAAAAGGAAAAGCATCAAATAATAAAAATACATAGCACACGCATTTCTTTCATTTCATTTCTTTTTCTCCGCCCAACTTATTTAGTATTAAGTCTAGTCCAAGTTGAGATAGAGTCGATGTAGGCTCATTAGTGCTCATTCGGTTGGATTTACTTGTGTTTCCTTGCTTGGGTGTATTTCTTCTTTAGATCCCGACCCAGGATCATTAGCCACGATGATGCTCTTCAATTTCGGGGTATCTCTAACAGGTGAACGCGACGTTCTTTCACGCCAATTGCTAGCCCCAATAATAGTAGCAAGCCAGCTATGATAGGCATCCGTCGAAGTAGTAGAGATTCGGATAGGAGCAGGTGCTTCCTTTCCAGCCCGTTTCTTCCAATATTTGATCCATGATTCAATCACCGACCCTTGGAGATGGGTAAGGTTGGGAATCGCGCACGGAGGAAGGGGAATGTCTTGAGAATGCCCCATTGCCGCATGACTCGATCGGAGAAAGGTTTGCTCTATAGCCCATGAATCGACGCCGAGGAGGGTCTCAGTGATCATCATTGGAGCAGGATTATAACCCCGGGACATCTCATCTACGACATGGATGAGAGAGATGGGTGCAAAACCCGAACCGCCATGATAAAATAAAAAATTCGGAAAGAATGCAAAAGACCAAACCTCGCACTCGCAACGCCGGGTTGAGTCTAAGCGCCTCAGGCGATTGAAAGAATTCCACTAGAGCTTGCAGATTGACCGTGTTGCCAACCAAGATGTGTCCTAATGCTCGATGATTTAAGTTCGTCAATTCCTCAAATCTTTCGCGGTGGTTGTGAGCGAGAGAAGGTGTTGTTGGCGGAGTATAAAGATCAAACTTGAACATGCAAGCCCACTCTTCAGGAAGATGGCACAATTCGTTCCAGGAAAAGCGAAAGACATGGAGCTCAGGATCCCAAAATGTCAAGGCCGCTTTGAGGAACACCCAGTCAATTTTCACTTGCTTTAGGCTTAAAATCAAGGACAAATTGTAGTAAGTGAGAAGTCATTTTTCGGGTTTGGTAAGTGTGTTCATGATTGCAAGTAAGAGAAGAAGGGGAGCAAGATTGGGAGGAAATCTCAAAATGACAAGGAAAGCTTAAATAGCTACGGTTTTACACAGTACACAGTTGCTCAACTGGAGGAAGAGGGGATGTACACAGCGTCTGGCAACACGCATTCGGATGAACCACGGTGGCTGTCACCGCGTGTAGGCCGACCGGCCACTACACAGAGGGGATAAACTCGTTTTGTGAGTTCACACCTCTACGTGCATACATCCAGAAGAAAAAGACGCGTTTGTTCATGGTTCATATGTGTTTATGTAGTATTTTATTTTTCCTTTATTTCTTAGTGTAAAGATGTTATTTTATTTTCCTCTGTTAGTTTTAGAAACTGTAATTTCTGTTGTACATTATTCTTTTTATTATTTCTCCTTTGTAAACAATCAGAGGTTGACCTAAAAATAAATAAAAATGGGAGTTTGCATGTTGCATCCTTAGAGAGTCAAAATCACATAAAATCGAGTCTGCTTGATTGCATTTAACTGCGCATTTCTTTACTACAAGGTATTTCTTTTACATTGCATAAAAAGGGAAAAAGAGAAAAGAAGGGAAAGCCTTGCCGCAATGCCTAGAAGTTCCCACCGCTACCAAACAAGCTCCTGACAGTCGCATCAGCAAAGGAGTGCGGATGGGGTTCGTCTTGAGTACCAGAAGGGCCGAACAGGAATTGGCTGGAAGGCATACCATAAAACCAGAGCCTGGATAACCCTGGCTGAAGCAAGGGGGCTGACTGTAAGGGACGATAGATTGAGCATGATACTGAGGCGCCCATGGACTAGGCACTCTCTCCATTGAAGCTTGGAATCCACTAGATTCTGAACAGTCTTCCACCATGAACTCTGGGATATCAAGAGACCTTCGCCGCGAAGAGCTGACATAGGGATCGCGTGTCACACTCATCAGATCTTGATCCTTGCGCCTAGATGGTCCTGCCCCTGGATCTCCGCGAAAACCTCTACTACCTGTTTCTCCTGCTGAAGAATATCGAGGAGGACGTCTTGACGAGCTCCTCGAACGTGGCAAACTCACATGGGAGTGAGCCTCGTTATCTTCATTACCAGGAGCCGGCATCGGACCCCGATATTGGCCATTTTCGAAGTTCTGATCAATGACAGTTTAGACCCAATTTTGTGTCTAAATACCACCTTATTGCTTAGGGTTTTGACTCGTCTCGTGGTTTAATTTCATAGTTTTTAATGCGTTTTTGGTTATTTTTGTAGATTTTGGAGTTTTTACCGAAAACGTGGCAAAAAGAGCTATTTTAGAGCATTTTTGGCCCGAGCCGAGCCGGACCAAAAACCGAGACGGAGTTGACCCGGGACCACTTTCCCCACCTTTGATGTCGGTTGGTGAGATAACACCCGCTGCGACCATCGGATCGGGCGTTACATGCTTCGGAAAGAAGGAAAAAACAAAGGGAAGGAAAGCCAAGGCGTAGCCCCCGCCACGAATGGGGTAGCGCCCGCTACGCCCAGAACACATTTGGGGCCGAGTGGGACCGTACCCACGGTCCTGATGACCGTAGCCACTGTGGGCATATGTAGAGGGTAAAGTGACCGAGCAAGACCGTACCCACGGTCTTAGGAGACCGTAGCCACGGCGTTGCAAAGCTAAAAAATCGCCTGGGATTTTTCTCTCGTCGCGCCCGCGACCCCCCTGTTGTTGCGCGCTATGTGGGCTTTGTACGCTGCGTTTTGGGCAATTTTGATCCTTTGTATAAATAGCTCCTTTACTGCGTTATCTAGGGATTCGACTTTGGATTCTATTCTAGACTTAGACTCTATTTTCCCAGCTTTGTATTAGTGAATTTTAGAGAGAGATTAGTGAGAGATTAATCTAGAGTTTCTGAGATTTGTGTTTATTATTGAAGATTTGGGTATTCACACAATTGAAAGATTGTTGGATTATCTTTTTACTGCTTTCCTTTGTTCATCTACAACATTTTGATAAGTATTCTCTTCCCTTAACTCTTTCATTAATTGCTTTGCTAATTACTTTCTTGCTTGTTTAATTGTTCTTACTTGCTATTTCATTGTTCTTGCTTGTTTATGGTTGTTTGATGTTAAAAATCCTGACCTTTGACCTAGTTTCTATGACCAAGGCCAAGAAAAGATTGCTAAGGTAAGGTATTCGGTTGAAAGGGGTCACAAAGCTAGAAACAAAGCTAAGGTCGGTCAAGGAATGGAAAATGGGCTTCGGAAGCTTTTCGGGATGCAAACGGGGATGAGGAAATGGGTTTTGCAACAAGGGAATAACAAGGAGGGAGAATCAAGTGGCAATTCCGTTAGAAAATACCAATCGAGCTTCCTCTTCCGAGGATAGTCCGAATTAACTTCCCCAAAGTCCATCGACAGACCCGGAGGGTTAATGAAACAGAATTTCCTAGTTAGCCTCTATTCACTTCCGTGAGTAGAGTACTAACTATCCCAATTCCAACCTTCCAACACAATTGTTGGATGTATTCGGGAGCTTTCGAACCCAAATACATCCCACTTGAGGGAAGGAAAGGAATAGGAAATTGATTTCCCAACTAATTACTCACTAATATTGCTAACCCAAACCTAATCACCCATTCACACCCTTAATTACCCCTTAACCCATAAGGTTTCTAGCAACTAATTATGATACTAACTAAGCTAACAACATCCAAACCAAACCTAAGCATGATTTCTAACATCAAACAACCATAAACAAGCAAGAACAATGAAATAGCAAGTAAGAACAATTAAACAAGCAAGAAAGTAATTAGCAAAGCAACTAATGAAAGAGTTAGGGGAAGAGAATACTTATCAAAATGTTGTAGATGAACAAAGGAAAGCAATAAAAAGATAATCCAACAATCTTTCAATTGTGTGAATACCCAAATCTTCAATAATATACACAAATCTCCAAAACCCTAGATTAATCTCTCGCTAATCTCTCTATAAAATTCACTAATACAAAGCTGAAAAAATAGAGTCTAAGTCTAGAATAGAATCCAAAGTCGAATCTCTAGATAACGCACAAAGGAGCTATTTATACAAAGGATCAAAATTGCCCAAAACGCAGCGTACAAAGCCCACAAAACGCGCAGCAACAGGGGGGTTGCGGGCGCGACCACCCCGTCGCGGGCGCGACGAGAGAAAAATCCCAGGCGATTTTTTAGCTTCGCAGCGCCGTGGCTACGGTCTCCCAAGACCGTGGGTACGGTCTTGCTCGGTCACTTCACCCTCTGCATATGCCCACCATGGCTACGGTCATCAGAACCGTGGGTACGGTCCCACTCGGCCCCAAATATGTTCTGGGCGTAGCGGGCGCTACCCTATTCGTGGCGGGGGCTACGCCTTCGCTTTCCTTCCCTTTGTTTCTTCTTCTTTCCGAAGCATGTAACGCCCGATCCGAGGGTCGTAGCGGGTGTTATCTCACTAATCGACATCAAAGGTGGGGAAAGTGGTCCCCGGTCAACTCCGCCTCGGTTTTCGGTCCGGCTCGGCTCGGGAAATCACAAAAAATGCACTAAAATAGCTCTTTTTGCATCATTTTTTATTAAAACTCCAAAATATACAAAATAACCAAAAACGCATTAAAAACTATGAAATTAAACCACGAGATGAGTCAAAATCCTAAGAAATAAGGTGGTATTTAGACACAAAATTGGGTCTAAACACTCCCGAGCTGTGATGCCTTCCCATAACAAAACGCGGATGTGGGCATACATTTGCTGCACGAAAGCAAGATCCATAAGAATCAATAGTGCAAGATAAAGGGTGTTCAAATATGCAACCCACCGGGTTTGTATCAAAGAACTGCAGTACTTCATGATCGTTAGGCACGAGCAGGATGAACCCGAACAGCATATCTTCATCTCCCGCCTGCTCAGGCACCTCTGCATGTTGGTCCAGAAGAGGGTCGTAATATCCTCTCAACTACAGAAGGGCAAATATCGTTAGGATGCCAGAAGTCCACAATGTTAATGCAGAAACATGAAGGGATTATACCTGAGCAAAAGCAAGGCGTCCTCTATGCTGAAGGGCCGCTTCTTCCAAGTCATCCGTCGGTACCACAAAATTGACCACTGGTTCACCAGCCATCATCCGAGCTATTTCATCCGCCGCTAAGGCTTGCCTATCAAAGATAAGCTCGGGAGGATCCATGGGGACTCTTGAAGGCCATTCCCCGATATGTTGAAAGAAGAAGCGTTCCCCCAAATAGTTGAGACCAAAAGGACCTTCCAACAACAAACGACGCTCGCTTGCTTCCCTTGCAAGGCATATATAATAATGAAGGTCCTCCGCATTATATCTAGTCCATGGGAATCAGACAATGTCCTCTTGCGGCAACAGTCACCACCATAGGCTCGAAAAGAGAAAAGTGCAGCGACAAAAGGAAAAATGCAAGACATATTGATCTGAGGTTGTTAATAATCCTTCTAAGCCCATTCAAATCCTTGAAATGGAATTTTGACCGATGGTAGCTTGATGCTTCTGACCATCGTCGAGCAGCTGGGACGCGCATATCACCGTTGTTAGTTCCACCAACGGCAGGAAGAAAATTGGCCATAACCCACAACTGCACTCTAGGAAGGGTTCTTAGTAAAAAAAAAGAAAGAAATTTACACCTTACAAATTTCTAAATGGGAAAATCTTGGAGCATACCTCCAAGACTCGCCAAAGGCTGCTCCCCAGGTTGGGCCTCTTAGCCTCCGTTGCCCTTGTACGCGCCACTGTGTCACAACCGGTGGGCCGACAGGCAACCCGCATTCCCCTGACCAAATGGGCATAAGCAGAAACCGCCCAGTTGAAATATCTCACCACGCCAAAATTCAGGAGGTGATGCGCCCAGGAGAGAGTAATTGTGTCTCCGCGGTTTACAAAGATTGTTGCATTGATAAAATGCACCAGCACAATGAATTGACGCTGAGGAAGAGGAAAGCTCCCAAGTCCTTCACTTTTTATAACGGCCGCCAGATGCGAGTGCCGCAGGCCGCCAATTCGTCTCGTCAGCGCGATAACAGGTTGGAAAAGCGCATGAACGTGAGGGTCAACATCTTTCTGAAACTCCAGTAGTTGGCCGCCCCAGCTAAGACATGTAATCATCACAAAGTCAAAACGAGTAAGCATCATCTCCCCAACCAGGAGGTGAAACGAGTTCGTGGAATCCTAGAAACGCTCCACGATAGCTCGGCCGTATGTCCTCTTGTTACTGCGGATCTTCCATGCCCTCATGTAGTCTAGAAAAGGGCCAAAACCAGCATCCCTCACGATGCTTGAATAAAATGCGCCCACCTTCGCATGGAAGGATAAGGTTATTACACCCTGAATACTCCCGCATGCCTTGAAGGAGTCTTCCTACAATAAAGTCAAAAGAAGAATCTCAGGTGTAAAGTACTTCAAGCAAAATTCAAGGTAACTAAGGTTGCTTTAGGATTCAACTTAAAGTACTGTAGTAAATAGCATGCAAAGCAACTATAAAGGTGAAACATGCTATATGAAGTTAGAAGGAGCATACCGAGTCATGAGAACGAAAGAACCATGCGTGCTCATCTTGGCGAAAGAACAACTGAGCCGGAACGAAGTCCCTGCTAGGATACTCCCGCTGCACTATCCTTACGTACGGACGCTCTTGAACCGCTGGTTGAGTAGCACGTCTGCGTCACCTTCAAAAGAAATTCATACTCTTGTGAAGAAATTCAGCAACAACCAAAAGATTTTCTAGAGAAAGAATAAGAACCAAGAAGGAGGAACTCGGCTATGAATGATGAAAGATTGTCGAGCTTAAGCCTCATTTATAGGAAAAATGAGTGAGCTATCACTGCCACGTGTCAGCTCATCACTGGCTCCCAGTGGAGGCCAGTCGGCCTACAAGACAACCACAATTATTGCGTTGAATGGTCTCCTGCATGGCCTGCAAAAGCTGCATTGTACGAGCCAAAAGATTCCTTCCCAAGAGCATAGGCCAGTCGGCCTTCGTAAGGAGGAGCCTTTGTCTTCTTCCTCCTTTGTCATCTTCCCAATAGCATGCATCTTCCCAAAGCCATGCATGGTCAAGCACAAGGCGTGCCCAACAAGAAGAGTCTGTTTTTTTCAAGGATTAAAGCGTCCATTACCCAAAAGGGAACAAGTCCCAATGGCTGTATAGCCGCAACCCGAGGTAAGTTGCCCTGATCAAAATTTAAAATTCAACAGAACTGACGAAAATTATTTTTACATTTTGCAGGAAAATAAGGGCCACGATCAGTAAAGTCCCTCGACATCGAATTGTCATCATCATCATTCTTGAGCCATCGGCAGAGTTTCGGTGAAGTCTCGACAACCAGGGCCATCAGCAGAGTTTCGATGCAGTCCCAATCCTGAGCCATCGGCAGAGTTTCGATGAAGTCTCAATCCCCAGGCCACCGACATCGCGATCAATGAAGTCCTTTGGCATTAAACATGCTAACAATCATCAACATCGACACCGGGAATGACTGGAACCGACACTGGGAAAGACTAGAAAATCAACCCCAAGAGTCATCGGCAACATGACTGATGAAGTCTCTCCATCAAGTAGAGCATCATTCTTGCTCAAGATCACCTATCGGCGCAAGTTCGCCAACCGCGACACAGGACCTAGCTTCCAAGTGTCAGCCCACATTTTCAAGTAGGATGTCATCAAACGTTCGAGATCATATCAAGTAGGATGTCATTAAACGTCCGAGATCATTTCAAGTAGAGCATCATTCTTGCTCGAGATCAGCGATCGGCGCAAGTTCGCCAACCGCGATGCAAGACTCAGCTTCCAAGCATTACTTCAGGCTTTGCATTCCAAAGTCATATTCTCAACCGGTGTCCATCAAATCAAGACTACATTGATTCTCGTCCTATCTTCGGACTCAACCAAAGTGGGGGCTCCTGTAGACACCGAGATTTTGACGCATAAAACAATATAAAAAGAAGAGCGGAAGAAATAAAAAAGATTCAATAAATACATGCATTTTACATGTCTTTGTTCACCTAAAGTCACACGCATGATCACATGTGGTCCATCCTAGCTACAGCACATTTTTTTATATAAGAATGAAGCCATGCAAACCTTACAAGTAATAGCCAGCGGTCGCGAGATATCCTCAAAAAGCACTCAAAAACACTTTCAAAAGCTAAAACAAACATATGCTCATTTTGTCCAGTGTGAATGGCAACTTCCCTAGGTAGTTTGACTTCACACTCCACCGTCCATGCATGCATGGACGAAGCTTATCCCTCCCCCCTGGCGTAGTGGCCAACCGGCCTACACTCGCCGACCACACGTGGTCAATTAACCATGTGTTGCCGTCCATCCTCATGCATCTCCCCCTACTGCCAAGTGAAGTGTAGAGCTACGGAGATTAATATGTGTTTGTATATGTATACATGTATCTCCTATCCTCCATCCTCCTATAAATACCATCTTACTCCAAGTCATTTTCACTCATCAACTCACCAATTCATTCATCATTTCTCCCTCTCTACTCATTCTCTTACTCTCTTACTCATTCTCTCTAATCTCTCCTACAATCTTTATCTCCATTACATTCTCATCTCCATCTCCCATCCTATCCATCCTCTATTCTATCTTACTATTTATCCATAATCTTCATCTCTTATCCCACAAAAAGCTAAAATACACATCTTATCCCATTCTTCCTAAACTCCACAAAAAACCCTAGCCTAAACACATCCAAAACCACAAAAAGAGCTTTATTATTCCCCTCTTATCACCCTTTTCTTATTATCTTTTCACCACCTTTTTTCTATCATCCCTTTGACACTTGGAGAGCAAGGTTTTAAGGCATCAAGGAGGATTCAACAAGCATTCAAAGGCTAGGCAAGGATTTTCCCAACAAAGTAGCAATGTAAGCTTTTACGTGTTCTTGTTTTGTACATAATTGTTTGTATTCTTCTTCTTGTATATTACATTCTCGTTGCATGATTCAATGAAATAATTCTATAAAGTATTCATTCATTTCCCTTCCAAACATTATCAAAAGCACAGCTTAAACTTTTAATAGAGTCTTTCCTTTCGTGAGAGGAGAACTCTTAAAGTTTACTTTTCGAGTTCGTAGCCTTATCCCCGAATCCATTCTTGGGTTTCGCAGGTCGAGTCTTTTGGTTTTGTCTTTGTTCACCTAAAGTCACACGCATGATCACATGTGGTCCATCATTTCTTTTGGTTTTGTCTTGGCTTTTTTCCTTAAAAATTCGGGTGGCGACTCCCATTTCGAACTAAAATACATTGAGGGTTGCATAAACTATGGTTAACATGGCTTTACAACGTATCGATGCAACTTTAAGGTTTTCTTTCTTATATTTCTAAATAATAGTTGCATAAATCACTATCTTCCGAGCCTAACATTTAAATGAGCAAGTTGGGTTAAATTTAGAAGAGTTTAGAACAAGTGGATGTTCACTCTTAAAGGTTTAATTCAAGGACTCATTAAATGCATAAGTAAAGGGAAAGTGATTCTAAAAAATATTATTCATGAAATATAGGTTTAATTTCCCTTAAAGGATTTTTTCAAAGGTTAAACCCCAGCATGAATGACCGATTCAATTCCCCCTATCCAACGTGGACGTTTGGAAGCCCGAACGGCGAGGAAAAATGCCCACAGTAGGCCATTTACTAATAGATTCCAATTTCTGTGGGTCCACTGCTACCCCATCTTTAGAAACAATATGCCCAAGAAAAGCTACTTTCTCCAACCAAAACTCGCACTTGGAAAACTTCGCATATAATTCATTGACTCGCAAAGTCTCCAATACCTTTCACAAATGTTGTGTATGGTCTTCTCGCGTCCTTTAGTAGATCAAAATATCATCGATAAAGACCACAACAAATTTATACAAGAAGAGTTTGAATACTCGATTCATTAAATCTATAAAAGCGACTGGAGCATTGGTAAGACCAAAGAGCATAACTACAAACTCATAATGAACATATCGGGTCTGAAAAGCGGTCTTGGAAATATCTTCTTCCCGAATCCTCAGCTGATGATATCCCGATCTCAGGTCAATCTTGCTGAAAACTGTAGCTCCCTTTAACTGATCGAAGAGGTTGTCAATGCGCGGTAACGGGTAACGGTTCTTAACCGTAATCTTGTTCAGCTCCTAGTAGTCGATGCACAATCTCAGACTATCGTCCTTCTTCTTCACAAAAAGGACCGGTATCCAGCTATTTCTTGAGTTCTTTGAGTTCAGCTAGGGCCATTCTCTAGGGAGCCTTGGATATTGGAGCAGCTCCAAGCTCTAAATCGATGCTGAAGTCTACTTCTCGTTGTTGTGGCATCCCTGGAATTTCCTCAGGGAATACATCTGGATATTCTTGCACCACAAGAATGGTTTTGAGAGATGCGCTCTCAGCTTTAGCATCCATAACATAGCATAAAAATCCTTCACACCCTTGTCCCATCAACTTGTGAGCTTTTAAGGCAGAAATAATTATCACTCCTCGGAGATGTCGATCATTGTAGTGGACCACTTTTCTCCATTTGGACCAATCAAGGTCACTTTTTGCTTACAACAATCGATCTGCGCTTGAATCTAGCCAACCAATCCATACCCAGAATCACATTGAATTCCATTAACTCGAACTGGTATAAGTCAGCATCAAACCCCTGGTTGCCTATAATTATTGGACATCTTTTATATAACTTACCACACTGTACTGACGCTCTCGTAGGTAAGGTCACCGACATTACTTCATTTTCTTTAGAGGATGTTAGCTTAGTCTTTTTTACTATGTCAGGAGATATAAAGGAATGACTAGCACCAGAATCAAACAGTACATAAACATGATAGGAGCATAAAAGGAATGTACCATTGACAACAGCCGCCTCGTTTTCAGCTTCTTCCCTCTTCGTCACATAAATTCTACCTCCAGCATTACGGGGTGTTTGCTGCTGATGAGGTGGTGGTGGTGGAAGCGCCCTGACCTGATTGTTCCAGTTTCCATTGAAGCCTCTCGGGTTCGGGCGTGATCTTTCGTGATTCCCAGGATATTCGATCCTGCACTGGCTGTTGGGTGGTAAAGCACCACGATTTGCACCACCAGTGTTACTCGATCCTCCTTCAGCTGAATGTGGGCAGTTCTTTATAATGTAGTAAGGGCTACCACATCGATAACAGACCATCCTAGTGGGATTTCAGCATTCCCGACCAAAATGTCCAGGTCTCTCGCACGACCTGCATATAATACTGTGCTGTTGAGGTCATCCCTGATGTCCTTGCTAAGTATTGGGCCGGAACCTCTTAAAAGGAAGTGTGGGCTGAGGGACAGAGCGAGGAGGTTCTCTCCTTTTATCACTCTGCTTAACCAACTGTGTCGTCTGGTTATTCAACACCCGTTCCACATTCGCAGCCACTTCAAGCATGTCCTGACATGAGTTAAAAGTACACACCGACAGTTTCTCCTGAATATTATAATTCAGCCCATCTTCAAACTTATTCATTTTCAATTTTTCATCGGCGATATAGATCGGTGCGAACCTCGAGGCGGGTATGGACGCATATTTAGGGATGGCAGTGGGTCTTGGACCCGACCCAGACCAGGTCGGACCCACCCCATTAAGACGGGTCTGGGTCCAAAAAAATTGGACGCGACGAGTCTCGAGGCGGGTATGGGTCTGAAAAAAATTACCGGGTCCGGGTCCAAGTATGGACCCGTAGACCCGGCCTGTGGACCCGTCACAATATAAACATTTATAATTAATTTTACAAAAAAAAAATTTAGTTAACTAAATTTGAAATAAGATTAAAATCCTAATATGCGATTCTGTCACACAGTCACTTTCATGCAAGCCACATTCACCACATCGGCACTACTACTCTACTGCCCAATGCCCATCTCCCTCCTGTCTCACAACAATCTCACACACTCCATCTCCATTCACCATCTCCATTCACAATCAACACACCACACTCACACATTCTCCAATCTCCACCAGGCGACGCAGCACCGCAGTCCGCAGCAGCAATACCACTCACACATTTTGTTGATGTCTTGTTGACTTTTGTGATGTTTTAACATTGGAAAGTTAGAATTCGCACATAACATCGTATATTGGTGCTTTGATGTTTTTATTGTGTTAAAAATATGTGTTTTTAAATAGAATAGTTACTATTATACATGTATACAAGTATAAAGTTAACCCTAAAAGTTAATAAATCTAGTAAAAGCTGAATAATATGGTTGGACCCATTAAGGACCCGTGGACCCGTTGAGTCTAGGTCCGGGTCCGAATTTTTGAGACCCATAAGGACCCGGGGCAAGTACGAGTCCAAAAACTTTTGGCGGGTCCGGGTCCGGGTCTGGGTCCATCAGGACCCGCCCCAGACCCTGCCCATTGCCATCCCTACGGATATTGCAACACTGTGTCTCCCCCTTGTACTAGCTCTAGAAATTCTTTCTCCATGGCTTTTTGGAGAGCCATAGGGTAAAATCGGTTCCTCAACATCTCTTTGAATCTGTCCCAACCAAATCCAGGTTCATTTTGCCTGTCTTTCATGCTCATCCACCATAAGTCTGCTTCACCCTTGAGATGGTAGGTTGCAAAATTCACCTTCCGATTCTCGGGACACTGGATTGCCTCAAATATCTTCTCCACGTCTCTCACCCATTCTTCAAAGATTTTGGGGTCAGCTACCCCAGTATACGATGGAGGGTTCAAATTATTGAACTCCCGAAAAAAGGAGGATTGGCCTTCTTTGTGCTGACCCGCCATCCATTAGAATTGCTTAGATTTAATGGCCATCAATTCCATCATCATCACTTGTGTTAGGTCGTGCCTCGATGTTGGAGTACCTTCCTGATTGGACGATGTTGCCCCTTGCACAGAATGTGCTGCACCTTCATATAAAGGTGCATACCGCTGTCGTAGTTCTGCCATAATAGGAACTGGCGGTGGAGGTATTTCTTGAGGCCCTTTCCCGATATCATGTGCCATTCTTTTTGTAGGACTTCTAATCAATCAGTATAAAACAACTATCAGTTAGTCTTACATTTCAAATAATTCATAATACTAGAATATAAACTTCACTTCCTAACATACTTTCATAAGGTAACAAAGTCACACAAAAAGTAGGCACTTAAAAGTATAAATACCATGTTTCCATTACTTTAATGCACAACCCACAATTTCCAATCGATAATGAGTAAAACACATACTATGGCATTCTATACATCCACATTTTTCCATAAATCGGTTCTTTTCCATTTCACATTCATACTAAACATACCACAGTCAGTATACTTCGTAAAATGAGTAAAAACTCATCACATCATTCCATCATCATAAAAAATAAAAAATAAAACATAACTTCTTACCCTATCATAACATAACATGCTACTGCATACGATACTCTTTACTACAAAACAGATTCATACAAATATTCTACGTACTAACATGCATAAAAGTAGTGAAACATAAGACTGAATACTTTCAGAGTTATATACAAAACCGGGGGAAAATCTCATAAAAGTCAAAGCATAAGACTAGACCTCATGACGCCTCCTGACCCTCCTCTCAGACTTCATATCCCAACTCGGGTCATCTGACTCGTCTGCTGAGTCAGAATCCCCACTCGATACGTCCACAGAACCCTCCTCGGGTTCCTCATCACGCTTCTCCTAGGCCTCTAGCTCCGGCTCCTCCTCCAGGTCCTCATCATCACTCAGATCCGCAGGTAGTGCCTCACTGGTGTCCACGTCTATGAGGTCGGCCGAAGAGGCCTCCACCATAACCTGGACCAAGGCGAGGATGGTAGGGGCTGCCGGCACTCGCCCACACCACTGGCAATCGCGTAGCCAGGGTGCCTCCGGGTCAGCTGGGGGAAGAGATGGTAACATCTACGTAGTGCGGTATCCCCAGACTGCATCACTCGTCAGGGTCATCAGCAATAGGTTAACCATGTACCCTTCATAAGCCAGGTAGGTGGTGTGCATGGGTACCTCCAGATGCAAGTCAATATTCGGTTGACGTAGTCAGCCAGTAGCTCTTCGGGCTCCCTCCAGAACCCAATATGAAATAGGTCGTCCTCGATAAGAAAAACTATGTTATACCGCTGGATCCATGCCTATCAAAACAACCACTTGTGAGTTTAAGAAAACAAAATAAAACAAGTAAAGACTGAACTATTACCCCATTCCACCTACGCTCACATTCCAAGGATAGCTTCCTAAGGTCTAACGGGAAACTATTAGACACCTAAGAGCTACCAGGTCGCAACCCAGAGCTTTGATACAATTTTGTAACGCCCCGAAAATTAACATAAGGAAACCCCAAAACAATTAATGGCAAACGGAAGACTCAAACCATTTTAAGGGCGTCGCAGTCGTATTCCCGAGGGAACACAAGGCAAGAAAGGAACTAATATTCAACATTAAGCCTTAAAACATAAGTACGAAAAGACAACTCGAATTCAAAACTAAACAACGTAAACTAGTTCGAGGTTCAACATGCTAGATTTTATTCAAAACAGCTTCTACTTTGATTCCGACGACCTCACTTCTAAGTCCCCATTTCTATCACACTACTGAACAGTACCTGAAAACAAAACATTACAAACATAAGGGGGGGAAACCTCAATAATGTCTACCCCTAAATAGTTAAAAATCATTATAAAATTCATTTAAACACATTTTAGGGGAAGAGATATAGTTCAAACAAATTCAAAATCAGTAACACCATTAATTCTTACCATTCCATAATTTATTGCGAACGGGGCTTCCGTATTGCCCTTCGGAGTCCCAAGGACTCGTAAAAACAAACACAATCTTTCCAAAATAAACATCTCATACCATATACCTCATTCCACTTCCACAATCAGATTCCATTCGGATGGCCATCGCACTATCTCAATTTCAAACCTTACCAGGCGTAACCTGGTCTCTTAACAGTCTCCCTTACAGGTAAACACCAGGTCTTGGGGAGTACTGCACGAACCCGCATTTAAACTCATAGCCGTTATTAGTTAGGTTTACCAGTCCAACTCTTTTCAGTTTCAAACAAAATTCCATCAAAACTCTCAAAACAGAATTTCCAATACAAAACACCTTTTACAAAACCAAAGGATTTACCAAGATTCACAAATAAAGATCAACTTTCTACATAAAACCTCAAATAGTAAAGATTTCCAATTAAAGTCCCCTTACTGGGATGCACATTCATCAAAATCAAAATAGAAATACTTTAAGGGCACCCAAGGAGAATAGGGCATAGACATTACTTGCAGAACTTCACTTCAATTCAAATAACGCACACGGAGCTCCTGATTTGTTTCCTCGCTCGGACCTAATAACCGAATATAATTTCTACAATCAAAACTCACTCACCACAATAGCTAATTCACACAAATTCTACCCTTTTCCCAACATAACTGAACTAGTTATGTAACATGTATATCCATTAACATATCCATAACAACTTTCAACCTAAGTAACTATACATGGCTTCTAGGACAAGGATTACTTACATAAAATTTACACACATGAATCATATCAACAAAAGTATCAATATTCCAGTAATAGCTAAAATCTAACATGTGACTTGCATGGTACTATTCACAGAAATTACCAAAATGTCATATTTATGCAATAACAACACTAGGTCACAATACATGCATTAATAGCTAAAACTACCCTTTAAGGGTTCCTAATATATTCCTAGGGTTCCAAGATCAACATGAAACAACCCTAAAACATTTCAATCCCACTAAAGACATGAAATACTAAGATTACACACTACACATAAGGACTCCATAATAACATGAATTTATTAATATTAATAGGTACATAAAATATTAGTTCTAACTTAATATAGTAACATTATGAAAATAGGCATATGAGCTTTACTATCATTATAACTAAATGCCATAATTCGAAACTTGATACTAATAATAATATTGGAAATTGGATTCTAATAATACGAACTTTTTGCCATATAAGACTTAATAATACTAACTTTCGATTTGGTTCTGAATAATATGAACTTTGACCCCCTGTTGCTCCCAGTAACACGCCACCTAGTTAAGTTGAGCTTAACTCGGCGGCGGGATGACGTGGCAACCGGAAAATGTCAGCTTGACTTATTTTGTTAGTTTGACTGCCAAGTGGATGACATGTCATCATTTTATTTTATTTTTTTTAATTTTCCTCTACTCTCTCTCTCTCTTCTCCTTCCTCTCCATCATTCCCACTTCTTTTTTTTCTCTCTCTAAAAATCCAGATTCCCCTTCAATCTTCTCTAAATCAAAATGTATACCCATTAACATTCATCAATTCTTCAACAAATAACACCAAATTCGTTCCCCTTTTCTCCTTCTTTCCTCCCTTTTAATTTCCAGATTCTGACCTTCTTTATGCAATAATGGGGAATCCTCCCCTTCTCCAACACCCACAAGGCCAAAATTCTTCTCAATAGGGACCAAGGGAAAGGATGTTGTGGTATTGATAAAATCGAACATCGAGGACAACAAGTATGCAGAAAAGATGGGGTTCAAGAAGTGGGTTTATGACAGCAATGTCATGGAGTTGAAGGATTGGTACACTTCTAAATGCTATGGAACACTTTTGGGAAGAAATCGAAATGAAACACCACAAAGTTTCACTGCAAAAACTTCAACAAAACCCAACTCCTTCAATTCAACAATATCTCCTTCTTCTTCATCTTCTTCATCATCTTCATCTTCTTGTGTTTATTTAGGGTTGATTGAAGAAGAAGATGCCAAGGACATATGAATGTGATCGAAGAGCCTGGCATAGTGAGACTACTAACCAATTCGAGGCTCCCTCATTCCTCCTTCTCCATCGCCGCCGTCTTCTCACCAGAAATTCCCCCAAAACCCTCGCCATTGCAACCTCAACAACAACAGCTCAAATAGGGTTTCGAGGGACAATCGATCCGATTAAGAAGAAAATAAATCTGAGATTATGTTTCGAGCGATGAAGTTAGCGAAGCTAGTGGAGATTGGGATCGCCTTCTTCTTCGACTCGTAGTCGTCGTCGTCGACGGTGTCGTCGCCGGCGAAGTTCGCTGCCATACGACGGTCGGAGTGCAACCTGTCGACGATGACGTCTCTCTCCATTGTCACAAGCGAGTGAGGAAGAAGAGTGAGGAAGTAATTCGAGCGGAGTGAAGCAGAATCTCAGAAGGGAAAGGAGTTGGAGATGGGAGGTTCAGAAATGTCAAGGAAATTGAAGATGGGAGGCTGAGTGGTTGTGTTGGATGGATGGGGATGTGATTAAGAAGAAGAAGAAGAAGAAGAAGAAGAAGAAGAAGAAGAAGAAGAAGAAGAAGAAGGGGAAAAGAGCTGGAAAAAGAATGGGAATGACGAAGAGCAAGAAAGAGAGAGGAGAGGGAGAGAGAGAGAGAGAGAGAGAGAGAGAGGAAAGAGAGAGGAGAGAGAAAAATGCTGATGTGGACAAAAATAAAGCTGACTAGGACATCCTACGCCGCCACGTCATCCCGCCACCGAGTTAAGTTCAACTTAACTCGGTGGTGTGTTACTGGGGGCAACAGGGGGTCAAAGTTCATATTATTCAGAACCAAATCGAAAGTTCGTATTATCAAGTCTTATATGGCCAAAAGTTCGTATTATTAGAATCCAATTTCCCTAATAATAATTTATATACACAATAGTGATAAAATGGAAATTATCAATAACATGACCTTGAAAATATAATAAGTAAACTTAGTAACCTCTTGGAACATAAAAGTAAGTTTCGAAACTTATTAATTAGTACTAGTAATAATACAACACTTGAAATCATTTGAAAACTTTAATATTCATAATAATAATATGAAAAACTACTCATATCACAAACTTAATAATATTATTACGTAAAACTTGATGATAATCAAATAGATAACTTAATAACCTTAGTAATAGGAACTTAATAATTTTAAAGTAATCAAGATACTTACTAATAAAGGAGAACCTCAAAATAATAATAGAACTTAGTAATATAATGAATACTTTGATAAAATCATAAACTTATGAACATGAAATATTTTTTTCTAACATAAACCCTAGTTTATAAAAAGAATAGGAGTAACTTACTAACATTAATCAACATGGATAAACTTAGTACTAGCATTAATATTATACATGAACATTACTAACAACATAGGACTAATTATGTATCTTGAAACCATAATATCAAAACACAAACACACACTAATCCAACCCTAATACCAAGTTCTAAGCTACTGAATAATAATATCACAAACTTATTCAAACAAAACACAAACTGTAAACCCATAATAATATGTAGAGAGAGAAAAGGAGAGTTTAGGGTATACAAACAAGAGTCCAAAGAGTGAGGGTGGCGCTTGGGGTGGTCGGTGGATGGGTGGTCGAGGTCCGGTGATTGGAGCGGTGGTCGGTCAACGATGGGTCAAGCGACAGGCGACAGTAACGTCGGACAGCACCAGCGGCAGTCAAAGCTCCCACACCGAGGTCGAGCTAACTTTGCCGGGAAGGAGGTCGTCGTCAGTGTTGCGGTTGTCACCGGTGGCCGGAGTGTCGTCGGGAGTCCGGTTGTCGTCTTTGGAGCGTCTGGTGGGATGGTCGCCGGAAAAAGCAGCAACGGTGGGGGGAAAACTCAAGCTAGGGCACGATGAAAAATTTGAGGAGGTGGTATTTGGAGGTCGGGGTGGCGGTTTTGAGGTGCGGTGGCCGGAAGGTCTCGTCGGTGGTCAGGGGAATGGTCGGAGGTGGTGGTGTTGCGACGCAGGGTGGTGGTGCAATGGAGCGGTGGTGCAGCGTACGGGGGGTCGGGGAAACACAAGAGCACAAGAAGAAGGGAAAAGAAAGAAGAGGAAGAAGGGAGAAGAAGGAAGAAGAAAGGATGGAGGAAGAGGAAATATAAGAGGAAGAAGAAGAAGAAGAAGAAGAGACAATGGAGAGGGTGATGGTTGTGGTGAGCTGGAGTGCGTCGAGCAGCAGTATGGTACTACATTTTATCAACTGAGAACGAGAGAGAAAGAGAGAGAAGGGGGGCACGTGTTACACTAGCATTGGGCATGGAAAATGTATGCATGGGTAGTGGGAGGAACCATTTGCAGTACAATACCGTTAAAACAATAACCTTAGGGAGAGGTTTTTGATAAATCAGAAGAAAATGGGAAGAAATAGATTGGTAAGTTGATGTCATCCTCATGACATCATCAAAGAAACACTCCTAGAAATAACAACATAAATCCCCAAAAATTATTATTAAGAAATATAATCAAAGTCAGATAAAAATTTCCACAACTGATCAAAATAAATTCTACCCGATGCCCAAAAATTCCTAATTGATATTTGTAAGACTATAAAAATTCCAACGAACTCACTCGCGGTCCTAAAAGCTCCGTGTGAAAAACTGATAACCAGATAACAAATAAAAACGTACGTTAGGCAATTTTAACGACAACTACATTAATATTTTCGGGGTTTTCAGAACAATTGAACGTTGATGAATTATGCCTTTTTCAAGAAAAAAATTGACAAACATAATTAATGAATTCAGTGCCATTATCACTCCTAATAGTTTGTATTTTTGAAGAAAATTGTGTATATATTGATCATATTGTAAAACTGCATAATGACCTGTTTGTAAAAGATGTGTCCAAGTAGTTCTGGTATAATCATTGACAGGGCAGCAAGCGCACGGTGTATGTAGTAGCACGTCAAGGTCGATCCCACAGGGACTCAATTAGCAACTCAATAAACTAATCTCTATCATGATTGCTAAGCTAATCAATATTTGGGTTTTGAAAAGGTTTTAGACACTAATTAAACTAATAAAGCAGGGAAAAACAATCAAAGAGTTCTAATCAAGAGAGAAAGATTTCTAAGGAGATGCTAACCTAACAATGTGTTCAATTACTAAAACTTAGCCTGCACAATCATACATTCAAGAACGAATCAAGAATCGACAACCTCTGAATTCTACCGCCCTTTCAATGCTAATTAGAATTATTCTAAGCAACCTAATCAACAACTTTCGTCTGCCTTTCAGGTTAAACAGAATTGAAGGTCTCAAAAAGTCAGGTTATCTAATGATTCCCTAGTTCACTACTCCTTTCTCAACTTTCACAAACCTAGGTAGACAGGTTGGTAGTCAGATTACCCTAATTCATCTTTCAGTACTTCTCAGGTTAATCTCAAACTTACAAATATTCAAGGCCTTAAGAACATTCGTAAACATGGAAAACACAACCTTCTATTGATTCTAATCAAGAATTCATGCACAAACTAATAATATTAAATCAAACTACATTGTTTCGTGTTGCAAAACCATAGAGTTAAAAGAAACTACTCACTCATATTCAGGAAAAGTACGACACAAGGTCCAAACATCATGATTAATTCTCAAAACAAGAAAGAAATCGAAAAGAGATACAAACTACAAGGAATACTACCGTCGACCCTTTCGATCCCGGGGTGGAGCCTTCCTCGCAAGTATTAATGTTTTCTTCCCGAATCTTGAACTTCGCTTCTCCTCGAATCAATCTTGATCTTAGTCTTGATTAATGGGGATGAGTAGAGGGTTCTTGTTCTCTTGATGGAAGGGTGAATGATGGAATCGAGATTAATTCCTGAAGGATGGCTGAAAAAAATGAATATAACTGTCACATGCCCTTTCTTTCTTGCGACGCACGGCCAAGCCGCAGCCAGCCACGGACCGTGGTATGTATCACGGCCAGGCCATAACACACGCTGCCTCGAGCTTCTTCTCACATGTGATTCGGTGAAATGGATGGAGATGGCCCGGCGAAATGCATTTGGTGATGGACCGAATGAGAAAAGGCCTAAGAATCACTTCAATTTCTTCTACTTTTCTCCTTTTGTATTGGGTCGCCTGAAGAATGGCTCCCATGATATCAATTGCCCTCCCACTTCTTTCTTTTGTAATTGGGCTGTTGCATGATTGGAGCCATGGAGGGAAATGAAGTTCCCCACTTTATGTCTTTTTGATTGGACCGAATGAGGAATGAATGGAATTCAATCAATTGATCCACTTCTCGTTCTCTGTGTTGGCCGAATGAATTGTTGACCCAAGAGCAACTAATTGCCTTCCCCCTTTTCCCTTTTTGTGATTGGGCCGCCCTTCTCTCCTTTGTTTGATAGACCGAATGAAGAATGGCCCAAATTCAATTGATTTCCTCTTGTTCATTGGGCCGAAATGGATGAAGGTACGTAATTCAATTGATTGCTGCAGCTGCTTCCTTCTTTTCTCGCACAAAACACCAGCTGCTTCCAGCCACGGACCGTGGGATCCACCAGGGCTGACCATGGTGGCCACTGGCGGTGCATTCCTTGTTCCGCTTGCTCCAAAATTCTTGCCACGGTCTGGGTTTGATATGTAGAAGCTCGTGGTGACTTCACTCTTGCCAAAAATTGAGAGAAAACTAGTGTTTTGGACTGAAAACCAACAAATTTACATCACAAACAACAACACCAAGTGTAGTAGGGAAATTGGAATAAAAATTAAGGTTCACACATAAAATTATCCCTAATTCACTATTGAAAACCCCCAAAAATATAGTCATGAAAAACAGTTATCAATCATCTACTATAGTAAGAAAGTAATGAGCCCCAGAAACAGATACAACCATGTAAGGCCCCTAGAGATCCATATGAATGATTTGAAAAGGATGAGGAGTCTTGATATTGCTTTTATTGAAAGGTAATCTGTGCATTTTTGCCATTACACATGTTTCACAATCCAAAGTGGAAGGAATATAGGAAGTACACCAAGGAATATGATGTAAAGTTCAACAAGAAGTATGACCTAGTCTAGCATGTATTATTGCTGGACTTGGTACTTTACATGGAGAAGGATTTAAAGAAAAATTGACAAGACCAGTTTCGGTATTCTCAAGAAACTGTGGTATTTTTACAGCAGCAATTTTAGATGAGAATTTGTACAATCCCCTCTGTTGATTAGCAATAGCAATGACCCTCTTAGTTGCAAGGTCCTGAATCGAACATTGGTTATGATAGAAAACGGCAAACAAATTGTGTTCAGTAAGGAGTTTAGCAACAGATAAAAGATTGAAATAAAATCCCGGCACAAGTAAAACTTTGGTTAAGATAAGAGAAAATGTAAGATGAATTTGGCCAGCTTGCGTGACTCTTTTAGTGGAGCCATCAGGAAGAGTAATAATGATAGGTTTAGAAAGAAAATACAAATGATAAAAAAGATCTGAATTGTGAGTCATGTGATCTGTGGCTCATATATATCAATAATCCAAGAATCTTTGTAATTACCATCCAAGGCACAACAAGCACCAAAGTGAGAAGATACATGAGAGGGATTACCTACAAAGTGAGCAAAAGCATAATTGTTGTCACTTGACTGATCACCTTGCTTGCTCTTCATCAACTTATAAACTTCTTGTGCCAAGGCCTGTAAATCCACTTAGCATGTCCCACCAGTACGTCTGTCTTCCAACTTCAGTATCCTCAAAAGGTTCATTATGAATCATTTCTTGATCCAGAGCAGTGGAAACATGAGCAGCAACCTTCTTGCCTTTTCCTTTCAGTTTTTCATACCATTCTAGAAAGCCATGAAGTATAAAACACTAATCTATGGTGTGACCAGTTCTGTGATAGTGGTTACAATATTTGTTCTGCTTCTGCTGCTCAGTTTCCTTCTCTTTGTTGTTGTTTTTATTTGGCCCTCCATATCCTCGAGCCAAATAAGCCTCAGAATCTTGATTGTTCTTTGTAGCTGCAGCTGCAATTTCTTTCCCATTTAACAATCCACCAATGATCTTCTTTTGCTGCTCAATTCTCTCCACCATTTGACAAGCTTTACTGACACTAGGCAAGGGATCCATCAAAAGAATCTGACCTTTAATAGTATCATAACTGTCATCTAAGTGCAAAAGAAATTGCATAAGTCTTTGAATCTGAGCCAATTCAAAAGTCTGCAGTATTGCTATACAATTTGGGTGAGCTGTTTTGCAATCACACAAAGGAATACCACTCAAATCTGCTAGTTCATCTCATAACCTTTTCAACTTTGTGTAATAGACAACTACACTATCATTTCCTTGAAACAACTTAGATATCTCTCCTTCTATCTTGAACAGCAAAGGACCATTGCTTTGTCGAAAACGTTCACTCAGCTCATCCCATAGAAGTTTAGCCGATTCAATGTAAATGAAAGCATCAGCTAAATAAGGTTCTATGGAATTTAATATCCAACTAACCACCATGCTATCACATCTCATCCATTGTTCATAAAGAGGATCAGAAACATTAGGTTTAGTACATTTACCATCAACAAACCTAAGCTTAACATTGGTGCGAAGAGACATTTGAGTAGCTCGACGCCATTTATGAAAGTTAGATCCATTCATCTTGATGTTAGTTAGCTGCATTCCTGAATGATCCGAATGGTGCAGATAGAGAGGATCATTGTGATAAGACTCCAATCGTGCAGCTAAGACAGCATCATACGCCATGATCAAAAGAAATCAAGAAATCTTGTTGATCTAAGTAATCAACTAGATTGATTTATAACTGGAAAAAGTTGAAGAGAGAACCTTAGCTCTGATACCATGTAAAAGGTAGAGCAGAAGAGAGATGGGAGAAAGAACTCTCTATTCATTGATACTCTACTATACAAGGATATACAGATCCTATATTGTACTCCCGCGGGAGTACAAAACGCATGTCTAATCCCGCTATTTCATATTTGTATATATACTTTCTTGCGAGAATCATGTGAATGGCAGTAGTTTTAGTTTGGTGGCTTGGTAGCTAACAATTGAGTGTGAACGTCCTAGGTTCGAACCCTACTGGATTCTTTTTTTATTTTCTTCATTCTTTCAATTATTAATTCTCTTCCTTCTTCTAATTATTTCTTTTTTCCATGTGAAATATTTTTCTTTACATACACTAGTAAAAAAAATTATTAAATTTAAAATGTATGAACTCTAAATATTGTACTAGAACACACTAATCATTATACCTTTTTTTTAAAAAAAAACGGTGTGTATAAATATTAGTTTTAGTTTCTTCAAAAAACAAATATTAATTTTAGTGTGCATTAGTATTATTTTTCAATGTATCTCTTATATATTTTAAATTAATTGTTTAATAATTATAACAATAACCTAGGAAGAAAAAAAAAACCTAAAACACTCTTATATATATATATGAGTACAATTAAAGTATTGGTGCGTAAATGTGTATCTATTAGGGTGTAAAGGAGTTTGAGCTTGTGTGCAAATGAGTTTGTATTAGTGGGTAAAGGAGTCTGTCCTAGTGTGCAAATGTCTGTGTGTTAGTGTGTAAAGTGTATGTGTTCGTGTGCAAAGGTCTATGTGTTGGTGTGCAAACGTGTGTGCGTGTTAATGTGCAACAAATGTGTGTGTTAGTGTGCAAATGTGTATGTATTAGTGTGTGTTAGTGCGTAAAGATGTGTGTGTTAGTGTGCAAAGGTCTATGTGTTGGTGTGCAAACGTGTGTGTATGTGTGTTAGTGTGCAACAAATGTGTATGTTAGTGTGCAAATGTGTGTGTATTGGTGTGTGTTAGTGCATAAAAGGAGTGTGTGTTGTGCAAAGGTCTATGCGTGTGGTGTGTAAATGTATGTGTATTAATGTGCAAATGTGTATGTGTTAGTATATGTTAGTGTGCAAAGGTGCACGAATGATTATTAAACCAGCTTTTGAATTAAATGCAATATATTACAATTTTAAAGGAGTAAAAAGAATCTCATTAGACATTGTAAAAGAGCGGGTACGTAACAAATTTACAAGAAAACTAAAATTTAGAAATAGTCAAAAAGCATGAGTAATAAAAGAGAATATTTGATTGATACATAGAAAATACGTAGCAAATTTACAAAAAAATAAATTTTAAAAATAGTCAAAAACATGAGCAACAAAAAAGAATATTTGATTGATAAATAAAAATTACTTAGCAACAAAGCTTGAAAATATTTGACTGATATATAGAAAAATATATGAAAAATTCATAAAACCTTGAAAATATACAAAAAAAGAAAAAAACAACAAAGCATGAAGATGTGAGACTCAAACCGTTGACATTTGCAATGAAAGGCCCCTAACATAACCAATCACCCACAATCACACTCTTGAACCTTAATTGCACGCGTCATATATAAAGTAAACTGAACAATAGCAGGAGTAGGGAGGAGATGTATACTCCCGCGGGAGTATCTAATATTTTTCGAGGATATAATGTATATATACACACAAGAAGCAGTAGCTATAACTAATTTAACAAACACTAAGAGGCAATAACAACCTCATAACAAAATCACTAACAATCAAAGCTATGATTTTACATTCTATACTCAACACAACTTCACAATTGTTTGACTGGATATCTCTTACTCTCTCATTGATCCATCATCTTTCATCTCCTTCCAACTTCAAAGAAGCAACTTCTTTGTTGTCTTCAACCAGTGTTTGTTCTTTGTTCTTGCCTAATTCAATTCCTCAATATATTTTCTGGGTTCTATGCATGTTTGAGCATTTAAGTTGATCACAATTCGGTTCAAAACTATGTGGCCTATGGAAAATTTTCTCGAAAGAATCGGTTAACATTGAAAAATTTTCCCGAATTGCTCGCTTCATTTTCTTTGCAACCTCTTTGTTACCCACTTCTTTTCACCTTCTGATTTGGGCCTTTCTGTTATTATGCTTTCCATCCATATATCATACAATTTCTTTGTCTCTAGTTGTATGTATTGCTGGAGTGTGTCATAGTACTCTTCTAATTAGCAAATTTGTTGAGATTGTCTTGGCTGAGATGGACTTGATTAGAGATTGAGAATACGAGTAAATTACATTTACCCTACCTGACATTTGTAGTAATAATTTTTATACGCCCGACATTTGTGAAATAATTTTTACCTTACCTGACATTAAGTATTCATATATTTAAACCTCCTAAAATATCTTATATTTGATTTTTGTTAGATTTTCTGGCGAACATTGAAAAGATAAATATGAATTGGCATTTTTACTATTGATATTAATTCATTTTCATTAGTTATAAGATATTTCATTCATTATAATTGATTTTTCACCCTTGATATTTTATAAGATATTTTATAACTGAGTTTTCATTTTCAGAATGGGGAGGGATTGAGTTTTCGAAAAAATAAAGTAGAGAAAAGGTTGAGGTTTAATGGCCATATGAATTAATGTTAAGAGTAAAAACATCAATTCATGTTTAATTGAAAGTTGTATGAATTAATATCAAGGGTAAAAAAAGTCAATTCATATTTAACTTTTTAATGTTCCCCGGAAAATCCAACAAAAATCAAATATATATAAAATATCTCAGGAGATTTAAATATATGAACACTGTCTTATAAGGTAAAAATTATTTTAGAAATGTTGGGTGTGTAAAAATTATTACCACAAATGTAAGGTAGGGTAAATGTATTTACTCTTGAAAATATTATGCCCCAGGCCCCCAAGTCTAGCGGTGGTGCTTGCTGATTACAACCAATAATGGCCACTGAATAGTTAGTGATGACTGAAAATCAATCTTTTATTTTGTGGAAAACATTGTCGAGGAAGTGGTGTTGCAATAATCGTTATTGATTTTAATCAGGAAGTAGAGAACCTTGACTCGATTGTTGTATTGGTTGTGTTAATCAGGAATTGTTCAGTGTTTCAAATTTTGAGTGAATTTGAGGAATTTTAATTGTACAAAGTGTTCAATGGTGTATATTTGGTGTTTTCTATGTAATTTTATTGGTTGAGAATGTGCTTTGTGCAGAACTCTTGGATGAAAGACTAATTACTTGATTAGGATCCCTCATAAAAGAAAAGAAGAAAAATGTAGAGAGTTTTGCTTGTATGTTTCACGGGACCACACCTGCTCCCTGCTCCCCTGCTCCCTCTTCGTTCTTTCTGTTTTAGGGGTTGTTAGCTGGGTTCCAAGACTAAGCTTGTTGTTTTCATTTTCTTCTCCTGTATATAAGCTTTCTCTCCTCCCCAATTTAGGTTAAGTACGATTGAATAACAAAAACAGATTCTCCCCAAATTTCTTCTTTTCATGGTATCAGAGCTCTTCAGGTTAGAACCTGGAGCTTCTTCCTTCCCTCGATTCAATCGTTTATCTCTTGATTCAATCGCTCTCTGTTTTTGTCGATAGAACTTCGATCGATCGGATCATCTAATCAAAGTTTCATCCTGCATGCTTTGATTGATGAAAATAATTTCCATGGCTGCGGAAAACATCGGTGAAACTTCTGACGGCGAGATGCGAGTGAATCGGAATTTATACAACAATGATCCACTCTATTTGCACAGTTCAGATCATCCTGGCTTGCAAATTGTGAGTATCAAATTGAATGGAAACAATTTCCAGAAGTGGAGTAGATCGGTGAAGATTGCTCTACGAACTAAAGTCAAGATAGGGTTTGTTACCGGTGAATGCAAGCGACAGAACTATCGAGGTGTTCTTCTCCAGCAATGGATACGGTGCGACAATATGGTAATGAGTTGGATCTTGAACTCGATTGTTCCCGATCTTTCAGATTCCTTTCTTTATGTCGATTCTTCTAAGGAGCTTTGGGAGGAGTTGAATGAACGTTTCGGCCAAAGTAATGGTCCGATGCTTTTTCAATTGGAAAAGGAAATTGGTGATTTGTATCAAGGTAATCAATCTGTGGCTGTGTATTATACTAAGATGAAGCAGCTGTGGGACGAATTGAGTGCTATGACCAATGTTCCTGAATGCACTTGCCTTGTAACCTGTCCACATAGCAAGCACATTGCCTAATCTGAACAAAAACGACGCTTATTGCAATTTTTGATGCACCTGAATGATGACTACGACATTGTTCGAGGTCAGATTTTGATGATGGATCCCCTACCTACTGTGAATAGGGCATACTCCTTGATACAGAGAGCAGAAAGTCAAAAGCAAGTCTCTGGTAATCTCGATCATCGATGAGATGGCGACTTGTGCTCCAAAGCGGCCAAGTTGGTGTAGATCTTGAAGGAGTAGCGCTTTGATGGCAAGAAACAATCGAGTGGGCGAAAGGACGAAAAAAGCAAAGAGCAACAAATTACGTAGCTATTGTCAAAAACCAGGTCATGAGCGCCAATGCTTCAAGTTGGTAGGATATCCAGTGGTATGAGAAGAAAAGGAACTCGAGTTTGCAATGTGTATCTTGAATCGAGAATCGAAACACCTCTTGGAGGAGAAATCATGACAAGCAATGCAAGCAAGTCTTCAAACTCTTCGTTTAACAATGGCGCTTCATTTGACATGAAGTTGATTCAAGCTTTGGCACATGAGGTCATGAAGTATTCGAGGAAAACAATCATGGAAAGTCTCACGAACGATGCATCGATGCAAATTTTGCAGGTACTATCCTTGGTGCCTTTAGTATATGTTGTGCTAGTCGATCAAACACTTCCACCTGGATTGTTGATAGTGGGGCCAGCGACCATATGACATATGACTTAAATTTATTTTCATCCACTGTGAACTTGCCTCATCCAGTATATGTGTCAATGCCTGATGGGGCGGTGAAGACGGTTACAATTGGAGGTGTTGTTTGTGTTGCTCCTGGAATTACTTTGCATAGAGTATTATATATACCAGATTTTAGATACAATCTTCTATCCGTCACTAAACTCCTTAATGACCAAAGGATGTGTATACATATGTACCCTGACCGGTGTGTTTTTCAGGACCTTTTAAGTAAAAAGGAAGTTGTCGAGGCTCGTGTAGTAGTTGGGTTGTATAAGCTGAATTCCAGTCCCAAAGAATTCTATCAAGGAAGCAGGCTTGAGAAAGATGTCTTACAAACATATGAAGGAAAAAATGATGTTAATAGTTTAGCATCTTTTTCAAATGATGTTAGTGTATCTCTTGATGTTTTGCATGCTAGGATGGGTCATATTTCCATGTCCAAGTTGCAACATGTACCGTAGTTTAGGCATGCTGTGAGAAAGAATTTCGAATGTGAGGTCTGTATTTTGGCCAAAGCCCATAGGCTTCCGTTTCATAGAAGCTCAATAAAAACCAAGTCTGTTTTCCAGATTGTTCATATGGATCTTTGGGCCCATACAAGGTCGCGAATTTGGATGGTTCGCATTATTTTCTTACTATTGTTGATGACTTCAGTAGAAGTACATGGACTTTATTGTTGAGAAACAAAACGCAGGTTTTCAAGGCCATTGAGGATTTTTTTTCATCTTGTTGAAAATCAATTTCATTCCAGTATTAAGGTTCTCAGGATGGATAATGGTACGGAGTTTGTGCAACACAACCTTGATTCATTTCTTGCTTCAAGAGGTGTCATACACCAAAGAGCAATTGTTAGAACCCCTCAACAAAATGGGGTGGTTGAGAGAAAGCATAGGCATCTTTTGGATGTTGCTCGGGCCATTCGGTTCCAAGCTAATTTACCCAAACATTTTTGGGGGAGTGTGTCTTGGCTGCTACCCACATAATAAACAGAATGCCCATGGAAAACCTGAAGTAGTGTAGTCCGTATGAGGTTCTATATGGTGAAAAGGCAGATGTCCATGATTTACGAACTATTGGATGCTTATGTTATGCCGCTAAAACCGGAATGAAAGACAAGTTCGAGGCTCGGGCTACTAAGTGCGTTCTTTTAGGCTATACTTTTGGAGTTAAAGGATATAAGTTGTATGATTTGGAGGCAAAGAAGGTGTTCCACAGCCGAGATGTAGTATTTCAAGAGCACATTTTTCCTTACAAGGAGGTGCCCACATCTGACCATGTAGAATCAGAAGCCTTTGGTCTTTATCCATCTTTAGTGGATCAAATGATTGGTGATGAAGAATAAGAGAGGTGTATTGACCCACCTGGAGGACTTGGCGTTCAACAACTCAGTGGCTCCTCCACTCACCAAGGGAATGATGTTCATTGTGACATGTCCACTCTTCCGTCACCCACGCATGACGAGTCATTTGTTGTTGACAATGGGGACTCTCCCATCAGAATCGATGCTCCGATCCATTTCTGATATTCATCAACCCGGTCCTCCTCTTCGAAGATCTCAGAGGCACCGCGAGCCCCCGGCTTGGCTCAAGGAATTTGTTCAGCTACGGAAAAATCGACCCACCTCAATTGAGAATACACATTCTCACAGCTTTGTAAGTCATACCGACATTGAGCATCCAATTTTGCAAGGGTCAGATTTTGCTCATCTATCTGGTGAGTATGTTACTTCCCTCATTAGCAGTTTCCAAATTCTCGAGCCCACTAATTACAGACAGGCCTGTACTGATCCGGAATGGGTTCAGGCCATGGACACTGAACTTCAGGCCCTTGAAACAAACAACACTTGGACTCTCACTACACTCCCTCCTGGCAAGAAGGCTCTCACCTCCAAATGGGTCTACAAAGTCAAATTTCGTCCGGATGGTTCGGTGGAAAGATACAAGGCTCGTTTGGTAATTCGAGGATTCGAGCAAGTCAAGGATAAAGACTACAAACATACATTTTCTCCGGTCGCCAAACTCACCACGGTACGTGTGTTTATTTCTCTTGCCACATCAAAGGGTTGGCCCCTTCACCAACTCGACATCAATAATGCTTTCCTTCACGGGTTTATCGAGGAGGAAGTGTATATGAAGCCGCCGGAGGGGTACAACAAGGCTACAAATGGCCAAGTATGCAAATTGGAGCGTTCTTTATATGGCTTAAAGCAAGCCTCGCGTCAATGGAACTTGGAGCTCACCAAGTTTCTCAAGCACCTTGGATTCATACAATCAAAAGCTGACTACTCCCTCTTTGTTAGGGACAGTGGTTGGCTGTCCACCCACATTCTTGTCTACGTTGATGATTTGTTAATCACAGGAAGTGATCATAGGGGTATTGAAGCATTGAAGATTCAGCTACATAAAGCTTTCACCATAAAGGACTTAGGTCTTGCTCGCTACTTTCTTGGCATCGAGATTGCAAGATCCAATGATGGTACCTTTCTCAATCAACGCAAGTACATCATGGATGTGATTTCGGATGCTGGACTAACTGGAGCAAAAGCTGCTAAATTCCCCCTTCCAAAGGGGTTTAAGCTCACCGCTACTTCTGGCGGACTCTTAGGAGACCCCGAGTCGTATAGGCGTATCATTGGGCGCCTTCTGTATCTTGGCATTACTAGACCGGACGTCTCTTATGCAACTCAACACCTCAGCCAGTTTGTCCATGCTCCACGGACTCCCCATTATCAAGCTGCTTTGCATGTGTTACGGTATCTCAAAGGAACCATCAATCGTGGGTTATTTTTCCGTAGCGATTCTTCCTCCCATATTCAGGCCTATTGTGATGCAGATTGGGGTGGTTGTCTTATGACTGCGCGTTCACTTACTGGTTACTGCATTTTTATAGGCTCCAACTTGGTTTCTTGGAAAACAAAGAAGCAAAAAACAGTTTCTAAATCTTCGGCGGAAGCCGAGTACCGTTCAATGTCAGCCACCACTTCTGAGCTTGTGTGGATCACTCACCTTCTTCGTGATTTGGGTGTTGATCTCAATCTTCCCGTCACTATGTTTTGTGACAATAAAGCGGCCACTCATATTGCAACCAACCCGGTTTTCCATGAAAGAACGAAACACCTAAACATCGATTGCCACTACACTCGGGACAAGGTCACTGAGGGTTTCCTTTGTCTAGAGCATGTTGGCTCAAAGGAGCAATTGGCCGATATTATCACCAAACCTCTTGGAGAGTTTCCTCACACTTATCTCTCTTCAAGGTTGGGCTTGTTGGACACTCCTCCAAGTCCACCTTGAGGGGGGGATGTAGAGAGTTTTGCTTGTATGTTTCACGGGACCACACCTGCTCCCTGCTCCCCTGCTCCCTCTTCGTTCTTTCTGTTTTAGGGGTTGTTAGCTGGGTTCCAAGACTAAGCTTGTTGTTTTCATTTTCTTCTCCTGTATATAAGCTTTCTCTCCTCCCCAATTTGGGTTAAGTACGATTGAATAACAAAAACAGATTCTCCCCAAATTTCTTCTTTTCAAAAAAAAAGGAAAGAAAAGAAAAGAAGAAAGAAAAAGGTCAGGAAGTGTTCCTTGGAGTAAGTTGGGGGTCATGAGTGCCACGGTATGGTATACATGAAAGCAACGGAAGGGTTTGATGGGTTTCTGACTGCTGTAGGTTTTGGGTATAATTTTAGTATCTGAATTCGATTTTGTATTTGGGTTGATTAGAAATTTTTGGAACTTGGGGATCTCTTTCGATTTTCATAGTACTGCAATAATAATCCCATGGAATTTGCAATTGCCTATGGAGATACAATAGTGTCAGCCACTTCAAGACCTATACCGTCACTAAAATGTAACAAAGGAAACTGAGCGGTTAAAAATTCATAAATGAGAAGAGAGAGATGGAACAGAGAAGGAGGGAGAAGAGGTTTCATCGAGAATTGGGAGAAACTTACTTTTACAGCGATTTTGGTGGTTTTCTGCTTCTCTATTAGAGATTTTAATATTTCATCAAAGGCTACCATTGTTTGGATTTTATCCAACGATTGTGATGAATTAAAGTGCCGAGATTTACTCTCAGAATGGTCAACCCTATTTCGCAACTATAATAGGTAGAAGACATCACAGTGAAACAAAGTCATTCACATACCAAACTTATAATAAAATAATAAGTACCCCAAAGTTAACAAAACATAAACATTTCCTTTAATTATTTTCTAATACCTTTGTCCCAAATTATTTGTCTTTTTACCTAATTTCTTTGTCCCAAAATATCTGTCATATTTGCAATCTCAATAATCATAATTTCTTTTCTATCCCTAATTAATAAATATTTATCACTTTTTATAATTTCAACAATTATTATCTTCAATTAAAGTAGGGGTACATTGAGTAAATTAACAAACCTCTTACATCAATTCCCAATATGTATTGATCTTCTCAAGTTAGGTAAATAGACAAATATAATGGGATGGAAGTGGTATAAAACCATGAAAATCGTCAACAACCAAATTGAAATTACCCTGATGGAGATTTGAAAATTGTAGTAAAATATGAGTAATAAAATTTGAAATTAACCAAGATATAAAAACCGAAAGAGAAGTGCCCAATTGTTAGGTCCAAGAGAAAGAGAAGGGTAATGAGGGAGATGGGCTAATCATATTGTAAGCTAAGCTAATGTAAAGAAAAAGACAGAGAATTGAATCCTTGGGTTTGAGAGTTGAACGTGACATGAAACCAACAGCAATAAAGTCGTCCATTAAATGCAGCTCTTTATTAGACGCCCTCCAATTATATACAAGCACTTTTATTGCAAAAGGCCACTTATTTATACCTCACCCTATTCATTATACACATCATGCTTATTTTCGCATTTATTTTTTAATTTCTTCCCTATTGGACTGGACCATTTTCATTTATACAACTTTTATCATTGACAACTAAGCTCATAATCACTCTTTCCTAATCAAATACTATGTCTTCATTACCAGAACGTTTTTTCTCCTAATTCTTTTAATTATTCAAAGTCTAATATAAAAAATGGAAAATTGGATTTAAATAATTTCAACTCTGGGTCATATTAGACTTAATATATAGTATGAACTTTAGATTTGGTTATGAATAATCTAAAATTTAGGCCACTTGGATTCTAGTAGCACGCCACCGAATTAAATTCACTTCACCAAGTAAAATTTAATTTAACTCGATGGCGGGATGACGTGACAACAATGGTATATGTTTGGCCATTTTAGGTATGTCATGCCGCCGCTGCCGCCACGTCATCACACCACCGAGTTAAGTTAAACTTAATTTGGTGGCGTGCTACTAGAATCTAAGGGGCCCAAAATTAAGATTATTCAGAATCAATTCTAAATTTCATATTATTAAGTTAACTATGACCCAAAGTTCAGATTATTTAAATTCAATTTCCCAAAAAAAATTGCATAAGGTTACAATATCAATAAAATAATGGTGAAGTAGCAACAGACAAATAGTAAGATCAAAGAGATCACCACTAGATAAAATCCTAGAAGACTCCAAACTACTCTAAGATGGATTAACTATCATATCTTTTTTAAAATACTTTCAAGTTATATGATTTGGATATTTCTCCTTGATTCAAAAATTCCATCTTAAAATACTTGAAAGTTGATGCATGCTAAAAGGAAAAGAAAAAAAAAAAGGCCTATTTGAAATCTATTGAAGGAAGGTAATGGAAGCAAATCATAAGGCTAAGCCTACATCAAATAAAGATGTCAAGAGGTTCAACTTTAAGGATCGATATTGATGCAGAACTTGCTTGTAGGGGGATACTAATAACGAAAGTTTGTGATTTGAAGGTCATTGATTATTAGGATACGCCATGAAATCACTTAAAGAAGAATGTTATAAAATAAATACAAATGGTTTGACTTTGTCTTGGAGTGATTTGTTTGTTTAGCTGGCTATTGTGTGGAACACTTATTTTATTTCTTTATCGGCTGTTTTTGTATTCCTTTCTATTTTTACTGTTTTGATAATCAAAATCACATCTAATTTTAACTTTTTGTTTTTGAATATTCAAGAAAAAGCCATGTGAGTTGGATTGGAAGACTCACAAGTGGGCATGGTATACTTTTATGGTATGAGAACGTACACCTAAAAGGATTATTAGAAATTATTTACCAACAAACTTTGTAACTAATATCAGTAAAATATAAAGTCGCAGCCTCGTAATGAGCCACATTTGTTATCTATTCAAAGCATTTATAATGGATATTTTAAGAGACTCCCTCGGTTTCATATTAATTGTCATAATTTTGATTTTACGGTCTCCAACGTCATTTTTTGATTGATAGTTTCTTACATAATAAGCTATTAGTAATTGTAATATTATACGTTTATGAGAGTATTTTTCGATACAAATCTAATGGTGGTAATTTTATATAACAACTCATTATATATATTGAGAAATTTATGATTAAAATTATTTTAATTTGACTGCACGATTTTCAAATACGACACTTACTATGAAACGGAGGGAGTATTTAGAGATATACTATCTCCGTCCCAAATTGTTTGTCCATCTACCTAACTCCCTTGTCCCAAATTGTTTGTCCATTTTATAATTCCAATGATTGTAATTCCTATTATACCCCTAATAAGTACTCTTTTTTTTCTCACATGAGAAAAGTAAGGGCAATTATGATATATTACACATTTTTCACCCAATTTCCCATGACCATTGGACTTTTAAATGTAGTTGGATGGACAAACAATATGGGACGGAGGTTGTAATAACTTTGTTAATTCGATTAAAATCTATTTTATTATTATTGATAGCCAAAAAGCTTAAAATCTATTACCTCAATCTCAAAATGTTTGTCCTCTGACTAGATTTTGACTATTGATTATTCACAAATTACAATGAGTTACGATATAAAATTTCCGTCATTAGATGGATACCTTAGTAAAAGTTACAATGGTAGTAATTTCATATTGTAATTTGAAAATAATCAATGACCAAAATTTTGTCAAACAACAAACATTTTGGGATGCAGGTAGTATGTATTTTGGTATGGTTCCTAAAAATCAGAATACTTATGATCTGCATCTTAGATACGAGGCCCACTTATATGTATTATATTTTTGACAATTATAGAAAAGTTAATACGAATTGGAATTGAAGCAATATAAGGAAATATGACAATAATATGGTATGTGAGATACTTTTATTTAAAATGATTTTTGGATGCTAATATATTGAACTTTTAAGGTATTGGATAGTAATGCACTAAACTTTGACTTAGCTTGGACAATAATGCACTGAACTTTTAGGGGTGTTGGACAATACAAAACAATTTCGATGGTGGCTGACTTAGTGGCGATCTTACATGGCAGGGCGAGAAGATAAATTGGCTAAATAATATTTAAATTTATAACATGTTAGCTAATCTACACAAGCAAAGGTGGTTTTATACAACTACAATAATATTTTCTCAGTGAAAATACATTTAAACAAATGTAATTTTATGTTTTTTTTTTACTATTTTCAAAGTTTATTCCATTTGTTTATGTGTGGATTAGCTTAGATGTCATAAGTATAAATATTTTTAGGCCAATTCATCTCCTCCACCTGCTAAGTAGAATTGTCACTGATTTAGCCACTGCTGGAATCATTCGGAGTGCATTATTATTCAACACCCCCAAAGTACAATGTATTATTATTATCCGATATTAAAGTTTAGTGTATTATTTTTCAAAGTTAAAATTCAGTATATTATTGTCCAACCCCCGAAAATTTAGTATATCAGCATTCAAAATTCAAGCGCCTCGCATAAGTTTTTTGGTATTGAAAAGTCTTTTAATGTGCTCATTTTGTTTTTAAATATATTTGATATAATGATTTTCCTTCTCACTGACGCATATTTTGACTGTGTAGTTAAACACATGATCCTATCTCTATTCAGGTACGTGCTATATATAATCGAGACTAGATGTAGACATGTTGAACCCTTTTCATATGCGTATTTTGCTTTGAATAACTTTCAGCTTATACGTTGATAACCATGCTACAGATGTGAAGTAGATAGAACATTTCGCGACAAAAGGTATATATAATTTTATACTACCTTCGTCCCAAATTGTTTGTCCATCTCGCTTGTCCCAAAATATTTGTCCATTTTATAATTCCAATGATTATAATACCTATTACACCCCTAATAAATACTCTTTTGTTTCTTTTTTATTTTTCTTTATATGAGAAAAGTAAGGGCAATTATGATACATTACACATTTTCCACCCCATTTCCCATGACCATTGGACTTGTAAATATAGTTGGATGGACAAATAATATGGGACGGAGGTAGTATTCTAACACGCCATTTCACACGACTGCCCTATGAATTTGAAGCGTGGTTATTGCAAAGACCTTTTTATCTTCCGCAAATGCATATGGGTTGCTGAGATTCGAAACTGAAACCTTTTATTCATTAGTTTGGCTCTGAAATCATGTCGAACCATGTCAATCAAAAACTTAAACTAATAATTGAAGGTCCAATAATAATTTTTATATACTCTGACATGTTCGAATAGGGCTTATAGTTTAGTGTTTTCTTCAATCCTTGAACAAAATTCGATTTGACATCCAAGAGTTAGTTGTTACCATCACTAATGTTGCAACAAATTTCCATGTTATTTTCATTACGAAAAACTGAAGGAAATTAAATCTAAACAGTATGGCAACACACGATCGATTCATCTAGGTATTGCATTGCATTGGTATGAAGTAATTCCAACCTTGATCCTAAAATAACCTGATAGTGTTCAGTTGGTCCATTTGGGTATCCTAAAACTGGATAACAAAATTGCAGCATAGATAGGGAGAAGGAAATTGAAAATTGACTATGATATGTTAAATTAGAATTGGAATAAAAGCTGACATACCAAATAATGCAGGTAATTTGTAAAGTGCAATGAAACAAGACATAGAGAGAAATGTAATTTATTTGGAAGAATATTAATTGTTAGAACATAGGAGAATGGGGAGGGGAAGAATTGACAAGATTGAGGATGCTATTCCAGTAGTTCTTGTTATCTTCATAGTAATCACCTCTGCCATTACTACTACTACTGTTATTGTTATTATTATTATTATTGGGATCATCATTATCTGTGTCTGCCCCTGCTTCATCTCCTTGACTTTTCTCACCACATGTCATAGTCGTAGTAGTACTGGCAGTAGTAATATTAATTGTTGTTGCTGTTGCTGTTGCTGTTGCTGTTGCGGTCGTAGTGTTACTGAGTAAAAGCTCCGTAAAGCCGTCCATGAAACTGTGGTTGTTATGATGTTCATCTTCTTCATCACCTTCTTGTTCCTCTGCTCCTTCTCCTACACCATGGGAAAACCCAAATGACAAGGAATTATCAAAGGATCTTTTCCATTCATTAGGGTGATCACCTTCTTCCTTGACAATTAAGTGAGCAGAGGACCCTAATGAGGACTTGTTGTTGCCCTCATTGGTGCTGGCATGCCCCATGAACTCGATCACGGACGACCCACTACTTGGGCCGACCAGGTGACCCGGAGCTGGCCCGTTGTTCTCCGAGAAGCTTAGGGTCGATGTGGGTGACCCAACCCCATGGACTCCAACCTCAGGGCCATTCAATGCACTACTAGTAGTTGTAGTAGTAGTAGCACTAGGCGCATTTGTACTAGGCCATATGCTATGCCATGCCTTCACCATGCTGGAACCCGGTAGTAGCAGTGGTAGGTTGTGGTCCGAGCCTGAGGGTGAGGGTGGAGCCACCAATGTTTGGTGGGCTAACGAATTGGACCGTAACTTAGATTGCCTAGCAAGGCGAGCCTCGGCCTCCAGCCGGGCACTCTCCCACTGAGCCATGTGGCTCAGCTTGGCCGCATTCTTCGACTGTTGTCCCCCATCCTCGGTTGAGAGTAGGGCGTCATTCTTGGGCTTATGAGTCACTGGGTCAATCCCCATCTTCGCCAGTCTCTTCTTCAGGTGTGTGTTCCAGTAGTTTTTGATCTCATTGTCTGTCCTCTTAGGTAGGTGCGTCGCTATGGCCGACCACCTACCATACACATAGAAATAAGCTACACATTAAATATACTCCTAAAAGTTGTGCAAATTGTATAGTAATTGAAATGGGTTCATGAAAAATATTTTGTATATCAAAAAAAAAGTACACCTGTTGCCTAAAAGGGCATGGAGCTGTATGATTGTTTGCTCTTCTTGTAAGCTAAACTTTCCGCGCTTGATGTCAGGGCGAAGATAATTAGTCCATCTAAGCCTACAACTTTTACCACATCTTTGAAGACCTATACATGAACCATATTAACACCGAGTACCATATAGGTCAATCAACTCAACAAATGGAACAAAATGAAAGAAATGTAAATCATTGAGCTTTCAGTTATCGATAAACTGGAGAGTGAAAAATTACCGGCTTTCGGAGGTAGGGCACGCCAGTTTCCATGGCCATGCTCTTCAATATAGGCGAGGAGCTTTTGATCCTCTTCGGGGGTCCATGGCCCCTTCTTCAAGTCTTGCTTGTCACAGCAAGGTGACCTTCCCATTCTTCTGTTTTAGGGAAAAAAGAAGTTGTTGCTAAGTATTCTCGTGCTTTATAATCAAACCCTAATAACCCCCCAACTCCACTCGATTTTTTTAATTTTTTTTTTTTTTGAAAAAGGAAAAAGGTGGGAGGTAATGAGAAATAAAGGAGATGGGGCAGAGGGGTTTTATGAGGAAGGATGATCAGGGTAATATAGAGATGGAGAGATAATTTTGAAATAAATGTTAGTCAGCTATACATCCGCTTACAAACAATCATGCATTCATGCCAGCATTACCCTTGTTAACTCCACAAATAGTGCTCTTCCTACTTATTTGGGTTTATTTCTGGTTTTTGTGTGGAGAGAGGGTATATTCCCTTCATTTACTACCCCATTTTTTTACTGCATTGTTTATAACTTTGAGGGCTACAAGTATTCAAGAAAGGGCTTTATCGTCATTTCACTGCCTATCTGATTTCGGTAAATCACATAGCTTAAAAATTTTACAAAAGAGGATTTAAGACAACATTCAGAGATAATAACTTGGTTAGATTCTTTTAAAATCCATCTGACGTGGAGAAGAGATAGAAGGGCAATTTCACCGGTCCATGTCAGATTTCCACCGAGTCGCCGTCTCTCGATTCAAAGCGTCCCATCATAATACAAATTTTATGTTTTTGGGACCACCAAAAAAAAGTTGGGACTACTAACATACAAAAGCTGAAAGTATGGACGACCCAAATCCAATTTATCTTCCCATTTTAGAAGTGGGGCCCATTTATATGTATTAAATTTTTTGGCAATTGTAGAAAAATTAACACAAATCCGAAGTAATATAAGAAAAGGTTAGAATAATATGATATGTATGACACTTTTATTTATGAATAACAACTTTTTAAAATATTAGCTTAAACACCATCATTGTTCAAATGAATTTCATAATGGTAAGATTTAATGTTTATTATGGTAATGTAAAACATTAAGCAAACATAAGTTTTAGCATTATAAATGTTGTTAGCTTGTATAGTCTGTTTGATTACATCCTTAATTAATTACGTCATTTGTTTATAGGTGTATATGCGTATATGAGTCAACCAATGATATGTGTCTTGAATCAAGATCATTAATAACTATTTTGAATTGATCATAATTCATTTTTTGTAATTTTTTTTATTAATATTATTTCTTTTCAGTAATTACTAATTATATATCACTCTGATTTATTGTTCGAGCAACGCGGTTATTTCGTGAACCTTTTTGTTCAGAAGCAACATTTGTTTTCAAATTCTTTCTCTGTAAAGTTGTGATTGTTCGAAGTTCAATTTGATACGGTTAAGAAGAGAGCATAACAACTATTACCTATGTTAGCAAATATAAATGATAGCCTAATTTTATCAATCTTAGTAGAGAATACATATTTTATACATAGTTTTATATTTATAAAAAAGCATAATTAAATAATTATTTTATATAATTTATAAATTGTAATAACCCTGAAAGTAATGAAACACACATTTTTAATAATTTATCGTATACACATTTTTAATAATTTATCGTAAATGATATGCGTCTTGTAGTAGGATGCTTATTAACCATCTTGCGAGGCATGGCTTATCTACTTAAGCTTGTTATATTATTTTTTGTTAAAGAAAGTATTAGTCACATTATTAATGTGAAAGAATAAATATATTATTTTTAAATTGCTATATTTCCATCATCTTTTAAAATCATATTTTATTATTATTTTTGAAAATTGGTTTTACATTCTGATTCAATTTTAAATAAAACATTTTCTACAAAAGTCCTACAATTTTAATAAAAATTTCGTTTTTAAAGAATATTTCAAATTTTTTAAATTTTTATATTAATTATTTGTAAAAATATCATTTTATTTATTATACTTTTATTTGTTAATTTATAATTCATATTTTTTAACTATAAATATTTTCTTTTATATTTATGAGATTTGAAGGTCACTACAATTTTATTTAATTAATTGAAGATCCCTATATATTTCTTTATCTACTTAAACCATTTTTTTTAGCTTGGTAGGATTATCCTTGTCTAACTTAACCTAACCTAACATTACCTTACATTTCATCCAAAAGATCAACGCTTACTTTTAGATAATTTATATTTAAATTTTTTAATGAAGTCATAGAATTTGTTTAAAAATTAAAAACAAATAGTTGATTGACATTTGCCTATCTCCACTACGTTCCTTACCTAACCTATTGGACCCTTATCTCAGAGAATACCCAACAAGCTTGTAGTGAATGGAGAACAAATTTACCAATGGCCCAAACTTGGGCCACCCCATTTCTACCCACAACATTCTCCAATAATGGTAAGAGAAAAATAATGCTCCAAAATTCAAACTCTGAACGACATGGATAGAAGGTAGCACTGGCAAAACACCGGGTTCGGGTAAATTCGGGTCGAACAAATTCGGACGAGAAATTCATGTCCGGACCCGATTTTATTTCGGGTCGAATCGGGTCGGACAATTTGGACGAAGCAAAAAATCGGGTTCGGACAATAGAAAAAAGGGAAATTTTACGTCCGAATATTCGGTCAATTCGGTCAATTCGATCAATATCAAAATTCGGACGAAAAATCTATGTTCAGACTCAGTTTTTTCCGGATCGGAAAATTCGGGTCGGACAGAATTTTGCCACCGCTAATAGAAGGTGAGTAATTGGCCTTATAATTTTGCTATATAGTATATATATGTCACTGCTTACACCGCAACCTCATTGAAGTTGCCTTGTACGTACACTATCCCTAAACCTAGATTCCGCTTCAACATGTTTTATAGATTAATTTTCAGTATGGGCTATCGTCAAATAAGTTAGTAGCTTGATTAGTTAGTTTTCTTTTTCAGTAGGGTTATAAACTGAAGTACTCCCTCCGTTCTTTTTTATTTGTCATTTACGATTTTTAGTGCCAATTTTTAATCAATAATTTCTAATATAAAACTTTTATAGAAAAATATAATATTATACTTTTTCAATAGTATTTTTTATTACGAATCTAATGATATCAATTTTGTATGATGAATCATTATACAAATTGAGATATTAACGGTTAAAGTTTTTGCCACAATTCCCTAGACGACAGATAAAACAAAACGGAGGTAGTATAAAATTTCCATGTTTGTGCTGGGGTTATGTAAGATTGGTCCCCATACATAGAGTTGAACGAAGAAGAAACTGGAAAGGCAGAAAGTCAAACTATCAATAATTGCTACCATAACCCCCCTTCCCCTCCCTCTAATGGAAGAAAAGATAAAATAAAACTATATTTGATTCAAAACTAAACATAACACTTCCCCATAATTTTAATTAATTTACGAAGTCTGTCCCAATTTTTTTCAATTTTTTACTTTTATTTCTATAAAGAAAATCATAATAATTGTTCAGATTCTAAAAACAAAAAATTCTTTTAGTAACTATACTTTATAACCTTTCTGGGGGTCTGAATGAAAAAAATAAAAATAATATAGGGAAAAGATAAAAAGAATAAAAAAATATGAATGTTGATTTCGTACCACTGGAATACAATTTTTTTAATCACCAGAATACAAAAACAAAGTAAGAATTATTGTCGTACAAAAGCTGAAAGTATTATTATTAGAATCAATATATATATATATATATATATATATATATATATATATATAGGATAATTGGATTCTAATAATCCCTACTTTCACCAATTGGACAATGGTGGACCGTACTTTCATTTTGTCTTTTGGTGGTCCCAAAAAAAATAAAATTGGATTGTAGTGGTACCAAATCCATCACCACATTCTTTTTATTTTTTCCATGCCTACCCATATTGTTTTTGTTTTTTTGGTTCTTACCCCTAGATAGGTAACGAAGTGTAGTTACTAAAACATTTTTTAAATTATTTTTTTGAGATTTCGAACAATTATTATGATTTTTTAAAAGGAATAAAATTGAAAAAATCATAAAAAATTGAAAAAAATTGGGAGAAATGTTGTAAATTCATTAAAAATCGTGGTAAAGTGTTATACAAAGTTTTGAATCAAATGCAACACAAAATCTATGATATTTAGGGTATACACTCGATTTTGTCCCACTACAATACAATTTTTTTTTTTTTTTGGACCACCAGAATCCAAAATGATAGTATGGATTATTGCCATACAATTTGTGATAGTAGGGATTATTAAAATCCAATATCCCTATATATATATATATATGCACATCAGGTAGACATTTTATACTCATCAATTGGGAATGAATTTGGTAATGAAATGAACATCATTTATATGTAAATGATCTTCAAGGGTACTCGAAATGAATATCGCATGTAATTAATATAAACATCAGTCGAACATCAAATCATTTGTTCCGATGAGTATTTATATATATTGAAAATCAATTTCGCATGTTCATTAATTCATAGAAAGCACTTCAACCAAATCTGACCAAAATTCACCACTCAAACCTATGGCAAAATGAATGTTTTTATGTTTAAGAAAATGAACACAAACTCCAATCACTCAATCATGAATCCAAAAGCATAGTAAATTGATATTCAAAACAACTTGAGTAGATCATCCATAACGCTCTGGACAATTCCCGTTGTCATGTGTTGCTATTTGATTGCAACACTGGCACCTTCTTGCACTTGCTTTCTTCTTGGTGGCAATCTTCACTTGTGTCTTCGTCCTCTTGCCTCTTCCCTTTGTTACCGAAACTGGGGGTGGACATCAATCATTCTGGGATGAACAAAATATAAATGAACATCAATTTGAAACAATATGAGCACACAAGTAGTTCTTGGATGTCCATCAATGAACACCAACTGTAATGATTATCAAGTCACACTTATAATGAACAACAGTTGATGATGAAATGAACAAGTATTATTGGAATGAACATCAAAGCATTTGGGATGAATAATGGAGAACTAATATCCAAATGAGGATGACATGAACAACATAGTGTACCAAAATGATCCTCAAGTTTCCTAGCACCACATACACTGAAAAGGAACACCAAGTTGAGAGATTATGAACATCAATTAGTGCTTGAATGCCCATCAATCATTATGGGGGTGTCAACACTTGCCAATAATGAAAAATGAGCATCTGGTGACTTTAATGAACAACAACTGTAATGATAATCAAGCACCCTTACACCGATCAACAGACAGTTTTGGAATGAACATTCAACATTCTGGGATGATCATCAAACCCCCTCACAAGGAACAACAAAATTGACCATTATGTGGTTGTGTACTCATCTTTAAAAATAAATATGATCCTAAACAGTATGCCAACTACAAAACTCTATTTTTTGACAACTATGAACAACAACACCAAAAAATGAACATCAGAATACAATATGTGCATCAGGATGACCTGATTTGCATCTTTCAACCTGATAATCGAACTCTCCACCGTAAACCCACTCAAACGCTCATAAGAATATACACCAACACCTATTATCCAACAATGAACATCAACAATATAGTGAATGAACAACAATTAGACTACCATAGGTTGTGTCAAAATTGATGAATTCCAGCCGTCTTATCACTACCCAGCCCCCATATTGAACAACAAAAACCCAAAATTGATGAATTTCAATCGTCTGCAATCACACTTACATCTTGTTCTTGCTTT